>OY757027.1:77277987-77726042 GCA_963580285.1 Lucinisca nassula
TATAATACATTGTGTTTTCGGATTTACTCGGCAAGGGAGGGGCTATGCCCGCCAATTAGATGTTACATTCTAATACATACATGTATTAATTAATTACTTAATTAATCTATTAAGCTCAACCTTCTGTGATATTAGAAAATAAACGATGTTTTCGTTAATTATGCGGACTCGATCGAGACGAAAAGAGTTATGTAAGGATTTATTTTTGATATTATTCACGTGCCTTCAGTTAGGACATCTCTCAGCACAGACCGGTGAGTAGCGTTTTTGTGTAAACATTTGAAACGAGTTGTATAATTTTGGTATTTTGCGAGCCTTGGCTCGCAAAATACCAAAATTATACAACTCGATTGTTTGCACTTTATATTGCTTTTATTGAGGCTTATACCATTACATGGAGTGAGTGAGTGTTTCAGTTTTACGTCCCACCAACAGCTAAGCTCATACTGAGACGGGACCTCGGTTTAAAGACTCGTCCGAAAGTCTGGAGAAGCCCGAGGTCGAACCTGCGACCCCTGGTTTACAAGGCGAGTAGCGTAACCACTGCACCACGGAGGCTTCTATACCATTACATGGAGTGAATGGGTGTTTCAGTTTTACGTCCAACCAACAGGTAAGGTCATACGGAGACGGGACCTCGGTTTAAAGACACACCCGAAAGTCTGGAGAAGCCCGGAGTCGAACCTGCGACCCCTGGTTTACAAGGCGAGTAGCGTAACCACTCGACCACGGAGGCTTCTATACCATTACATGGAGTGAGTGAGTGTTTCAGTTTTACGTCCCACCAACAGGTAATGTCATACGGAGACGGTACCTCGGTTGAAAGACTCATCCGAAAGTCTGGAGAAGCCCGGGGTCGAAACTGCGACCCCTGGTTTACAATGTGAGTAGCGTCACCACGCGACAACGGAGGCTTCTAACATGGAGTGACTTACCGTTACCATTACTAGTGAATGAATGTCATTTAACGTGTCACCTTCTGATGGGGAAGAGGGGGTGGGGATGTAGGGTGTAGAGCCTTTGCACAATCTTACTGATCAGCTGATATCAGGATTTTGAGACAGTTGGTTTGGTTTAGACCTTATTTTGATTGCTGCAATATGTATACAACATAAACAAATACATCTTATCCAGGATCTGACATTAAGCCAAAGGCTTGTGCAGAGGCCATCGTCTGGTTAAGACATTTGTTTATATCCCTGAATAAACTACAGACATGAAAATCTAGATTCCAAGACTGTGGGAATCTTTTTTTTCAGCTTTGTGTTGCAACATTCACCCTCACACAGTGGGAAAAATCTTTCAGGCACACATATTGGGCTGGCATACACTTGTAGGAATCGAGACAATTCATCGACAAGACAATTCATCGACACGGTTTTTGGAGACAATTCATCGACACAGTTGAAGACAACTCATCGACACTTTTTGAAGACAATTCATCGACACATTATTGTGTTAAAATTATACACAAGCTGATAAAATGAAGACAATGTTTTGAAAATAAAATTATCTATTATCACGTTTATGATCAAAATTACGAATTTAAAAAAAAATAATTCAATATTTTGGTTTATTGACCATTTTAACCGCAATAGTTTGCCTCGTCTGATTTGATGTCGCAAAACAGTGACTGTCGGGGAGCTGTCTCAAAGTAACTGGGGATAGCATGTAGCTTTTAGGATGCTGATTGCTATGTAGTGGCAGTAATGATAGTGCGACCACTGGAGTTGAAGGATAATTTAGCCTCGAGATTTGTACAATTCGCATTTAGATACCTAATTCTGATCATGAGATATAAACCGTGTTGGTGAACTATCATCGATAATAAGCCCATGCGATGGACCTTGATTAATCCCACTTTAGGAGTAAAAGTTCAGTTTAACCATTTTTGTACCAAATGGAATCCTCCTCCTTATATATAGCATGAGTCCATTTAAAAATGTAGGGTTGTCAGGTTGTGTTTTCAACTAAATTTGTTTTGGAAAATAGCTGAACATTTTGCAAACAGTGTAGGCCCTGATCAGACGCCGCGTTCTGTGGCGTCTGAGCTGAGCCTACACTGTTTGCCAGGGTACCCGTTTTGGGGTATATGGTACTAAATGGGTTAAATGGGATTATGTTTACATTTCATATTTCTGCCTATAAACGTTAGGCGTTATCGTTAGAATCGTTTTGCTTTGAGCAGAATCTTATTTAATGCTGAAAATTTGGGGAAAAAATGCAAACATATATGTAACTCACAATCAAGCTTTTTTATTTGGATTATGAAAGTTTTGAATAATATTTGATCAAGTTCCGTATACATTTTCTTTTATGCGGTTAAAAGGGTCAATAAACCAAAATATTGAATTAAATGTTTCTAAATTCGTTATTTTGATCATAAACGTGATAAAAGATCATTTTATTTCCAAAACAGTGTCTTCATTTTATCATCTTGTGTATAATTTCAACATAATAATGTGTCGATGAATTGTCTTCAAAAAGTGTCGATGAGTTGTCTTCATTTGTGTCGATGAATTGTCTCCAAAAACCGTGTCGATGAATTGTCTTGTCGATGAATTGTCTTGTTCCCCACTTGTAGGCACAAATAGTGGTATATGTGTTTTTTTAACTTTGCCTTTCACTTATCTCGAGCCATTCGTTGATCAGAAGTGGGTGAAAAGTGTAGTACCCGGAGAGAAAACCATGGGACCTTTCGTTGCAGAACTTGTGACTCCATTACGAAAACACGCCTATACAAATACATTGCCACCTTTATCGACGAAAAAATGAAAATTTTAAGATGAAAAACTGCGATAGTTTTCTTATTTCTGCTCAAAATATAGATTGTGGGCACTTGTTAGAACCGCCTCATCGAGGCGGTTCTAACGAGTACCCACAATCTATATGTTAGAGCAGAAATAAGAAAAAATAGGTTTACCCCTGGAAACCCCAGTTTTACTATATAAAAGTGGGGTTCAAGGGGGTCAAAATTATATAGGCATGTTTTCATGATGTCGAGTCAGGTTTGAACTTAATAATGGTCAAGAAACACATTGGACATCGGAAGGGGCCTCCGTGGTTTAGTAGATAAGAGCGACGACTCTTAATCATTAGGCCTCCCACCGCTGTTGGTTTGAGCCTGGCGCGAGTCACATGTGAGACGCCAAGCTCCGCAACGGAATTCTCTGGGTACTCCCGTTTTCACCTCCTCTGATTACATTGTAACGCTCGATATGAGTGAAATACTCTTAAAAGGGCCGTAAAACAAAAAGGCCGGGGCATAGTATATGTAACATCCCGCGCAACAAGTTAGATTTATTTATAGATTTTGTTTTTATAGTTGTGCATGCGACGCGTTCTAAAATATATAAACAAAACAGCAAAGTCAAACATGAAAACTTTCATGTTTGACAGTACATCTTCCTCCCAGCAAGGAGTGTCTGATTTACTTTATGAATAATAAGTTTTACAAAAGAAAAAATGCTTGAACTTTAAATAGTAAAGACACTGATCAGACACAGAGTTCTATGCATGGAACGGGTCAATGATGCTTTCAGCCAGAGCAATATGGGAAGGGTAGACATAGTCGATCACATTAACCCGTATATGGCAATGGAATCTCCACCTAATAAGTTTGGAGTGGTCCATTTCCAATTGGTGCCAGGGTTGTTTTGCTAGCAGTTAGTTTTGCAAAAATGTATGTACTTTCAGCAGACAGTGTAGATCAAGATCAGACGCCGCGCTCTGCGGCGTCTGATCTGGATCTGCACTGTTTGCCAATGTCCCCCACCACCCAAAAGGGCCGCATATGAGTGGTAAACCGCTTACAGGGCCTAAGCCTGCCCAGGCAAAGTGGCGCGAGTCGGACCGTCCCTACTTGTACATATAAACTATTTTTGTTTGTTTGGGGGGAAGAGCTTGAGATGTCCTCTCATCTCAATGTCGGGTAAAAGTCTCACACAATTGGAAGCGCCGTCTCCAAAATGACCTGAATACTGTTGACAGGGACAACAAACCTAAATTCAGACTAACGATGCTCCACTCCGTGTGGCTTCTTGAGCATTCCGAAAACACGCATATTCAAGTACATTTGAAAAAAAAATGAAAATTTTCCGATAAAACAAATTCTGATTTTTTTCATATTTTTGTTCCAAACATAGAATGTGGGACTCGTTAGAACCGGTTCGGCGAAGCGGTTCCAACGAGTACCCACAATCTATGTTTTTGAGCAGAAATAAGCAAAATAATATATACCCCTGTGAGCCCCTGTGAACACTATATAAAAGTGGGGTTAAGGGGGTCAAAGTTATATAGGAGTGCTTTTCTGATGGGGCGCGATGGCATTACGAGTATGTAATGTATTGGAGGAGTAAGGATGGTGATGGTACAGGTTGTTGAAATCAATAGCCACTTTTGATAGATAAAATCAAGATTGACCTGTTGACCTCGCTGACGAGAATTAATTAATGTCCCTGGTGACTGAAAGTCATTGTACGTGTCACCAGCAAAAGTCATGATTCAAAGTGCAGCCTCAGTTTGTTTGTTTGATTTGAGGTTTAACGTCCCCGTCAACACTGTAAATGTCATTTTGGAGACGTTGCTTCCAATTTTGTGGGACTTTACCCGACATTGAGATGAAATGACAGCTCAAGCCCTGTCGCCAAATGAAACCAATAGGGTTTATAAGCATGGGCGGACCCACTCGCACCGCTTTGCCTGGGTAGGCGTAGATCCTCTAAGCGGTTTACCAGTACTCGTGTGCGGGTCGCATTCAGCTCTGCGTGGAAGCATCATGCAGCCCATATATTTCTTCAAGCCTCGATGGGCGGGGGCCGAGAGCAGCCTCAGTCTGTAATATATGCTTGACACTACAAGAAAAAAAAATCACAATCTTTTTTGACAAAATGCGATTTTTGAAGTCATCAGATCATAGAATACCGCCTACTGAGTTACAGAATGTATTAAATAACCCAGCTCTTCTCAGGTTCGCCTCTCGCGCCAGGTCAGCTACATTCTTTCGTTTGAGATTAATTATGAAATCTTTCTGAGTTCAGTCGAACTTCAAAGGCTCGAACACCTTTGTGACCTCGAAAATCTGTTCGAGACAGGGGTAGTTCGAACCACTGAGGTTACTGCCAGGAGGCATAACGAGATACTTTTAGACATCTTTTTGGTGTTTTATAATGAATATGTATGCTGTGTGTACTCATTAGAATCGCCTCATTGATGCGATTCTAATGAGTACACACAGCATACATTTGCAAGATAAAAGACTAAAATCTCCTTAATTATCCCCCACTATTTCTTATGTAGAGGATTTCGCCAGGGGCTCAAGAATGTGTTCTACTCATCCATGGTAAACGAGTCATCGGTGTTCGAGCCATCGACGTTCTACTGTATCTTGCATCACTGGGGCGGCTTATAGCTGTCCTTTCAGCATGGCTGTTGTTTCTACTTCTGTTACTACACTTCCATTTATTTTCCTCTTTCTTCTCTGTCCCTCTCTTAAATTTGCATCGAATCTACTATCACTTCTATCTCTTTTCCCCCTTTCCCCGGGGAGCCCCCGCCCATAGGGGCTTGAAGAAATATATGGGTTGCATGATGCTTCCACGCAGAGCTGAATCCCGCCCGCACACTATAGTACTGGTAAACCGCTTAGAGGATTTAAGCCTGTCCAGGAACCGCGGTGCGAGGCGGACCGTCCATGCTAATAAACCTATTGGTTTCATTGGGTGACAGGGCTTGAGATGTCATTTCATCTCAATGTCGGGTAAAAGTCCCACGACATTGGAAGCAACGTCTCCAAACTGACCTTTACAGTGTTGACGGGGACGTTAAACCTCAAATCAACCAACCAAAACCCTTTCCCCGGGCCATTTTGTGGGAAAGTAACTCCGCTATTGATATTTCCATTAGGGTCAAGTTATGCAATGTTTGTGTTTCTTTCCCCTTGGTGTCTCTGATCATTACCTTCACTTCTATGTTACAGCTGTCCTTTCAGCAGGTACATGTAAGGGTAGCGGGGTTGTTGTTATTCATTATGAAAACACGCATATACAAATATATTGTTACCTTTATCGGCGAAAAAAGGAAAATTTTAAGATGAAAAATTGTCATATTTTTCTTATATTTGCTCAAAATATAGATTGTTGGTACTCGTTAGAACCGCCTCATCGAGGCGGTTCTAACGAGTACCCACAACCAATAGTTTAGAGGAGAAACAAGAAAGTAAGGTTTACCCCTAAAAACCCCAGTTTTACTATATAAAAGTGGGTGCAAGGGGGTCAAAATTATATAGGCGTGTTTTCGTGATGTACTCCCGTTTCTATACGTCCATTTATTTTCTTCTTCTCTGTCTCTCACTTTCATCTCCTATAATAATAATAATAAAATAATAATAATAATAATAATAATCGACCTTATTTATAGAGGGTAACACATTTAGTACTAGTACTTATCTTCCATGTGGCCCTCTTTTCCTGGGTAGAAACCAGTACTGAGCAATGTGGATAAAGTCTCTTGCTCAAGGAAACAACACATGGCGCATGTGAGGATCGAACCCGGTACCTTTCGATCTCAAATCCGACGCTTTACCACAGCACCACTGCGCTCCACAATACCATCACTTCTGTCTCTTGTCTCCCTTTCTCTGGGAGACGAAAATGAACCACAAGGTTTGACGTGTCGTTCATTCAATCCGCTTATGCAAGAAGGACAGTTGTCAGTTTATGGCGAACAAATATGAACCGTACTTTTTAACCGCTTATCTGCAAACCTGCCTTAGGTCAACTGACCGACTCTGTATGATCTAAAACGTGTTAACTGGGACGTTAAACTCTAAACAAAACTAAACAAGATACACTTTCTTTCACTTGTCTGAAAAGTCATTTGTCAAAAGATTCCGGGCTTCTCCAGACTTTCGGATGAGTCTTTAAACCGAAGTCCCGTCTCCGTATGACCTTAGCTGTTGGTGGGACGTAAAACTCAAACACTCACTCACTCACTCACTCATTTGTCAAAAGACAACCTCAGATATTTTGTTCTTATTGATGCTTCAAACATGCATTGTGGGTGCTCGTTACAACCGCATTTCTAACGAAAACCAACACTCCATGTTTCTGCAAAATCATGAAAACAATGTTTATCCTAGTTTGAAGTTTAATTTATCATATAACGTCGCGTCTGAGAGTGTAATAACGCCGTGTAATAAATTCTGTAATCCACTAGTTGATTAAATATGCAAATTAGTTAGACAAGTCCCGTAACGTTACACGTACGACGTCAATAACGACGTCGCGTTAACTGAAGGCGGAATATTGACGTTTTTGTACAAAAATCGTGAGATATATGTGTTCTAAATGTCATACGATAAATAGAATTTTACATTCGTGCTCATGTATTATCGAATTTATTAAACGAGTTGAGGAAAAGGGATAAAATGCGAGGCTTCGCCGAGCATTTTAATCCCCTTTTCCAAACCCGTTTAATTAATTCAATAATACATGAACACTAATGTAAGATCGGACTTAACGAATGTCGTCATCACACTTGTTAACGTATTAAAGGGGTAAAGGGATTTTATGCAGCCACCACAACGGAAAAGACAATGGGATGTGTATCAGAATGTATCAAATAACCGCATTCTTTTACACATGTCTTCGATGACACGCAACCTTTATCTGTCTAGATCTATGTCAGTATAATGCCAATGGCGTGGTCGACCTGGACCACCCACACACGCGCACGCACAGACAGCTTCACGCAAGCGTGCTTGATTAGCATCGAATAATAGGCCTACTTGATATACGCAGCGTCGTCGCCGGATTCAGTAGCCAACAATGCCCAGTCGTGGGAAACACGTTTTAAATTTAAGTATTTAAGCTGGTGACGCTCTGATGGTTAGCAAACTAATGTCATAATTAAGGTTGGTAAAGTACACACGCATGAAGAAGAATTTAAATTGCAAATTTGATATGTTACTCAGGCTGGTGTGCAATGAGTCATTCCGGATTACTTCAGTAGACGACCAACCGGCGAATCTCAGCATCGAACTACATGCGGTCTAAACGGCGGTCATCGTAAGACAGTAAAATTCCTATATTAAGACCACCTTTGGGACTGTTCAAAAGTGGTCTTAAAGACCACTTTTGAACAGTTCCAAAGGTGGTCCCTGACCAGAGGACATTATTGGCAGAAAAAAAAGAAAACTGCAGAGTACCCTTCAAAATAAGCTTTTTATAACAAAACTAGTCCTCATTTTAGGTGATATTAACAGTGGAATTTCTCTGTACATTGGCTCGACATCACTGTTCGGTCGAATGTCTCAAAGGGGTGGTTAAGTGGGGGCAAAGGTGTCTTGTACCTTTTGTCACCTGGGCGTTCGACTGATATTGGCTTTACAGTTGGGCAAGCCTGCTCTCCTTGTAAGTTAAGAGAATGTTTTTGTTTCTTCTTTCTTTTCACATTATTCACATTCCCCTCCCTTCCCCTATCGCCGTCTAGCTTTTCCTGGACAGGCTTAGACCTACTAGGCTGTTTTCCAGAGTGTTTGTTTGAATTGAGGTTTAACGTCCCCGTTAACACTGTAATGGTCGTTTTGGAGACGTTGCTTCCAATTTTGTGGGACTTTTACCCGACATTGAGATGAAATGACATCACAAGCCCTGTCGCCCAATGAAACCAATAGGGTTTATTAGCATGGACGGTCCGCCTCGCACCGCGGTTCCTGGACAGGCTTAGATCCTCTAAGCGGTTTACCAGTACTAGTGTGCGGGCCGAATTCAGCTCTGCGTGGAAGCATCATGCAGCCCATATTTTTCTTCAAGCCCCTATGGGCGGGGGCGGTAGGCTGTTTACTAGTACTCAAGTTCGGTCGGTCACATTTCTGCGTAGAAGCACATGCAAACTATTCTATTTCGCCAAGCCCCGGTGGCTGACCCAAAGTAAAATTATCGGCTTGTCTGCATGCTTATGGATTGCCCCGCTTTGGCCCTAGCTGGTAGAAAATGCGATGAACACTTGTTCTCTTTAGCTGGCCCGTTAATTCTCATTAGCTTGCCCATTCCGAGATTTAGATCTGTAACCTTGAACATAAAACTCTCCATTTTCATTATGCAATGATTAATGGAGACCCTGTAAAAGTTATACATTTGACGTCGCTGTTTTTCACAGGCAACCATCCAGAACCTGGTAGTAAATTTATACAGTAAAATTTCTATGTTAAGACCACCTTTCGGACTGTTCAAAAGTGGTCTTGAAGACCACTTTTGAACAGCCCGAAAGTGGTCACTTACAAGAGAACACTGTGCGTAGAAACAGGAAGACAGAAAACCTCAAACCTTTTAAATATGCTTTTAAATTAAGACATACTCTTAATTGCAGCTGGCCTTGCATGTAAGAGCGGAATGAATGTTCCTGGCACATGTATCCCCTATTCACTCTTCAGGCTAACATACAGGAATACACGCACACACGTAGGCACACGCGTACTGATAATATATGCTAGTAGCAGAAAAAGGTCAAATCCATTGTACCAGTAAATTCCGTAACATTTTCTTCGCAGAAAATATTGAAAAGAAACTCCTTGTTAGCCTAATTTTTGTTTGACCAAAGTTGCAGTCGCAGCTATACAAATAAAAATAAAAAAATGAGTTCCTTTAAGAGCAATGAAAACATTCATAAGAAAGAAGATGGGTCATACTACGCAGTTTCGGCTAATAAAGCCTCATCAGTGACCCTGTAATGATCCGGCAAAGAAAGCCAGAGGAAGCATACTGCAATTTTGCGAATTTCGAATAGGCAGTCGATTCAAAGACTGATATAAATCAAAATGGGGTCCAGATAATTAAAAACCTGTCTAGAATATGAGTCTAAACCAATAATTTATTTCCGATTTCTCAGAATATTCACGCTGATCTCAAAGGACCAAAAGTAAAATATAAACTGCACTATGGTTGATGTACGGGGAGACGTTTTACGGTCGCCACACGGCACAAAGTCACATTCGGATGGCGTGAAAATTGTAAATCTACTGCTGCCTTCCTTAACCGCAGCTTCCATAACATATATCTGTCAGAATGCTAGTATATGTGTGCAGTGTTTTCGAAAATAGTCGTGTACATTATGTCACCAGGGCGTCGAACTGATATTGACTAATAGTTGGGCTGGGTCGACTGTCCTTGCAGAAGGTAGATTAGGTGGGGGGGGGGGGGGGTTGAGGGAGGGGTTGTTATTTCATCTGTTTCTTCATTTTCCTCTTTCTCTGTCCCTTCCTTTTCATCTCCTGTACTATATCTTCTATCTCTTTCCTCCATTTCACTGGCAGACAACACAAAATGACCCACAAGGGTTGACGGGTCGTTAAAACCCAAATCTATCAACATGTATATTACATGGACAAGTCGGTGTCAATAACACCATCTAATAGGGGAAATTTGGGTTTAAAGTGATACTCATTGTTAACTCCTTTCTCTGCCAAACATAGATTGTGGGTACTTGTTAGAACCGTCTCAACGAGGCAGTTCTAACGGGTACGAGGCGGTTCTAACGAGTATACACAATCTATATTTGCAAGAAAATTAAAATGGGAGTATTTTTCTAACTACATGTACTTTTATGTTTTCGAGCAAAATAGCTTGTGTATACCCTAGTAAACCCAACTTTTCTTAATATAATATGTGTGACACTCTTGGGATGTTTGTTGCGGAAGGCGCTGTTTTGTGTGTGTGTGTGTGTGTGTGTGTGTGTGTGGTTTTTTTTTGCATAGTTTGCGGAAAGATAAGGCATTTGGAAAAGACAATGTCTGTCGGCATTATGCAGGTAGTTAAAAAGATTTATTGAGCAATATTTCGGTCGATAACTTATTAATAAACTATGCGTGATATTTATGAGACCAATAAACGAGCCACCGCAACACAAGCGTTAACCCTTTTTGTACCAAATGGAATCTTCCTCGTTATATAAAGCAGTAGTCCATTTTAAACTTTAGGGGTGTCAGGTTGTGTTTTCTTCATAATTTATTAGGAAAATGGCTTACCGTTTGCAAACAGTGTAGGCCCTGATCAGACGCCGCATGTTGCGGCGTCTGATCTGGGCCTGCACTGTTTGCAAACTACCAGTTTTGGGGTTTCCGGTACAAAATGGGTTAATATTAAGGACACTCCGGACAAGTATCATGTGTGTCTCTTCCCATGCAGTCTGACATGTCGCAACAGAGCCCGGTTAATCTTTCGCTATCCGCTCGAAAACTAACACCCGTGCTTTGCGTGCACTATGATACACACGCACGTACACGCATGGGAATGCACGTCGAAGGCGTCCTGTTGCCTGTCGGTTGCAGGGGCAGGCGGTGATCGATGTCTACCAAGTCTAGGGCGTGGAGCATAAAGCGACCCATTTATTTCTTGGTGAATCCACGGTTAGTCACTGGCCTGGAACCCATTCCCAGCAACATGACTGCCGCTAGGGAGTCGTTAGTCCCTGAACTGAACCCTGTCCACAGCCACATGACTGCGGCACCGTTCTGTCTTGCCAAACATATACATGTATAGGATAGATGGGCCTCTGGCTCTTGAGAATTTGGTCTCTCACCGCTATTGGTTTGATCCTCGTTCTGGTCACATGTGAGACTTCAAGTTACGCAATAGAAAGTCAGAAAATTGTTCTCCGTGTACTCGGTTTGTGACCCACCCCCGGTTGAGGGCCAGCTCGATCTAGTGATAGTCTTGAAAAGACCGTAAAACCAAAATGAAAACAGAATTGCAGGCGCAAGTCAGGTGGTGACATGTTTCTTCTTAGAAGGGGATAAGAAATGTTGACCTTTTTACCAAGTGGATGACTGGACAGAGGCGGCTTTTGAGACACATTGGACTGAAGATGATACGGGAACTCGAACTTTAGCTAAACAAATATTTCCATGTATATGATCGATATGATGTCTGTAGCTGCAGCTGCATGCAAAATTAATGCGAATCTATTAAATCTATTAATTTAACCCACGTTTGACAATGGAATCTTTCACCTATATACATGTATAGTAGACTGGGAAAAGTCCATTTCCAACCAATTATCGGGGTGCCAGGGTTGTTGTTTTTCCTGGTAAATTTATTAAGTTTTTCACGGTACTTATTAAAGCAAACGGAAAAGACCCAGATTAGACGTCTGATCTGGGGCGACACCGTTTGCAAAGGTAGAAAACATTGGACGCCAGGCATATGAGTACGGGTTTAATGTGGAGAATTGCACCGCGTTTACATAGTTTACGCTTTTGCCAGCTAACACTAAACAGCGGGCCAAAGTCGGGTCGACAGCGATACGACGTTGCCACGTCGTATCGCTGTCGGCCCGACGTTTGCCCGACATTTCTGTGCTGTCTCTGTTGACAACGATCAGCAACAATCTATTTTTTTAGCATAAATTAGGGAAATATTGGACACCTCCGTAAAACACCACTTTTCTCTGTATGAAAATAGGGTTTAGAGGGGTCTTCGTTACACGGACTGATGCAACATTTAATTGGTAAACGCATACTGTACAGGTCTAGCGTTCCAAAATGCCCCATTGCCAAAAGACCTAAACCAAGATCAAAACGCCAGTGTGTTCTCCGGTTTTGTTCTTGTTTGTTTGATTTGAGGTTTAACGTCCCCGTCAACACTGTAAAGGTCATTTTGGAGACGTGGCTTCCAATTTTGTGGGACTTTTACCCGACATTGAGATGAAATGACATATCAAGCCCTGTCGCCCAATGAAACCAATAGGGTTTATTAGCATGGACCGTCCATCCCGCACTGCGGTTCCTGGACAGGCTTAGATCCTCTAAGCGGTTTAGCAGTATACTAGTGTGCGGGCCGGATTCAGCTCTGCGTGGAAGCATCATGCAGTCCATATATTTCTTCAAGCCCCTATGGGCGGGGCCGACTCCGGTTTTGTAGTAGTTGATAGATATTTGTGGGTATGGCAAATATAGCAACTGAATTATCTTCACAGTCGGGTGCTGACAATCAGTTTGAACGGGCGCAGGGAAAATCTCCCGAAGATTGGCGAAGAAGTCCTAAGGTGCGCGCGGCTGCCAGCCAATAGGGTTACACGCCGGCCTCCGTAGCTCAGACGAATGCGCGTCTGACTGGTGATTAGGAAGGCTCGGATTCGATACCTGCCGGGGTCGGAACATTCTTTTGCGGAGATTGACCATGAAATCTTTTCTACGGCCATTTTCTCCCTCCGCTGATTGAAGAAGGGCAGTTGTCAGTTCTGCAGAAAGAATGTGCACTGTACTGGTTAACCGATTGCGTATAAACCTGCCCAGGATGAGTGGATTTGTTTGTTTGATTTGAGGTTTAACGTCCCCGTCAACACTGTAAAGGTCATTTTGGAGACGTTGCTTCCAATTTTGTGGGACTTTTACCCGACATTGAGATGAAATGACATCTCAAGCCCTGTCGCCCAATGAAACCAATAGGGTTTATTAGTATGGACGGTCCGCCTCGCACCGCTGTTCCTGGACAGGCTTAAATCCTCTAAGCCGTTTACCAGTACTAGTGTGCGGGCCGGATTCATCTCTGCGTGGAAGCATCATGCAGCCCATATATTTCTTCAAGCCCCTATGGGCGGGGGCTTCCAGGATGAGTGGACAGGTGAACTAACCGGCTTAACAATCACCTAAAACAGTGTTGATTTGGTCGTTAAACTCAAATACAAACACACAATAGGGCCTAGTAGACGCTTGACATCATGGCGCTGTCTTATAAGGTCTGCTTTTCATGTCTGCGAGCCAGAGCCTTTGCTGGCCGCAAGTGCGATCAGTTCCCTTTTCTCATGGGCTGGGTGATTTTATCTCTGTCTCGACTGAGAAAAACAATTCCATGGGTGACTTAGCAGATACGCTTATGATTACTTTGAAAATAAACACGACGCAAACATCCGTTCGTATATTCATATTTAATGTATTGTGTCTGGCTGAACCGAAGACATCCCATTTTGTTGTTTAATTATTGATTAGTACAAGTACAATTAGCACCCCCGCCCATCGGGGCCTGGAGAAATAGATTGGGCTGCACGGTGCTTCTGCGCAGAGCTGCAACCGACCGAACTTGAGTACTGGTAAACAGCTTAAATCTAAGCCTGCCCAGGATAAGACCGCTCCTTAAACCCAAGCGGTTTCTATGGGATGTAATTTCATCTCAATGTCGGTTAAAAGTACCACAGAATCTGAAGCATCGTCTCCAAAATGACCTTAATAGTGTTGACGGGGACGTAAAACCTCTCAACTCAAACAAACATGAATAATTATTGTACATGTACATAGTATTTGACGAACACAGAAATGCAGTTGCGACTATAGATCTAAATTACGGTATAACGCATAAATTAACGCATAAGTACAGTTACGCTTACTAAACCAGGATTTCACTCCACTTGATGATGGTTCTTTCTCTGACCGGATCGCCACATCAATATGTGATTATTTGAATTTTCCATATTATTGTATCTTGTAATGTTTGAAATACTAAGCAAAATAAATATTGTATGCTTATTTGACAGAACGCAGAAGTGCTGTTGCGCTTATACATGTACGGTATAATTGATGTTATGCAGAATCAATGGCCATATTCGACTGGGAAGTTTCGTGAAAGTTTCGTGAAATTCCACGCAGGAGTGTGGTGTTATCTTGTAATAGCCGATCACATGGTCCAATCAAATATAAGTTATTTTTCAAATACATAAGCGATCGTGGAGCACGATTCTATTCGAAGGAAAAGTCGAACCTTTCGTGCACCACGGTCGCGTATGAGCTATACGCAAATAAAATATTTGATTGGACCATGTGACCAGCTATTACAACTAGGAACCACACTCCTACGTGGAATTTCACGGAAATTTCACGAAACCTACCTGTCGAATACCGTCATTGTCGACATCATGATATCGCTCTCCTGAATACTATACATAGGGACTCTGGGTATCTACCATTTCATGTGTTTTTCATGGGAAATACCGCTTTTCCACATTAAGAAAATATGTATGATCGTGTGATAGATAATTACTCTTTCGGTTAAGATTTAGAAATCGCTGGTAAAACTGCAGACAAAAAAAATATTTGGTTTCTTACGTTGTCAGCTTGTGACTTTTTACGAATCGCGTAGTAATGTCTATCCTTTGCACATCCGAGACATTTGTGACATGCGCAGACAATGGATGCAGAATGTTTTGTATTCTTCTTTTCAGGAGAAGCCTTCGTGGTGTAGTGGTTACGCTACTCGCCTTGTAAACCAGGGATCGCAGGATCGATCCCGGGCTTCTCCAGACTTTCGGATGAGTCTTTAAACCGAGGTCCCGTCTCCGTATGACCTTAACTGTTGGTGGGACGTAAAACTAAAACTCACTCACTCTTCTTTTCAGGTCTCGGTACCTTATCAGTAGGCCTATCCTTTTTGATTATATTGTTACCTATATGTTATATATTGTAGTGCTTGAAATTTTTAGCAATAGAAATATTGTATGCATATTTGTCAGAACGCATAAGTGCAGTTCTGCTTATACAATCTAACCCGGGTCGCCCCAGTGACGTAAAATATACGACACTTTCACCTCACCCAACCTTCATATGTTTTATATGTCACGTTAGGTAGCATTGCACTAAATACTGGGAGGTACCGGGTTTTATCACTTTAGGACAGAGCTTTTGGTTGCGTTCTAAATACCAGACTTGCTTCCATTGGATATATATCCCATTTTTATTTCAATGTGAGAAAATGATAGGTATAAGGGACTAAAATGATGCATGTTTTATAAATATATCGGTAAGCTCAAAGAAAATTGTTGCTGATTTTATATGGTCACCCCTCCTTTAAAAATGTTGGTTTGTATACTCCGTTCTAGTATGTAAACAAACATGGCTGACTGTAACTTGAAAAGGAGCAGTTCAACATGTGGATTTTTTCTCATTAACTTGTTGGGCTAGGATGGTTCTATAAACAAGTAAGGTTTGAAAAGTTTTGTTTGTGTAGTTTTTGTGGGAGCAGGTAAAAAAGGTTACTATTGTCGCCTATGGAAAACATTTAGTGGAAAGCTCCCGTTACTACGCTATGTTTTACCGTACTCGTTGGCGGAATGGAGAAGTGCAGTTGGGGTTATACATAAGGAAAACTGTTTGTCGTAACGCGGTTAATGAGATTTCCCCTTCTTTCTTTTCAAATAACATATCGATCAAATTGATACTAAATTTTAATGCTCTAATTAATCTTAAAGCGGGACACGGTAACCTAATTTCTGTATTTATACTGACATTTTAACAGGTTTAAAATATGTTTACCTTTTTGAGACTATTCTCTGTCTTCGGGTGAGCATTGAGCTCCCTGTCGCAACCAGACACCGTCGTGATATGACTGAAAAATTGTTGAAAGCGACGTTAAACCCAAATTCACACACACACATTCTCTGTCTTCGGTAACACATCCTTGTGGCACAATGTATTTTTTTGCATACCTCAAAAATATATTCTGAGGAGCATATTTTTTATTTATTAAAACACCAAACATAGGTTGTGGGTGCTCGTCAGATGTATGTCTTTAAACCGAGGTCTCGTCTCCGTATGACCATAGCTGTTGGTGGGACATAAAACATACTCTCACTCTCTCCCGAGGGTTTTTATGCCCCCGCACGGGCATGATGCCGGGGCATATAGTTTTCGGTTTTCCGTACGTGCGTACATGTGTAAGTCCGTCTGTACGTGTGTGTGTACGTACGTACGTGATCCTGTAACCTCAGGTTAAGGTTTTTGTAACAGGTAGAGTCTGAACTTTTAGAACTCATATTTTCCTAACCCTTCGATGGAACTAGTTCATCTTTGTTATGATGATAGATAAAGGTCCGAAGTTTTATTAAGCAATACTCCCACCCAAGGTCAAGGTCACAGACTTACAAATTTTCAATGTTTAAGACTCAGGTTCAGGTTTTTGTAACAGGTAGACCTGAACATTTTAGAACTCATATTTTCCAAAACATTTGGTGGAATTGGTTCATATTTGGTATGATTATAGATATAGGTCCAAAGTTTTATTCAGCGATACCCCCACCCTTGCCCATGACCTCAAGGTCAAGGGCATGGACTTAGAAATTTTCCATGTTAAAGACTCCAGTTAAGGTATTTGTACCTGGTAGAACCTGAACTTTTATGATGGCTTTGGTTCATATGATGATAGATATAGGTACAATGTTTTATTCAGCAATACCCCCAACCATGCCTATGACCTCAAGGTCAAGGTCACAGACTTAGGCAGAAGCCTCCGTGGTCGAGTGGTTACGCTACTCGCCTTGTAAACCAGGGGTCGCAGGTTCGACCCCGGGCTTCTCCAGACTTTCGGATGAGTCTTTAAACCGAGGTCCCGTCTCCGTATGACCTTAGCTGTTGGTGGGACGTTAAACTGAAACACTCACTCACTCACAGACTTAGACAATTTTAATGTTAAAAATTTTAAAGACCTCAAATTTTCCAACCATATTATGGATTTGGCTTATATTTGCTATGATGATAGATACAGGTCCAAACGTTTATTTGGCAATACCCCCACTCATGCCTATGGCTTCAAGGTCAAGGTCACAGACTTTGAAATTTTAAATTAGATATTTTAAGAGTTGATATTTTCCAAATCGTACGATGAATTGAGTTTATATTTGGTATGATGTTACATACCTGTCCATTTTATTCAGCGATACCCCCACCCATGCCCATGAGCTCAAGGTCACACACTTAGAAATTTTAATTAGATACTTCAAGAGTTTATATTTTGCAAATCGAATGATGAATTAAGTTTATATTTGGTATGGTGATTGATGCTGGTCCAATACCTCCACCCATGCACGTGCCCTAAAGGTCAAGGTCACAGACAAAACATTTTTATTTAAAGTTTATTAAGAGGTCATACTCACCAAACCATATAGATTTGCTTCATATGTGGTATGATGATAGTTACATGTCCAAAGTCGTATATACCCCCACCCCTCACCTCAAGGTCAAGGTCACAGACTTAGTCTTATTATGCGTTTAAAGTTTTAGGGCTCATATTTATAGATTGGCTTCATATTTGGAATGATGACAGATACAGGTCCCAAGTCTCATTCAGCCATACCACCGACCCTGCCCAAGACTTCAAGGTCAAGGTCACACACTTAGAAAATTGTGTTGCAACATGGATTTTCGGGGTGAGGCGGGGCCCTGGGCGGGGGCATCTTTGTCGTCTGGACACATTTCTAGTTGACCAATTATATACAGTAATATTCATATATTAAGACCGCCTTTGGGACTGTTCAAAAGTGGTCTTCTAGACCACTTTTGAACAGTCCCAAAGATGGTCTCATAGTAGAGGACCCAGGGTGTACAAAAACTCAACAGCTGAGACTTTCTAGATATGCTTTTAAAAGCAAATTTAGTCTTAATTTTTTATGCTTTCACTGTAGTACTTCCGAAACATTAAAACTCTGTGAAATTCTGCTATTAAGACTACCTAAAATGCGGACTAATTCTGCTTTTGAAAGCTTAATTTGAAGGGTATACTACACTTAATATTTCTTTGTCTTTTCTTGCTACAGTGTCCTCTGGTGAGGGACCACCTTTGGGACTGTTCAAAAGTGGTCTTTACCTGCTTTGGGACTGTTCAAAAGTGGTCTTAAAGACCACTTTTGAACAGTCCTAAAGGTGGTCTTAATAGAGGAATTTTACTGTACTTACGAAACATTATCAAAAATCTTCCGATCTTTGCCAGAAGGAATTTGCTGCTTCTTTGACGTTTAATGATAATCCCACGTGAAAATAGATCGATCATTGATGTATTGGGTGGGAAAAGTATGATATAGAACGCATGGTTTAACTGATATGCATCAAATTAAAATATTTTTCTCATAGTATTCAGTTTGTTTGACAAACACGCAGGTTTATCGACAGCCATCATAGAGCTAGATTTAATTGTTTGATAGCCGACCTGTGTTGACTTTCAATAATTATGTCGTCCAATACAGAAGCCAACAGAAGCGTCGAGGCTTGGAGAAAGCTGCAGGGTGTTTCGTTTGTTTGATTTGTGGTTTAACGTCCCCGTCAACACTGTAAAGGTCATTTTGGAGATGTTGCTCCCAATTTTGAGTGAATTTTACCCGACAATGAGATGAAATGACATCTCAAGCCCTGCCGCCAAATGAAACCAATAGGGTTTATAAGCATGGACGGTCCGACTTGCGCCACTTTGCCTGGGCAGTCTTAGATCCTCTAAGCAGTTTACCAGTACTCGTGTGCGTGTCGCTATTGACGTCGTAAGTGTAATGTTACGGATCGTAACTAATTTGCATATTTTATCCACTAGTGGATTGCCGAATTTATTACATGGTGCTACAACATTCTCAGACGCGACGTCATATGATAAACGATACGCTAACGCAACAATGGAAACCCATGATAAACTGTGTGCCCATTTGCCTTAAAGGAACCACAGGGCATCTAAGTACTGAACCGGTACTGTGCATTTTCTTTGCTAGTTACTGACAAGTACCCCTCTTGAATCAACAGAATGGCGAGATTCACCATTGGAAAGCTTTTATGATTAGTCTCAATAAAAGAATTTCAAGACCTTGGCATAGTACATTTGTTTGATTTGAGGTTTAACGTTCCCGTCAACACTGTAAATGTCATTTTGGAGCTCTGCGTGGAAGCATTATGCAGCCCATATATTTCTTCAAACCCAATTGGGCGGGGGCCACAGCTGATAGCCGACCTGTGTTTAAACAAGTTTCAGCACTTTCAACCATGTCGTCCAATACAGAAGCCTTCGGAAGCCCCGCGATCGGGGCTTGGAGAAATAGATTGGGTTGCATGGAGCTTCCGCGCAGAGCTGAAACCGACCGAACTTGAGTACTGGTAAATCGTTTAAGAAGGTCTAAGCCTGCCCTGGAAAAGAGGTGCGAGTCGGGTCCTTAAACCCTCACGGTTTCTTTAAGCGGTATGGCTTGAGATAGCCTGGGCAGGCTTAGATCCTCTAAGCGGTTTACCAGTACTCGTGTGCGGTCGGATTCAGCTCGGCGTGGAAGCATCATGCAACCCATGCTTATATATTGGTTTCATTGGGCGGCAGGGCTTGAGATATCATTTCATCTTAATGTCGGGTAAAAGTCCCCCAAAATCGGAAGCAACGTCTCCGAACTGACCTAAATACTGTGGATGAGGATGTAAAACCTCAGTTCAAACAAACTACACGTAAATAGATCTATAAGTGCAGCGGCGCATGCGCAAATGGTCCTTATCACATAGGCGAGAAGCAAAGGCTATGGCGAGAAGAGAGAGCTTAATGCAAGAAGGCATGTCTATAGCTCGGTTACATGTAGTTGCCCGAACAGGCTCGACAGAGGCTTGGCAGTACCATCTCTGGGCGATAATGCAATATTTGTTGTTGTTGAGTTTTTCCCATGAGATGGCTCATTTGTTATTTCACAATTTTTTCGGGTGAAAAATATCATTTTATATAGTCTTGAAATAGAGCATTTTGCCACAAGGGTGTTTGTCTTTCTTTTTATTTGTTTGTTTTTTAGAGCTTAACGACCCATTCAACACTATTTTAGGTCATATTGAGCCTGTCAGCTTACATATCCACACTTTTTCTGGGGAGGCTTATACGTAAGCGGTTGACCAGTACAGTGGACATACTTTCACCAGAAACTGACAACTGCCCTTCATTGGCTCAGCGGAAGGGAGAGAATGGCCGTAGAAAAGATTTCAAGATCAATCTCCACGAAAGAATGTTGCCGATCCGGGCAGGCACGGGTGTAACCATCAAGGCGATTTGGCGACAAACCTGCTCCTGGAATGTCTTTCTTTGTTTGATTTGACGTTTAACGTCCCCGTCAACACTGTAAAGGTGATTTTGGAGACGTTGCTTCCAATTTTGTGGGAATTTTACCCGACATCGAGATGAAATGATATCTCAAGCCCTGTCACCCAATGAAACCAATAGGGTTTATAAACATGGACGGTCCGACTCGCACCGCATTGCCTGGGCAGGTTTAGATCCTCTAAGCGGTTTACCAGTACTTGTGTGCGGATCGAGTTCAGCTCTGCGTGGAAACATCATGCAGCCCATCAAATTCTTCAAGCCCCGATGGGCTGGGGCCGCCCTGAAATGTCGCATAGATATGTAAACAGACACATACATGCCATACTTAACACGTTGTTGGTGTTTTACCAAATATGCACTTTTGTTAAATGCTTGTAAACTTCATGTATACACATACATATGGGCAAGTTTGCGGGACCACGACAAGAGAAGAGTTGTTTTGTTTGTTTGTTTGATTTGAGGTTTAACGTCCCCGTCAACACGGTAAAGGTCATTTTGGAGACGTTGCTTCCAATTTTGTGGGACTTCAACCCGACATTGAGATGAAATGACATCTGAAGCCCTGCCGCCCAATGAAACTAATAGGGTCCGACTTGCACCTCATTGCCTGGGCAGGCTTAAATCCTCTAAGAGGTTTACCAGTACTCGTGTGCGGGTCAGTCTCAGCTTTTTGTGGAAGCATCATGCAGCCCATCTATTTCTTCAAGCCCCGATGGGCGGGGCCGCCCTGGAATGTCGCATAGATATGTAAACAGACACATACATGTCATACTTAACACGTATTTTGGTGTTTTACCAAATATGCACCTTTGTAAAATGCTTGTAAATTAATATAGTAACATCTTCATGTATACACATACATATGGGCATGTTTGCGGGGCCACGTCAAGAGAAGAGTTGTCGATGATGCGCACAATCAAGCACTGACATTTCTGACTGGTCGATTGTCTCCGAGTTCAGGCTGCAAAATGGCCATGGAACTAGACTTCGACTGCAGGCATTAGACTGTTTCATTTAACCATTACATTCCAGTACCATTAGCAATCAGTGTAGACGCTGATCAGACGCCGCCATGTTTGCCAAGGATCCCGGGAGTGGTTGGGTGGGGCAAAGGTGACGTGTATCTTGCGTCACAGGGGTGTCCATGTCACAATGGCTTACAGTTGGACAAGGCCTGCTGTCCTTGCAGCAGGTATAAAAGGATATATTTTGTCTATATTGGAGTTCTAACGGACCCGTCAACACTATTTTAGGTCTATTTTGAACCGGCCAGTTTCCCTAGCCACACTTTTCCTTAAAGGATAGAGGTGATGGGGGTGTTCTTATTTTTTTTTTCTACACTTCCATTCCTTTTCCCTATCCAGTCAATCCCTCACTTTCATCTCCTCTACTATCTCTTCTATCTATTTTCTTCCTTTCTCTGGGAGACGACAAAAAATTATCCATAACGGTTGACGGGTCGTTAAACCCAAAACAATAATTCAAACCCTGGCGTGCATCGGCTGACCATTCAGTATTGCAAAACACTTTCCAGTACTTGCGGTTTCTGCATGTTCAATGCGCTTTGTTTATTTTTAGATATGCGCACGGTTAAACTTCATCGGTCAGAGAAAATCACAAACTGCAGTGAACGCCTGGCATTATACATATATAGTTAACTTTCGGTCGACTGACAAACTGTCGGCCGCAAAAGCAAGTCTACGCATCCACTTTTGAACAGTCTCAAAGATGGTCTCTTTCTAGAAGACACTGACTGCAGAAAACACAGATAAAATGACCGTTGCCTTTCAAACTTAGTCTTAAATTTAGTTGTTCTTAATAGCGGAATTTCATTCTACTTGTTCACGGGATGCTAAAAAAGTTGTTTGTTTGAAAAATGTGTATATACAATAGCAGAATAGGGGTACTATATCACCCTTGAACACCTTGCATTTTTCTGTCGAAAGAACATAAGAAAGACATGTTATCTTATCATAAGACAGTATTGTAAATAAGTTCAGATACGCCGATTGCTAATACTAGAATGTTTTTATTAGATTTATCCTTACCCAAACAAGTTTAAACATACAAACATATGTTGAATTAAAGCTGTTTTTAATCTGGTCTTTTCAAGTTTATCGCTATACCTCAAATATTCTTTAGGAATTTAAAATAACATTTTTCTATTAATACGAAATTACTACGGCCGACGCATTGCATCAGCTGCGCCTCCGTGGGTCGGACGTTGTAATGAAGTCAAGCTCTGGGCTGGAAATAAAACCAGGAAATCGAGGTAGACGGTTTGATCTGCAGAGGGCCTCCCCCATTTCTTTCGCCTGCCGTCACGTGAGCAAGTCTGCGAAATGAACAGCGCCCCTCTAAAACCAACTTTATATAGAGAAAACTGGGGTTTACGGGGGTATACATGATTTTTCTTATTTCTGCTCCAAGACAGAGGTTGTTGGTACTCGTTCGAGCAATAACAATAAGAAAAAATCACATATTTTCATCAGAAAAGTAGCCAGTTTTTGAAGATTTCAACAAATTCACTATGTCGCACGGATGCGATAATCGATTATGCAAGCATCCTATCCTTTCTGCTCACGTTTTCCGTTGTGCACTGTGCTGGGTAACCGCTTATCTATATGCCTGTCCAGGAAAAGTGTGGCTTGAACTTTACGAAAATACGCCTATACAAATACATTGTACACTTCACCGCCGAAAAAAAGGTAAAAAATTGTGTGATTATCTATATTGTAGAGCAGAAATAAGAAAAATAATGTATACCCCTGTAAACCCCAGCTTTACCATATTTTAGTGGGATTCAAGGGGGTCAGAATTATATAGGCCTGTTTTCGATATGACCTAACAGTGTTGTCTTGTATGGTAAATGCCAACCAAACCATGCACATGTAACAACAATAGCCTGAGGATCTTAGTCTGGTAAAACAGTAAAAGATAAAAAAGATAAAGATAAAGAAGCTTTATTTGATGTCGCATATTAGAAACAATTAATACAAGCTCTGTTGAGCTTCGTTTACCTTCCTAAGGCTACCCCGTCAGGCAAGGGAGATGATTGATTAGAGGTTTAACGTCCCCATCAACACTGTGAAGGTCATTTTGGAGACGTTGCTTCCAATTTTATGGGACTTTCACCCGACCTTGTGATGAAATGACATCTCAAGACCTGCCATCCAATGAAAACAGTAGGGTTTATTAGCATGGACTGGCACAGCTTTGCCTGGGCAGGCTTAGGTCCTCTAAGCGGTTTACCAGTACTTGTGTGCGGGTCGGTTTCAGCTCTGCGTGGAAGCATCATGCAGCCCATCTATTTCTTCAAGCCCCGATGGGCGGGGACGAGGCAAGGGAGCCCCTAGTACCATTAAACCACGACTAAACGATTCGGAAGCCGGCGCTCTTCCACTGGGCCCTGCCGGGGTCGGCAATATGTTTTCGTGGGGATTTATCATGCACAATTTTCTATGGCCATTCTCCCTTCCGCTGATTCAAAAAAGGGCAGTTGTCAGTTTCTGGCGAAAGAATGCGCACTGTACTGGTTAACCGCTTACGTATTAGCATGCCCAGGAAAAGTGTGGACAGGTAAACTGACCGGCTCAAAAATGACCTAAAATAGTGTTGACTGGACTGTTAAACTCCAATACTTGACTATTGGCCACCGAAAACTATTTTTATGTATATTGCACCCCCCCCCCCCCAACACAACCACACCAAAAATAATAATAAATAAACTCACATCGCTGTGCTCAGCGCCAAGTTCCAGAAAACTTGTGGTGTATACACCGGCAAAGCTACGTAAGACCCGGCAATCCTGTGAAAGCATTGACCAGTGTGAAGTACTGCAACGGAAGGGCGTGCTTGTTTGAGTTTTTTTTTTTTTTTTTTTTTTGAGAGAGAGGTGGGGTGGTTATTCCGGGTCTCGTCCACCTCTCGGGCTCTGATTAACGACCGGGCTCGATATATGTGAAATAGTCTTGAAAAAAAAACGTACAGACTTGATATACAACTTGATATGTATCTGAATAGTACATAACAGGCGTGGCGGGTATTTGCTTTACTATAGCCAGTATTGCGTTGACATTGAATCATTATCTTGTCACTTCATATTAACATAATATACTCAATAATTGTTCATAAAACAATAGCTATTGTCAATAAAGACAATAGGTACTATGATTATACGTTTAACCCATTTAAGGCGGGAAACCCCTAAATGGGGTACCTTGGCAAACAGTGCAGGCCCAGATCAGACGCCGCAGAACGCGGCGTCTGATCAGGGCCTACACTGTTTGCAAAAGTTTAGCCAATTTCCACGTAGATTTTGAGAAACACAACCTGACACCCCTAAATGTTGAAATGGACGCCTTGTTTATATAAAAAGGAAGATTCCATTTGGTACAAAAAGGGTTAAGGTATTTTTACATCATAGAAGAATGACCCATTTCATTTGAATGAATGTTAATCATTGTTTGTGTTCACGGGTTTGTGACTAGATTTGAAACTGTATAAAATATCTCTCAGTTTATCAAGATCAGCCTATATTGATAGTTTAGTACATAAATATTTAGAATGTTATAGGAAGAATGGCCACACTGCTTGAAGAAATATATGGGCTGCACGATGCTTCCACGCAGAGTTGAATCCGGCCAGCACACTAGTACTGGTAAACCGTTAGAGGATCTAAGCCTGTCCAGGAACCGCGGTGCGAGTCGGACCGTCCATTCTAGTAAACCCTATTGGTTTCATTGGGCGACAGGGCTTGAGATGTCATTTCATCTCAATGTCGGGTAAAAGTCCCACAAAATTGGAAGCAACGTCTCCAAAATGACCTTTACAGTGTTGACGGGGACGTTAAACCTCAAATCAAACAAACAAACCAACCAACAAACCAAGGGACGCAGATCTTTAGAAAAAAAATCAAAGCACTGAGAGTACTGGTGGGTCGATTGTCTCTGGGTGTAGTTAGGAAAAATGGGCCTGAGCGTGGACTGTTTCGTTTAACCCTTAAACTCCTTTACTGAAAGCAAACCGTGTAGACCCTGATCAGACGCTGCATTTTTAGGCGCCTGACCCTTACATTCCTATACTCTAAGCAAGCAGTGAAGACCCTGATCAGACGCCGAGTTCTGCGGCGTCTGATCTGGGTCTAAACTGTTGCCTAGCCCAATCCATTATTCCAGCCCAGATTTTACAGTTAACCTTTTCACGTAAACACGCTGACCTCAATGCGATAAAATTCTATAAATAACCGCGTGGATTCCTACAAATCAGTGATAGTCACGTGGACTCCAGCACTAATAGAGGTTTTGTCCTTTATACCTTTGGGTCGATTGATAAACAATCGACCCAAAACATTTTTTTGTCAGTATAAATAGGTCTTGGAATTCAAAACCAGGATATGCTCGCTGTCGGCCGACATTGGCCTGCGTTGGCTGGCGACTTCGTAGTTTTCTGCGTGTTTTGTTTTTTTCTGGCCGAATTATTTAAACAGAGTTTGATGTTACAAACGTTTCAACTTTGATCCCCTGCAGGGAAATAACACAGAATGGACTAGCGTCATAACGAGTACTGTTGACTGCATGAACGCCCGCGCCCCCGCCTATCGGGGCCTACGAAATAGATTGCCCATCGGGGCCTGCGAAATAGATTGCGCTGCACGATGCTTCCGCCGAGCTGAAACCGACCGCTCATGAGTACTGGTAAACCGCTTAGAGGGTCTAAGCCTGCCCTGGAAAAGTGGTGCGAGTTAGACCGTCCCTACATATAACCCCTTTTGGTTGTTTGAGTGGCAGGGCTTGAGATGTCATTCCATCTCAGCGTCAGGTAAAAGACCCACAGAATGGGAAGCACCGTCTCCAAAATGACCAAAAGATTGTTGACGTGGACGTGGACGTTAAGCCTCCAACAAACCCGATGAAGATTCGGAGTACAGCTGCAACTGCAACGAAGCGTCGATACGCTATGCTAGACAGACTGACCAACCAGACACGTATTATTGACTCATTGATGGTTGAACAATGATGCCCAGCCAGAAAAGGATGTCGGACTCACGACGTTGGTCCACTTTTTTGTACTGGCTGGGTGGTGATTTCGTAGTTTTCAAAATAATAAGGTTCCAGTCTTCTTCCAGTGTGCGTGTAAAGACTCACGCGATACTGCAAAAATTAACGCTTGCGCAGTCTCTACCAAGCCTTCTCTGTATATCTGTCCACCAAATCCTAGCTAGTGGGTGTGCGGGATAGGGGCACCATATTCTGAATTCACTTATCAGCCATAATCCAACAGGACCCGGTGTCTTTGTTGCTACACGAGCGCAGTCTCGCCTGAGCATTGAGCATTCATCTTTAATAAAAAACTTGGCCCGAAATTGGCATGTGTGGTCTTTTTCCGTTTTTCTTCATAATCCAACCAGGATTCCGACTGTTCCTGAATGTCGGATGTCGGGAAGCTGCAGTAATGGTAGGTAAAATGTGTGTATCATCGCAAGAGATAAAAGGTACTTATCGCTTAGACGACCAGCAATGGCCCAGGCGAGACTGCGCATATGCGCAGTCTCGCCAGAGCCTTTGCTGTACGCAAATACATGGAGGAGGCCTTTAGTGCACGGAGCACCGTTTCAAGACCATATCAATTGGTTGCTCACGTGCATATGAAGACCATTGATCAGAAGATGCCAAAGGGACCTTCTTTCATTCCTCAGCTCGTACGGTAAATTATTACACGTTTCAAAAAATCCTCATTAATTTGGTCGATGTTTTTATCATTTTGATCAGTTCCATTATTACTTGAGGCTTTTTCACTTCTACCTGACCTGGTACACCGTGACATTGGCCAGAGCTTGCAGTGAAAACAATAGTTTTAAATGACATCTCCTCCAATACCCTTGGCCCAATTTTATTTATGTTGCTTAGGCGATCCTTGAGAAAACTTTTTTTTCGGGGTGGTGTGTGTGTGTTGTGGGGAGGATGTGGATTGTTTATTGTTAAGATCTAAAATAGCCCTTTTTTCGGGTGGTGTGTGTGTGTGTGTGGGTGTGTGTGTGTGTGTGTGTGTGTGTGTGTGTGTGTGTGTGTGTGTGTTGGGGTGTGTGGATTTTTTATTGCTTATAAATCGGACCAAAGACCTAAAGAAGCCTTTAATTGTTCACGTGACTATCGCTGACCATGTAGAAAACCCAGGTACCGCTTAATTATAGTAGCGCTAGACTTTTCCCTGTGACGTCCGAGCGCTGTGTAAAAAGTAAAATCTGGACTGGGCTCATGCACGTTGCCATTGGCAAGCAGCATAGATCGAGTTCAGACGCCGCACGATTCCAAGATTGGTGGTAGGCCGGTTTTTTTATTACTATGAATAAATCGCATTCTTGTTCTGCTTGTTTAAGTTGCAAAGAGCTTCCCTGGTTTCTGGGGTAAAGCTGATAGGAGTGTGAAATATGCACACTTTATGGGCGTGTTTTGAGAAAGAGATTATTGGCCATCCAAAACATTTGCTAGATTTTTTTTGGTTGCTTTAAGACACATGGCTCTCAGTTATCGGTTCCATAAAAAAGAAAACGATCTTCATTGCATGTTTACTCGTTGCGACGATTTCATTGATAAAAGGGGTAGATACATAAGGGTGCTTAACCCATTTTGTACCAGAAACCCCAAAATGGTACCTTGGCAAACAGTGCAGGCCCAGATCAGACACCACAGAACGCGGCGTCCGATCAAGGCTTACACTGTTTCCAAAAGGTGCAGCCACTTAAAAAAATGAAGAAGACACAACCCGACGCCTCTAAATTTAAACACAACCTGACCCCCCTAAATTTGGAAATGGAATCCTGCTATATATAAGGATGAAGATTCCATTTGGTACAAAAGGGTCAAACACGCTTTGTAAAAGGTTAAGTGCAGTCAAATATAATGGCTCTTGTTGATTTTTAGTTTTGTGTGTTTATTTAATTATTTTTTATTTGAGGATCCAATTTTGTGGGACTTTTAGCCGACATTGAGCTATGCCGCCCAATTTATATGTGTTTGGACGGTCCGACTCGCACCACTTTGCCTGGGCAGGCTTAGACCTTCTAAGTGGTTAACCAGTACTCGGGTACGATCTGTTTCAGCCCTGTGTGGATGCACCAGGCAGTCAAGTCTATGTCTCCAAGTCTCGATGGGCGGTAGTCCTTTGGTCATTTTAAGATAATTGGATAAAGACGCATTCTTCTCTTTTGGTCGCAGGATCGATCCCGGGCTTCTCCAGACTTTCGGATGAGTCTTGAAACCGAGGTCCCGTCTCCGTATGACCTTAGCTGTTGGTGAGACGTAAAACTCAAACACTCACTCACTTACTCCTGTTGGTTTAATTTGTAGAGAGCTTCCGTGGTTTCCGAGGAATGGCTGATAGGAGTGTGAAATATGCACAGTTTATGGATGTATTTTAACGAAGAGATTATTTGATTAAATAATACGACAATCCTAACATTTTACTACTAGACTTGTTTGGTTGCTTTGAGACACATGTCCCAGTCAGCAAAGAATGCCGGCCAACGTCGGGCTGTCAGCGATACGACGTGGCAGTGCCACGTCGTATCGCTGTCGGCCCGACGTCGGCCCGCTGTTTTCTGCTGACTGGGATAACTCTTTCGGTTATCAGCGTGCACCTGTGGGTCCTACTTATCTAAAGAAAAAAATATTCCATTTTTTCGGCCAACGTCGGGCTGTCAGCGATACGACGTCGCAACGTCGTATCGCTGTCGGCCTGACGTCGGCCCGCTGTTTTCTGATGATTGGGATAACTCTTTCGGTTATCAGCGTGCACCTGTGGGTCCTACTTATCTCAAGAAAAAAATCTTCATTTTTTTCGGCCAACATCGGGCTGTCAGCGATACGACGTGGCAACATCGTATCGCTGGCGGTCCGACGTTATCCCGCTGTTTTCTGCTGATTGGGATACCTCTTTCGGTTATCAGCGTGCACTTGTGGATCCTACTTATCAAAAGAAAAAAAAAGTCTTCATTTTTTTCCTCGTTGTGATGATTTGATTGATAACAAAGTATAGATACATAAGACTGCGTAAACATACACTTTTTAAAAGGTTAAGTGCAATTAAATATAACGGTTCTTGTTGAATTTTAGTGTAAATAGGAATACCAAATACAACGCCAAGGCACAGCGCGAGAAAAGGCCATTACATTCATGGCCAATATGTGACTTTCATTCATGGTCAATATGCGACTTTCATTCATGGCCAGTATGTGACTTTCATTCATGACCAAAAGGCGACTTTCATTCATGGCCAAAATGCGACTTTCATTCATGGCCAACATGCGACTTTCGTTCATGACCCGTATGCGACTTTCATTCATTGCCCATATGTGACTTTCATTCATGGCAAGAATGCGCACAGTCAATGTTCAGATCAATCTCCTTGGCCAATATGTGACTTTCATTCATGATCAGTATGCAACTTCCATTCATGGCCAATATGCGTTTTTTGTTCAGAGCCAATATGCGACTTTCATTCATGACTAATGTGCGACTTTCATTCATGGCCAATATGCGACGTTCATTCATGGCCAATATGCGACGTTCATTCGTGACTAATATGCGGCTTTCATTCATGGCCAGTATGCGACTTTCATTCAGGGCCAATTTGCGACTTTCATTATGGCTAATATGCGAATTTCATTCATGGGCAATATGCAATTTATATTCTTGGCCGATATGCGATTTTTATCCATCGCCAATATGCGACTTTCATTCATGACCCATATGCGACTTCCACTCATGGTCAACATGCGTCTTTCATTCATGGCCAGTATGTGGACAGTCAATGCTCAGATCAATCTCCTTGGCCAATATGCGACTTTCGTCCATGGTCCATATGCGACTTTCATTGATGACCCATATGCGACTGGAAAACTATGGAAGAAATCGTGGGTGTTCGGAGCAGATAGAAATATCTATCCCTCGGGTCACTCTAAATAGTTTCGTGTTGATGAAAGCACAAACAGTCCTGTGGTCGCCCTCATCCACCGTCCATCGGGGCTTAGAGAAATAGGCAGGCTTCATGGTGCTTCCACGCAGAGCTGAAACTGACCACACGCGAGTACTGGGTAACCGTTTAGAAGGACTAAGCCTGCCCAGGCAAAGTGGTGTGAATCAGACCACCCAAAGCATATAAGCCTTTTGGTTTCAATGGGTGACAGGGCTTGAGATGTCATTTCATCTCAATATCGGGTAAAGGTCCCACAAAATTGGGAGCAACGTCTCAAAAATGACCTAAATGGGTTTGACGGAGACGTTAAACCTCAATTCAAACATAACGATCCTGTGGTCCGCCCCTTACAGCCACGAAGGAGTCTTTTATTTTCGCGTGGGTTTGTGATTCAGTTTTTCAGATGGTAGCGATTCAAAATCTGGGTCAAAAACGTAAATTTGACATTGCTCAGTACAAAAGTAAAGGTTATTGTTTTTGAATGGCAAACAGTCACACAAGTTCATTACGAAACACGCCTATACAAATACATTGTAACCTTTATCGCCGAAAAAACAATGAAAAATTTAAGATGAAAAAATTTGTGATATTTTTCTTATTTTTGATCAAAATATAGATTGTGGGTACTCGTTAGAACCGCCTCATTGAGGCGGTTCTAACGAGTACCAACAATCTATATTTTAGATCAGAAATAAGAAAAATTAGGTTTACCCCTGTAAACCCAAGTTTTACTCAATAAAAGTGGGGTTCAAGGGGGCCAAAATTATATAGGCGTGTTTTCGTATTAAGACGTAAATTTTACATTACTCAATACAGAAGCAAAAGGTTATTGTTTTTGAACAGCAAAAAGTACGGCCCCGTCCATCAGGGCTTGAAGAAATAGATGGGCTGCACGATGCTTCCACGCAGAGCTGAAACCGACAGCACACGAGTACTGGTAAACCTCTTAGAGGATCTAAGCCTGCCCAGGCATATAGCGGTGCGAATGTCGGACCGTCCATGCTTATAAACCCTATTGGTTTCGTTTGGCGGCAGGGCTTGAGATGTCATTTCATCTCATTGTCGGGTAAAAGTCCCACACAATTGGAAGCAACGTCTCCAAAATGACCTTTACAGTGTTGACGGGGACGTTAAACCTCAAATCAAACAAACACACAAATACTCAGTACAGAATAAAAAGGTTATTTTTTTTTGAGCGGCAAAAAGTCACACAAGTTGCCGTCTCCTCCTGTTTGAGTTATCTAGCGTTAAGAAATATGACAAATGTTGCTTGACATCAACTAAAGACCTCATTATGACCCTGTCAACTATTTTGTTAGACATCACTAGCCATGTTTACAACGCTGTCACAATTTGACTTGTCCACTGCCCTCAGACTTTTACCGCGCAAAATTTCACGTGAACAAGTCCGTGAAATGAACACCCCCTTACACCCCACTTTATATAGAGAAAACTGGGGTTTACGGGGGTAAACAATATTTTTCTTATTTCTGCTCCAAGACATAGGTTGTGGGTACTCGTTAGAACCGCCTCAATGAGGCGGTTCTAACGAGTACCCACAACCTATGTTTGCAGTATAAATAAGAAAAATATCACAGATTTTCGTCAGAAAAGTAGCCATTTTGGAGATGTAAAAATTGCACTATATCGCACGGGTGTGTTATCGTAATGTTAGGATTTTTTTTTTTTTTTTTTTGATAGTGCCTGCTTTAAGCATAGTGTTTGTTTGTTTGATTTGAGGTTTAACGTCCCCCTTAACACTGTAAAGGTCATTTTGGAGACGTTTTCTTCCCATTTTGTGGGACTTTTACCCGACATTGAGATGAAATGACATCTCAAGCCCTGTCGCCCAATGAAACCAATAGGTTTTATAAGCATGGACGGTCCGACACTCACACCGCTTTGCCCGGACAGGCTTAGATCCTCTAAGCGGTTTACCAGTACTCGTGTGTGGGTCGGATTCAGCTCTGCGTGGAAGCATCATGCAGCTCATATATTTCTTCAAGCCCTGATGGGCGGGGTTTAAGCATAGTGCGACACAGGAGTCCGTTTTGCCGTCCGTTTGTTAAACCGTCAACGTTTGCGATAGCCCTAACTTTCACCATGAGGTTCACGACCCAGTTGTTCAAAACATTTTTAACTTAAAGAGCTCGTTAGTGGTCATATTGTTAACTGTTCTCAGTTCAATATCTAAAATTTTGGTATTTGTGCTGTAAAAAGTGTGAGCAGCTTGCAAAAGCTGCTCACATTTTTTTCAGCAAAAATGTGAGCATATTTGCCATAATAAATGACCAAAGTTTTAACGATATGTTATCTAACGACGTCGTTAGTTTTGAACAACTGGCACCAGAACTATAAGAGCTTCATTAATGATACATGGTATTATCTTCAATCTAGCAATGGCAACTTTATAATGCAAGCATCCGAATTTTACTTTAACCTACATTTTATGGTTCTCTGACTTTGTCAATTATTCCGACAACCCTAGCTTTTACCCAAATGTTCAAGCCAATTTCTCAAGAATTTTGAAAGCTTCATCTCAAGCCCTGACGCCCAATTTACAAGCATGGACTCGCACCGCTTTGCCAGGGCAGACAGATCCTCTAAGCGGTTTACCAGTATATCGTGTGCGGTCGGTTTCAGCTCTTCGTGGATCCCATCTATTTCTTCAAGCCCCGATAGGCGGGGGCGGAATATATGAAATGATCTTTTAAGAGCCGTAAAACCAATCCCAAATAAAACAGAACATATCTGATTTCCCCGCAAACACCGTATATCTTCAAATAAAACCAACGTGTCTATTTAAATCTATACTGTTCAACAAAACTCGAACCTCTTTAACGAGATGGTTTCTAATCTGAGCTGCGGATGGCAGAACTTTCACTTATTGGTGGGTTGGGGCGTGGTCGAAAGCCACGTGACACTGGCAAATTGTCAGACAGTTCAGTGAATATAAGCAGTAAAAAACTTAAAAGTACGGATTTAAGTGAAGCGTTGAAGCCTATCACTATCAATTTTCAAAAATTGTTTGCCAAAAGTTCTTTACTATAAAACCTTACTACTCTTCTCGACGACTTTAATAGGCCGAAAAACAGCGAAATATACAATCTCAATATTTCGAATAGCGAGGTCTCTGATCAGACTGCTCGGATGAGTCCGAGCAGTCTGATCAGAGGCATTGCTGTTCCTATGCCTATGAGAGTATATTATATGCTTTGTTTGTAGATTTGTTTGATTTGAGGTTTAACGTCCCCGTCAACACTGTAAAGGTCATTTTGGAGACGTTGCTTCCAATTTTGTGGGACTTTTACCCGACATTGAGATGAAATGACATCTCAAACCCTGTCGCCCAATGAAACCAATAGGGTTTATAAGCATGGACGGTCCGCCTCGCACCGCGGTTCCTGGACAGGCTTAGATCCTCTAAGCGGTTTACCAGTACTAGTGTGCGGGCTGGATTCAGCTCTGCGTGGAAGCATCATGCAGCCCATATATTTCTTCAAGCCCCTATGGGCGGGGGCCGAGACAACAAGCCGAATCTTATCTTCTAGAAGTATACACCTTTTCACCTTTCTCATGCTTTGGCTTTTAGTGCCCCCCTGTCATGACACCCGATATACTGGAACAGAAAAGTACTGCTAAATAGTAGGCTAAATAAAACACTTATCTTGATATATTCATTCATGGCTTGTAATTTAATCGGTACGCAAGACTTAACTTGTTGGAAGGCCATCACAACAGTTTACATATGATCAAGTATATTAATGGGTCTAATCAGCTGAGCGTGTAACGTTAAAATTTTACTACACACTGAAGAAACTAATGACTAAAAATTTGGACCTCTTACTTGTAGATGTTAAAATATGTGCATTTACAATGTCATTATCGACAGAACTTACATAATAGTGTATAAAAACGCACGGTAAAGCTTATAAAACCATTACATCATAGTGTTGTTTATATTTTCTCGTCCTTTGGGATCATTGATTCCATTGTTGAATTTTGAGGGTCACTGATGAGGCCTAATTGGGCGAAACTAGCTAGTCTGGCCAGAAAACATGTACACTTCATATTTTCCAGTTCTGTTGTGTATTCCTTGCTTCCAAAAGGATAACCATTTCTAGAACATATTTAGTGTGTACGTTGTGCCGCACGAAATCGCAGTTGCAGCTGTGAACCGTTACCCATCGCTTGTAGTTTACAGTCGAAAGCTGTTGTTGTTCGGCGTATTGCATGTGAGAGTGAGTGTTTGAGTTTTACGTCTCACTAACAGCTAAGGTCATACGGAGACGGGACCTCGGTTAAAATACTCATCCGAAATTCTGGAGAAGCTCGGGATCGATCCTGCGACCCCTGGTTTACAAGGCGAGTAGCATAACCACTACACCACATAGGCTTCTAATGTACATGCACGTTATTGTTAATAATTTGAATATACAAACAAAGTTTTATGATATGATTATAAAAGTCAAGAATGTTATGTAGTTTTAACAAGTAATGGCCTACTGGCACACCCATGCACTAAAATGGCTAGAAATGATATTTTTCAGATGAAAAAGTTTGATTTGTTTCTTATTTGTAGTCCAAATATATAGATTGTGAGTGCACGTTAAAACAGCCTCAATGAGGCGGTTCTAACGAGTACCCACAATTTATACTTTTGGGCAAAAAATTATGAAAAATAATGAATAGGCCTATCCCTACTGACCTTGCTTTTCTCTATATAATGTGAGGTTTAGGCGGGGGAATGTAGTGTGTGGGTGGGGGTGGGGGTGGAGGGGGGGGGGGCTTTGTTTCAAGGAGTTGTTAACTTAATGTTCAAATGTTCAGTACACATATCGGCCCACATTTTTAGGACTATGATAGATAATGTAGTGAAATTCTGTTTTTCTACCTTTATGCTTTCAACACCCAGCACCCTCAAACAAAAGGTATAATTAGGTATTGTTCATTACGATAACACACCCGTGTGATATAGCGTATTATTTCACATTTCCAAAACGATCAGTTTTCTAACGAAAAAAGTGTGATATTTTCGTTATTTTTACCCCAAACATATATTGTGGGTGCTCGTTAGAACCGCCTCATCGAGACGGTTCTAACGAGTACCCACAACCTATGTCTTGGAATAAGAAATATAATGAATAACCCCGTAAACCCCACTTTTCTCTATACAAAGTGGGACTTAGGGGGTGTTCATTTCACGGACATGTTAGTTAACCTGATAAAGTGGTCTTAATACTACCTTTGAACAGTCCTGAAATGGCTTTAATGCTACTTTTAAAAAGTCCGAAAGGTGGTCTTAAATAATGTTATTGTATTCTGTAGGTAATTAGCTTTTGTGATGGACGAAAAGAACTGACTCAAACAGGCACCCCGAACAGATGACGGCCCCCGCCCATCGGGGGCTTGAAGCAATAGATGGGCTGCATGACGCTTCCACGCAGAGCTGAAACCATACCGCGCACGCTGGTAAACTGCTTAGAGGATCCAAGCCTGCCCAGGAAAAGCGGTGCGAGTCGGACCGTCCATGCTTATAAACCCTATTGGTTTCAAAGGGCGACAGGGCTTGAGATGTCATTTCATCTCAGTGTCGGGTAAAAGTTCCACCAAATTGGAAGCAACATCTCCAAAATGACTTTTACAGTGTTGACGGGGACGTTAAACCTCAAATCAAACAAACCGAACAGATGAATCTTAGCGGCAGCTGCAGTTTTTTTATGACATATTTCTATGACATGCACTGCAAGTACTTTGCATAAAATTTGAAATGAAAAAAAAAGAAAACCAAAGTTATTAATTCGTCACATTACTGTCCAGATGTATTTCAGACTCAGACAGATTAATTTCTTTCTCTTGTGAAATATATGGACCTGATTTAATGGAAACTTAGTTTCGCCTACTTACAGTGCAAAACATAAGGGCACATATTTGTTCAGTGGCTTTGACATCAAATTAAATTCCTTTGTATATATCTATTTTTTTTATTTCTGTCTTGGCCTCGCCTTCTTGCACTAATGTCAAATTACATCATTGTGGAAACCTGCATTGCAAAGTGATACATTACGAAAAAACGCCTATACAAATACATTGTTACCGTTATTGCCGAAAAATGAGAATTTTAAGATGAAAAATTGTATAGGCGTGTTTTCGTAATGCTAATCAGGCCCTACACTTTTTGTCTAAAGCATCGGAAGTTTTACTTAACTTATTACAAAAACGAACAAATCTGACAACCCCGAAACTGTAAATGGAATTGGCACCAAGGTGTCATATAATGTTTTATAACCTTTATTGCCGAACTCGTTAGAACCGTCTCATCGAGGCGGTTCTAACGAGTACCCATGCACAATCTATATTTTCGAGCAGAAATAATAAAAATAAGGTTTACCCCTCTAAACCCCAGCTTTACTATTTAAAACTGGGATTCGAGGGGGGTCAAATTTATATAGGTGTATTTTCGTGATGAATGAAGGATAGTTTTTGTTATTTCTCCATAAAAACCTATATTGTGGGTATTCATTAGAACCGCCTCAGCGAGGCGGTTCTAATGAATACCCACAACATAGGTTTATTATAGGAAGAAATAAGGAAAAATATCCTTCAATTATCACAAAATACGCACCTTACTATATCTGTTTGAAGAAATATGTGGGCTGCATGATGCTTCCACACAGAGCTGAATCCGGCTCTCACACTAGTACTGGTGAACCGCTTAGAGGATCTAAGCCTGTCCAGGAATCGCGGTGCGAGGAGAACCGCCCATGCTAATAAACCCTATTGGTTTCAATGGGCGACAGAGCTTGAGATGTCATTTCATCTCAATGTCGGGTAAAAGTCCCACAGAATTGGAAGCAACGTCTTCAAAATGACCTTTACAGTGTTGACGGGGACGTTAAACCTCAAATCAAACAAAATCTTCTATCTTTGGACATTAGACGCGTCCATTCCTATAAATTAAGGGTTACTTGACTGTGTTAGTGTTTAACGGCACGTCAACTCTTGTGGGTCATTTGTTGTCGTCTTCCAGAGAAAGCGGGAGGGAAGTAGAGGATTTGTTTTGCTTGAATACTGTTTAAGACATTTTGGAGACGTGGCTTCCAATTTTATGGGACTTTTTTTTACCCGATATTGAGATGAAATGACATCTCAAGCCCTGTCGCCCAGTGAAACAAAAAAGCTTATATGCATTGGACTGTCTGACTCACATCACTTCGGCTGGGTAGGCTGAGTCCTTCTAAGCGGTTTACCAGTACTTTTAATTGGTCAGTTTCAGCTCTGCTTGGAAGCACCGTGCAACCGAATGTATTCCTCCAAGCCCCGATGGGCGGGGGCGACGGGAAGTAGAGACGAAAGAGAAGTGATAGGGAAGAAAGGGAAAAATGAATGAAAGTGAAGAAAAAGAACATTACGATTTCTTTGTTTGTTTGATTTGAGGTTTAACGTCCACGCGTCAACACTGTAAAGGTCATTTTGGAGACGTTGCTTCCAATTTTGTGGGACTTTTACCCGACATTGAGATGAAATGACATCAGTCAACCAATAGGGTTAATTAGCATGGACGGTCCGCCTTGCACCGTGGTTCCTGGACAGGCTTAGATCCTCTAAGCGGTTTACCAGTACTAGTGTGCGGGGCAGATTCAGCTCTGCGTGGAAGCATCATGCAGCCCATATATTTCTTCAAGCCCCTATGGGCGGGGGCCGAGAACGTTACGATAACACAACCGTGCGACATAATGCATTTTTCACATTTCCAAAATGGCTGCTTTTCTGCATTTTCCTTGTTAACATGTATACTGCAAATAAAGGTTGTGAGTGCTCGTTAGAACCGCCTCGCGGGTACCCACAACCTATGTCTTGGATTAGATATAAGAAAACTAATATACCCCCGTAAACCACAGTTTTCTCTATATGAAGTGGGATTTTAAGAGGGTGTTCATTTCAAGGACTTGTTAACGTGATGATAAATAAATGCCCTCTCTTCCCTTTCCTGCTGCAAGGACAGCAAGCCTTGCCCGAGTGTAAGCGTATGTCATTTGGACGCCCTGGTGACGAAATTTGGAGTTAAGGCAATAGTACATTGTTGTAAATAGTGAGCGTCTCTCTTCTTCATTTACACTGTTTGCTCTGGTGCAGTAAAATTCGGCTATTAAGACCACCTAAAATTAAGACTAATTCTGCTTTAAAACACTTATTTGGAAGGGTGTAGTTATTCTTTCGGTGGATGTTTTGCTCATAATATCCTCTGGTCATGAACCACTTTTTGAACTGTTCAAAAGTGGTCTTAAAAGACCAATTTTGAACAGTCCCAAAGGTGGTCTTAATATAAATATTTTACTGTATTTATTTGTACAAACTACAGGGTTGAAAGGGTTTAAGGATGGGTGACACAATTTACATTTAGTTTCGTTTTAAGAAAACGGTCCAGTCCGTACATGTACCTGCGAACGGTGGCCACTGAAAAGCGCATGCGCGAATACGAATTAGCGAATGCTCCGGTGAGGCTGCGCGTGCGATTCGCGCTTCGTGTACTATATGTACATGTGTGCGACAAGGGCCCCGGGTCTGTCTGTCTGTCTACTGATACTGCGTCGGTCACATTTGACCATTACCGCAGGTGTACATACACTCTAGGTTTGCAGGATGAAAGCCTACACAATAATCATGTAATTACAGTAGGGACCTTTAACCTGCACATTGCAGGGTATGGTCCTCCCTGCACAGGGGGCCTCCAGTTAACGTCCCGATCCGAAGGACGGTGCACTTTATGACATTCATCCCTGCAAATGATGCCAATGGAGCGTGTTCGGACACCGAAATTTTATCGCCGCTGCCGGGGATCGAACCCGGGACCTCTAGCATCAGAGGCAAGTGCACTAACCACTGAGCTATCACGCGGTCATTTGTGATCACTTTGATTTTCAAAAATATGGCATATACGGGTGTCGTAATTCAACAAGTGAAAGTTAATACGCATACAAGGAAGTAACAAAATTATAATTTATTTAATCTATTTTCCTGCATACCTGAGTCTTACCATTACGAAAATACGCCTATACAAATACATTGTAAATATTTTCGCCCCCCCCCCCCCCCCCCAAAAAAAAAACACGAAAATTTTAAGAGGAAAAATTGTGATATTTTTCTTATTTCCGCTCAAAATATAGATAGAGTACCCACAATCTCTATTTTAGAGCTGAAATAAGAAAAATAATGTTTACCACTGTAAACCCCATTTTTACTATATACAAATGAGGTTCAAAGGGGGTCAAAATTATATAGGCATGTTTCCGCGATGATCACCGAGTCTTAAGAATAGTAAAAGTGACTGGTGTTTAGAGAACATGTACATGCATGAAGAAGAAGACAAAGACGAAGAAGAAGAAGGAATTCCTCCTTTTTTGGCCATCCTTTATTTCCTAACTACATGTAACGTATTGCAATACAGTGTACTAAAACTAATTTATTACTAATGGGTTTTACGTCTTCACACTAAACCATAAATAGGACGGCCCCGCCCATTGGGGCTTGAAGAAATAAATTGGTTGCATGATGCTTCCACGCAGAGCTGAATCCCCGAAGCACACGAGGATCTAAGCCTGCCCAGGCAAAGCGGTGCGAGTCGGACCGTCCATGCTTATAAACCCTATTGATTTCGTTGGGCGACAGGGCTTGAGATGTCATTTCATCTCAATGTCGGGTAAAAGTCCCTCAAAGTTGGAAGCAACGTCTCCAAACTGACCTTTATAGTGTTGAAGAGAACTTTAAACATCAAATCAAACAAACAAACTACAGTTGAACTTCAATGGCTCGAACACCTTTGGGACCTCGAAAATCTGTTCGAGACAGGGGTAGTTCGAGCCACTGAGGGTTACTGCCAAGAGGCATAACGAGATACTTTTAGACATCTTTTCGGTGGTCTATGATGACTATGTATACTGTGTGTACTCATTAGAATCGCCTCATCGAGGCGATTCTAATGAGTACACACAACATACATTTGCAAGATAAAAGACTAAAATCTCCTTAATTATCTCCCCCTATTTCTTATGTAGAGGATTTCGCTAGGGGCTCAAGAATGGGTTCGACTCATCCATGGCAAACGAACCATCGGTGTTCGAGCCATCGAAGTTCTACTGTAAACCATAAACAGGATGGTAAAAAATGTTGGACCTGATATGACGGTATCCGGATCTACACTGTTCGCATAGGTATCTGAACCGGCCAGTAACATTACGAATGCTACATGTAGCGTCAGAATGCAGTTGATTGATTGGTTGTCTTGGGGTTTGACGACACGTCAACTCTTCTGGGCCATTTTATGCGTGTCCAAGAGCAAGGGAGAACAGGGATAGAAGAGACAGTAGAGGAGGAGAAAGAGAGGACAAAGGGAAGAAAGAGGAACATGAAAGAAATTGAACAAATTGAGGGAACAGCAATATTCCCTCTCAAACCTTACTTGCTGCGAGGACAGCAGGCCGCCAATATCAGTTGGGCGCTCGTGACATATGAAACAGTACATCTTCGTCATACCACCCCCCCCCCCCCCCCCACCCACCCACACACACAGGAGTTTTAATGCAATAAGGTTGCGTTCCGAATTGCATATTCAGCAAAAAAAAGAAGTTTTTTTTTGTTGTTTTTTTTCTCCCCGTTGTTCATATTTCAATTTCTCGCTGCTCTGCATTTTAGTCATGAAGTCACTGAATGTAGTATCTTGTTACTATGTAACATGCGCAGTTATATGCCTGTAAGCCAGTCTAAGCGAAAACCTGTCCTTACGCCGCATGCGCGTACTCGAAAACAAAAATCAGCCCGTGCGTACACCGAGTCAGAGCGTAATCTCTTTGCTGGCCGTATGAAGAAGCTTTTCGATCAAAATACATCCAAGCACACAACGAGGACCCTGATCAGACTGCGCTGATAAGGGTACCCGCTATGTGCACATGTTCAGTGACATATTTTCATTGTCACGGCCAGTAAAATGAAGTTTAAAAAGTTTACCTTTAAAATGATATGCATCAAAAATGCATTTTGCAAAAAGATTTATTAGCTGAAATCTTTTGACAGTATATATTTTTGTGATTCAGTTTATCATGCTGAGATGGTGTGGTACATGTAACTAGCTAATGCCCACGCCATTCGAAGGATAGTGAATAGAGCATATAGTTCTACCCCTCTTCTTTCGCGTCCATGTCAGCGTCGGTGTCCGAGATTGCGTTAGAAATTTACATTTGGGGTTAATTTCCCAGGCGGACACATCCCTGTCTTAGCTTTATCTTCATCCCTTTATGGCTTAAAGTCTCCCTGCCGTTCATCATCTTTCGGGAGCATTGATTTCATTGTTGAAATTTGAGTATAGTAGTCGCAGATAAAATTGACTAGGCGGAGCTATTCGGGTGTTGGCAATATATGTCAAATCGCTTAGTCCACCAGAAGATTCAGTAGAGTGCCTTTCGCATGCTTTCTGCAAGCGGACCAAATGGCCATACACGCCACAGCTTTGTTCGTGTTACAGTTGAATTCAGACATCTGGGTGACTTGGTTTACTTTTTTGTGAATAGAACATTCCAAAGGCAAGTACAAACGATAGTTCCGCCTAGTCAATCTTATCGGCGACTACTATTCGAGGGTCACTGAAAAGGCCTTATTAAATGTAACCGGGACCAACCAGCAAGTCTGGCCCAAAAACTTTTGCACTCCATACTTTTCAGTTCTGCGGTATATTCTTTGTTTCCAAAGGATAACCGCCCCCCGCCCCCCCCCCCCCCCCATCGGGCTTGAAGAAATAGATGGGCTGCATGATGCTTCCACGCAGAGCTGAAACCAACCCGAACACGAGTACTGGTATCCGCTTAGAGGATCAAAGCCTGCCCAGGCAAAGCGGTGCGAGTTGGCCCGTCCATGCTTATAAACCCAATTGATTTCATTGGGCGACAGTGATTGAGATGTCATTTCAGCTCAAAATGACCTATACAGTGATCACGGTTACGTTAAACCTCAAACCAAACAAAACAAAATACTTTTCAGTTCTGCGGCATATTGATAAACCTTTTTTTATAAGAGTGAACGCGAGTAATGTACTTATGACAGTCTTCAGACAAAATGTTATGTTCGGATATCATCAAGTACTAAACTCATCACGTGAACGAGTCCGTGAAGTGAACCCCGTAAACCACACTTTATACAGAGAAAACCGGGGTTTACGGGTGTGTATAGATTACTTTTTATTTCTGCTCCAGACATAAGATGTGGGTACTCGTTAGAACCGCCTCAATGTTTACAGTATAAATAAGAAAAAATATCAAGGATTTTCATCAGAACAGTAGCCATTGTCGACATGCGAAAAATGCACTGTGTCGCACGGGTGTGTTATGTGATATGATTCCGCCTCCGCCCACCGGGACTTTAAGAAATAGATGGGCTGCATGATGCTTCCACGCAGAGCTGAAACCAACCGCAAGTGAGTACTGGTAAACCGCTTAAGAGGTTCGAAGCCTGCCAAGGAAAAGTGGCGCGAGTTGGACTGTCCATGCATATAAACCCTATTGGTTTCATTGGGCGGCAGGGCTTGAGATGTCATTTCATCTCAATGTTGGGAAAAAACCCACAAAATTGGAAGCAAGGTCTCCAAAATGACTTATACAGTGTTGACGGGGACGTTAAACCTCAACTCAAACAAATGTGATGTGATTCCTCTTTCTGTATCGTCACCCAGTAGATTTCTGACACTTCACTTCCCCAAAAGATTACTGAAGGATAGTTTGTTTTACTTTTTTGAAGTTTTCAATTTAAATCTCTTTGCCCACTTGGAACTTGCAAATATTGATTTAGAAGAAGTAATAACATCGAATTTTTATGTCACAAACCACTTGACAATAACCAAAATGATTTATTATTTAATATCTGTGTGTTTGCAGTTGCACTAGAAATGGGACCGGCTTATGACTTCCCACATGTAAATGTTTTTGAACAGTATCTGTGCGGAACTCACGGAGTGAGAACTCTGAGTGGAACTCAGCGAGCTAGTCTAAGAGAAATACAAATTTTTCAACACTTTGTTGACATGATTTTGTTTATTTGACTTGAGGTTTAACGTCCCCGTTAACACTGTTTAGGTCATTTTGGAGACGTTGCTTCAAATTTTGCGGGACTTTTACTCTACATTAAGATGAAATGACACTCTCAAGCCCTGTCGCCCAATGAAACCAATATGGTTTTTATGCATGGGCGGTCCACCGCGCACCACTTTGCCTGGACAGGCTTAGACCATTTCAGCCCATATTTATGACAATATAATCTTCTACCTAATATCAAACAAACAAATAAACAAACAAACAAACAAACACACACACACACACACACACCAAACAGGGCTGAAGGGGTAATGCATACATTGTAGATCCTGACCAGACCCCGCATTTTCATATTTGTCAATATCTATATGTACTTTACGGGACTCTAATAAACGTATATACATGGTTACAAAGTATTCGTCCTCAGTGTAAACTTTACGGGGCCCTAGAGTTATTCGCGGCTAATTAATGCACCAGTCATTTGTAATCACTGCCCCTCCCACCTACGGAGATAGCGGGGACAATGACTTTTCACTTTTCACAGCCCTGCTAGAAGCCCTGCACTGCGGGGGACCTCTAGAAGGTCACAGCCCCGCTATTTATAATAGTTCATTCCACTGGGGGTATATTTGCATAATATCACAACCCCCGCATTAACCCGGCACTGCGGGGGAACACAGAGGGTAAAAACCCCGCAAATAAGCCCCCGCTATCCCCTGCCTATCCCCGTAGGTGGGGGGGGGGGGGGGGGGGGCAGTGGTTACAAATGACTAGTGCATAAACCTCCGAGTTGGTCGTGATATTGGATCCGGATAGAAAATATTTTTGACACACTCCTTCTTAAACTTTTATGTAATTGGATTCCTTTATGTTTTTTAAATCTGTGAAAATATTTATTCAACAAGTGAATTGATTTTTTTAAAACCACAAAGTATTTTGCAGTAATAGTATTATTAATCTGTACGTTTACCCTATCAATAATTCAGAGAGTTCAATCAGTATTAAAACGACTCATTTCAAGCGAAAATGTGTCCTAAGACAATGTGTCTAGGCGTTGCCGACGCCTAGAAGTCGGAGTACAGCAGTTGCTGTCTGCTTTAAGAAACTCCGAGGCAGCCGGCATCCGTATAGCGTACAGCGTACAGCGAATACTCAGATCAGCCTGCGCGAACGCGCAGGCTGATCCGAGTCTTCGCTGTACGCACCTGACCAAAGACCAGTTTTTGCTTCTCATAACCCGATTAACCCGAAGACTTTGACAAATAGGGATTATGCAAACCTATCCTGTTCATATATAAATAGAGGATAATATTTATATAAGGAAGACTTTTTAATGACAGATTCTATCTGTCATCTCTAGCTATCCTGCGTGTTGTAAAGTAGTTCCGGCTTTCTTACGACTTTCTTCCGGCTTTGACCGCCAAAGAAATATGAGTCCGCACAAAAATGTAGTCCGGTTGGGCGCAGTTATCAAAATTGTACATCCTATAATCGCAATACAAACTTTTGAAGCAGACGACTTGACGATTTTATCTTACCTTTCAGAGAATATATTCAGCACTTCATATGAATCAGCTGCATCATGCGAGACTGTACACCTAGATCAATGCGGCATCTGCTTAGACGTCTGCTCAGGTTTTACACTGTTTTCTAACAGTGCTGTCAATATTTAACCCTTAAAGACCAGCCGGTCAGCTGCAGACCAGAATATTAATGGGTTTTCCGACATTCGAGGTCAAGTCTAGGTCAGTTACAACTAGGTGTATATCAGACTTTGCGAGAAAGGCTGTCCCTTTCAACCCTGGAATATGGTACAGATACCTATGCAAACAGTGTAGGTCCTGTGATATAATTCTAGGTGCCATATTTAGCAGAATGGACGAGCCCAACTTCAGTGATGGAAGAGTACACTCCAGAAACTCAAGGCAGTGAATAAATCAAAGCACTGGCAACACTCATGCCGATTGTCTCTAAATGCAGGCTGGTCATGAACGAGGACTTGGACTGATCCGTTTAAACTTAACGGAAGTTTAGTAACTGATGCAAAAAAATGTAGAACAAGATCAGCACCGTGTTCTGTGGCGCTTGATCTTAGTCTACATTGTTTGCCAGATCGAACATTTTTTCAAGTGCAGATTTTACAGATACCACTTACATGTAACCAAGACTGACAAACGACCCGGCTATGTTTGGGTTGATTGTTTGGCATTCGACCCGAAGTTACTAATAAAAAAGCGATTCAGAGCTAACGTCTACGTGACTATCACAGACTTCTCAGAATAACCTTTTTCTTGCAGAAAATAGCCGCAGTGAGATCAGGGTATTCCATAAGACTGAAGAGGGTCATCCTGGAATCATAGGGTGAGCTTGGCAAACAGTGTAGACCAAGTTCGGACGCTGCAGAACGCGCTTCTTATCAAAATCTTCACTATTTGTTTGGAATTTCAGAAGTAAATTAAACAGTTTAATCTCAGCCCAGGACTTTTACCCCAACCTACATCCCACCAACACTTTCGGTGCTTTGATTTTGAAACCAAACGAATGCATGATAACAACACGCTTAGGCACCATGCCCTTAAGCTAAAAAGGTTAAATCAATCAACCGTGACGTATGGTTACCAGTACGGCCACGATCCTGTGTTTTGTATTGTTTGATTTGAGGTTTAACGTCCCCGTCAACACTGAATAGGTCATTTTGGAGACGTTGCTTCCAATTTTGTGGGACTTTTACCCGACACTGAGATGAAATGACATCTCAAGCCCTGCCGCCCAAACAAAACCAATAGGGTTTATATGCATGGACGGTCCGACTCGCACCTCTTTGGCTGGGCAGGCTTAGATCCTCTAAGCAGATTACCAGTACTCGTGTGCGGGTCGGTTTCAGCTCTGCGTGGAAGCATCATGCAGCCCATCTATTTCTTTAAGCCGCTATGGGCGGGGGCCAACGATCCTGTGTACCACCTTCACACTAGCACTGATAGAAACCACATGTTCAGGATCAAACTTTTGATGTGTGATGTAAGGTCGTGCCTAGAAAAGAAGAAATTATATTTTGTTCTCAAAAAGCATCAAGTGAGAACGTATTGCAACATTTTTCATTAAACCCTGGACAGTTAGAGTGAGTGTTTGAGTTTTACGTCCCACCAGCAGCTAAGGTCATACGGAGACGATACCTCGGTTTAAAGACACATCCGAGAAACTGGAGAAGTCCGGGATCGATCCTGCGATCCCTGGTTTACCAGGTGAGTAGCATAACCACTACACCACGGAGGCTTCTAATGGACAGTTAGAAGCTGGTCAGAAAGCAGATGGCGTTGACTCTGATTTTGGGTGCCACATGTGTTTGATCTATTTGTCTGTTGGAGCGACATCTTACTATCAACAGAAGACGCTAGTGGACGTCGGCGTAGCGGAAGACCGACGTCAGTACGTCAAGATCGATTCATCCGACAGACGCATATGCGAAGCAGATTTCCACCGGCATCTGCTACACTGTACCTGTAGATAAACAAAGGGTTTCAACTACCAACTAATAAGCACTGACACTGTTCGTCGCACTTATGCGTTTCAGTGACACATCGCACTTCAGCGTGAATCACGCCGATTGTCGCGACACATAGGTGTAAGGCATGCCGAGGCGACGCGTGTGTAATAGAGCATGACATATCGGCTGGAATAAGTGAACTGGTATGTCGAGCTATTGTAGCTAGCAACATTAAGAACATTCAAGATCATGGCTGAGACGTTAACTGAACAGCGAGACGTTTCATCAATCAAGTGCGTCGGCCTCACGTGGTATTTGTTTACGCTCAGAATCCGGGATATCTAATCCAGCAGGATTACGCGCGTGTTTATAGCGGTGTTCTAACTCAAAAATATCTTCAAGCCAATGGAATTCATGTACTGGACTGACCAGCCTTTCTCCTCCGATCTCTTTGTGAAAAACAGAGTATCGTTTGTGGGGAGGTATCCACAACCGACCAGACAAAAATGTTACTAATTGCCCGTAGTATTGTTAAAACTTGAATTTTAATGTTTGGTTTTGAAAACGTAAATAGTTTCTTTCCAAAATTTGAAACATCGAATGGCATTTCATGATACCACCGGTGTATAGACATCTGCAAACATATCATACAATGGAATTTGCAGAACTACTTTTCTAAATTTTAAGATCTTTTTAGAAAGGTTGTCTGTAAGTTTTCACAGTGTTTTGATTTTCTCATAGAATCTGTCATTTCAGTGCCTTTGGCGCTTTGATTGATCATGTTGAACTTCTTCTTTCGTATAGATGATTTACTGTACACTTTGCCAAAAAGTGAATCAGATATTTACGTATGAGCCACGCCCACGTTACGAGTGATACATCCATCCGTGTGATATATAATGCTTTTATATGCTCATTCATGATTGGTCAGATGAAAACTATTTATCATTTTTACTTTTTAGCTCACCTGGACCGAAGGCTCAGGGAAGCTTATAGTATGGCTGCTCGTCCGCCGTCCGTCGTCCGTCGTCTGTCCGTCACCACCTTTGACCAGTTATATCTCTGCAGCCTGCAAGATGATCTCAATCATTTCTTATCTGTAGCATGCCTTGGACGGGACAACGAAGAATTTAGCTTTTTATCAAAGTTGAATAAAAGTTGGTTGCTATGGCAACCCCAATCGGAAAGTAATTTACAATGGGCAAATAATTGTCATCACCGTAGCGCCTTCAGTTTTGATCGGATCTTTCTGAAACTTATATGTAAGGTGGCTGGGGATAAAAACTCGGACGAGTTCGAAAACCGACCAAGTCGGCCCATTTATCATTTCTTATTTCTGTCCGAAACATACATGTAGCAAGTAGGTGTTGTCATATCGCGCTAGTGGCCATAGTACATGCACTCACAAAATACATTTTGGAGCCGACAGAAGGAAACTATTTTATACCCATGTTAACCACTCTTTTCTTGAAGAAAGTGTAGTTGACAAAACAGAAGTGAAGGCAATGATCAGGAATTGATACAATTTACCCACAGCTCCCATCGGAGACACCAAAGGGAAAGAACTACAAACATGAAACAACTAGACCCTAATGTAAACACCAATAGAGGAAAACCAAATGGACAGTTACAAGTCTCACACGGACTTGTTTGCGTATGAAATGACCCCCAAGGCTTGAAGCGTCGTTAACAGTTTTGAAAAACACAACAACAGCAACATCATCAACAACAACAACAACAACAACAACAGCAGCAGCAGAAGCAACGATAACGGTAACATCAACAGCAATCGTTTCAGTTTATTTGTTCTGTTCCTTGTAGCCTCATGTGTAAACATGACCATTCCAATGTGTCAGTCGCTCAACTACACTGGCTCCCAGCTTCCCAACCAGTTCGGGCACCAGACCATGGAAGCAGCAGGGTTAGAGGTCCACCAGTATTATCCTCTTATAGCGGTAATTTTTGTTCATTTGTCCAGATGCATGTTACTGAAACTGATAAGGGTGATACACAGTAAGATTCCTGTATAAAGACCACCTTTTGGAGTGTTTAAAAGTGACTTTTGAATCAAAAGTGGTCATTTGTTTGTTTGTTTGTTTGTATGTTTGATTGATTGATTGATTGATTTGAGGTTTAACGTCCCCGTCAACACTGTAAAGGTCATTTTGGAGACGTTGCTTCCAATTTTGTGGGACTTTTACCCGACATTGAGATGAAATGACATCTCAAGCCCTGTCGCCCAATGAAACCAATAGGGTTTATTAGCATGGACGGTCCGCCTCGCACCGCGGTTCCTGGACAGGCTTAGATCCTCTAAGCGGTTTACCAGTACTAGTGTGCGGGCCGGATTCAGCTCTGCGTGGAAGCATCATGCAGCCCATATATTTCTTCAAGCCCCTATGGGCGGGGGCCGCAAAAGTAGTCATTAAGACCACTATTATTAAGACCACCTTCTTTGGCATTGTTCAAAACCACCTTTGGTACTGTTCAAAAGTGGTCTTTAAGACCACTTTTGAACAGTACCAAAGGTGGTAGCTTATTTGGAGACACAGATAGCCAAACACATAAAGAAAGAATAACTATTATTAAGACCACCTTTGGCACTGTTCAAAAACACCCTTGGCACTGTTCAAAAGTGGTCTTTAAGACCACTTTTGAACAGTACCAAAGGTGGTCTCTTATAAGGAGACACAGTTGGCCAAACACATAAAGAATAACTGATACCTCCTCAGTAAGCTTATAAAAACATATTTGGCCCCCGCCCATAGGGGCGTGAAGAAATTTATAGGCTGAACGATGCTTCCAAGCAGAGCTGAATCCGACCCGAAAACTAGTACTGGAAAACCGCTTATAGGATCTAAGCCTGTCCAAGAACAGCGGTGCGAGGCGGACCGTCCATGCTAATAAATCCTATTGATTTCATTGGGCGGCAGGGCTTGAGATGTCATTTCATCTCAATGTCGGGTGAAAGTCCCACAAAATTGGAAGCAGCGTCTCCAAAATGACCTTTACAGTGTCGACGGGGACGTTAAACATCAAATCAATCAACCAACCAGTTGGCCAAATACATAAAAAAGAATAACTGATACCTCCTCGGTAAGCTTTTAGAAGCAGATTTAGCCTTAATTTTAGGTGGTCTTAATAGCGGAATTTTTATGTATTGCATGCTTGACGAAGCAATGTCAGAATTTCTAGACAACATAGTTCCCATGGCAATCAGTATTCAAATTTCGTGTAGTCGGACCTGCTCGACTTTATCTAGTTCCGAGAATCGTCACACTGAACTTGGTGTCTCCAGTTCAGAACAGAGTGTTGGGAACGTTTCAGCTAACTATAGCTGTAACTGCAGTCAAGTCCATTATGACAGCGCATTTTGCAGAATGCTTGTCAGGCAAATGCGCGAAGATCCGCGTGAATAACTACTAGTATTTCACTTTTGAGGAAATTAAAAAACTGAAAAAGAACAGAATAATCAGGTACATTGTATAATAGAACCGGAATAATATGTAAAATATTAATTGATCTAGGGTACAATTAACAAGAAATAATTTCCTCAAGTCTTTCAAGTCTGTTAAACAAACTCGTGCAACTGCACTCGTTTGATATTCGGATTTTCAAGTCTGTGAGCTAGTAGTATTCCTCGCACGGCCGATTCTTATGTTTATTACGTGTTCGACTTAACATACATGTAACTTTGGACCAGTCAAAATTTTCATCTTTTTTATCAGCAGCGATACACCATTTGAAATTGAATATTGAAAAGTAAAAAGGATAAACAGCGGCATTTTACTGTAGTGTAACAACAACATTCAGGGGCAAATTCTCCAAACTAGCAACTTCATCGCGTTATGAGTAAATCCCTTACATAGGAGCAAATGCATCAAAGGGGACTACATTCTGCAGGGAAGCAAATTACAAAGCAGCAAAATTCGCCATGATAAGTAGCAAAATCCTCAGGAGCAAATTCTCCAGGGGAGCATTTTTATTCTTTATGAGTTGACTCTTTACTCAGCAGCGAATTCCGGCCCCGCCCACCGGGGCTTGAAGAAATAGATTGGGCTGCACGATGCTTCCACGCAGAGCTTAAACCGACCGCACATGGGTCCTGGTAAACAGCTTACATGTAGAGGGTCTAAGCTTGCCCAGGCAAAGTGGTGCGAGTTTGACCGCCCATGCATCTAAACCCTATTGGTTTCGTTGGGCGATAGGGCTTGAGATGTCATTATCATTTCGCCTCATTTTCGGGTAAAAGTCCAACAAAATTGGAAACAATGTCTCCAAAATAGTGTTGACGTGGGCGTTAAACCCCTAACAAACAAACAAATAATCAGCATTGTCCCCGTCCATCGGGGCTTGAAGAAATATATGGGCTGCATGATGCTTCCACGCAGAGCTGAAACCGACCCGCACACGAGTACTGGTAAACTGCTTAGAGGAGCTAAGCATGCCAAGGCAAAGCGGTGCGCACGAGTCGGACCGTCCATGCTTTTAAACCCTATTGGTTTCATTGGGCGGTAGGGCTTGAGATGTCATTATCATTTCACCTCATTGTCGGGTAAAAGTCCAACAAAATTGGAAGCAATGTCTCCAAAATGACCTATATAGTGTTGACAGGTACGTTAAACCTCAAACAAACAATCAGCAGGACGAATTTCCAGAAGAGTAAATCATCAAGTTCTTTGCTTATATCAGTAGTCCCCTTCCTGAGGAGCGAAGTATTTCCTATTTAGGTAGAATGATTTCTCAGAGAAAAAAAGAGTGAAAAACCCAATAGTGATCAAACTCCGGCTCCCTTAATGTCTTGCAAAATCAAACTGTTCATCATACTAATAAGTCCGTGTAATGAAGACCCCTATAAACCCCATTTTATATAGGGAAAACAGGGGTTTACGGGGCTGCACATTATTTGTCATATTTCTGCTCCAGGACATATGTTGTGGGTGAAGACATAGGTTGTGGGTACTCGTTAGAACCGCCTCAAAGAGGCGGTTCTAACGAGAACCCGCAACCTATGTGTGCAGTATAAATAAGAAAAATATCACTGATTTTCATCAGAAAAGTAGCCATTTTGGAGATGTGAAAAAATGCACTGTGGCACGGGTGTATTATCGTATTATGACTCAAAGTTCATATAAAATCGGTTAGTAAATATGGAAGTACTGGACATGTAACGCTATCTTGTTCCTCGTTTTTGAAGTTGATTGTTTGTATTGAGGTTTAACATCCCCGTCAACACTATTTAGGTCATTTCGGAAACGTTGCTTCCAGTTTTGTGGGTGATTTTTACCCGATACTGATTTGAAATGACATCTCAATGGCCAATGAAACCAAAAGGCTTATATTCATTGGACGGTCTGACTCGCACAATTTTGGCTGGGCAGGCTTAGTCCTGCTAAGCGGTTTACCCATCCTAATGTGTGGTCAGTTTTAGCTCTGCGTGGAAGCACCATGCAGCCCAATCTATTTCTCCAAGCCCCGATGGGCGAGAGCTAGTCGTTTTTATTACATATTAAGTGTTATATGTACCTTAAAAGCTGAAATTTGAAGTTGTTTTTGACAGTCTTAAATCATTTTGTTGATTTGCTTCCGTTTTGTGTGTGACATTAATCATTATTTTTCAAGATCGAATGTAGCCCAGTAATACAGCACCTGGTTTGTTACCTGTATGCCCCACCCTGCACAAGCCCCCGTGTGCCCTGCAGACAGTTATGCGACACTGCAAGACAGGGATGTGAGCCTTTGATGACAAAGTTCGGTTTCGCCTGGCCGCAGGGGTTTGAGTGTAGCAACCTGCCAGCTTCCAACTGCCTTGGGGAAGAATTTGCATCAGGTGTGCTAAATTTCTAGTTTTTATACTGCATGTACATTGTACTAACTCATTTCACACCAGTTTCACTTCCAATACGAAATTTTGCCTATACAAATGCATTGTAAACTTTACCGCCGAAAAACGAACATTTTAAGATGAAAAAGTGTGATATTGTTTTTATTTCTGCTCAAAATATAGATTGTGGGTACTCGTTAGAACCGCCTCATCGAGGCGGTTCTAACGAGTACTCACATTCTATATTTTAGAGCAGAAATAAGAAAGATAAGGTTTACCCATGTAAACCCCACTTTTACTATATAAAAGTTGGGTTAATGGGGGTAAAATTATAAAGGCATGTTTTCGTGGTGTTTGACTTTTCTTTCACTAGCTGCACTTCGAGTTTTACTTACTTTCCTCCCATTTTACTTTACCCTCCTTTTACTTTACGAATATTTTACTTTTCTTCCATTTCACTTTACATACATTTTATTTTACTTTGCTTTCATTTAACTTTACATACATTTAACTTTACTTCCATTTCACTCTACTTACATTTTCATTTTCTTCCATTTCACTTTACTTACATTTTCCTTTTCTTCCATTTCACTTTACATATATTTTACTTTACTGCCATTTCTCTTCATTTCATTTCACTCCACGTAACATGAATTACGAAAGCCTTCGTAGTGTTGTGGTTATGCTACTCGCCTCATACACCAGGGTTCGTGGGTTCGATCCCGGGCTTCTACAGACTTTCGGATGAGTGCTTAAACCTAGGTCCCGTCTCCGTATGACCTTAGCGGTTGGTGGGACGTAAAACTCAGACACATATACAAAATAACTTCGCTTTATCATATGACGTCGCGTCTGAGAGTGTAATAACACCATGTAATATTTTCGATAATCCACTAGTGGATCAAATATGCAAATTAGGTAGATACGCCCCGTAACGTTACATGTAAGACGTCCTAAACGACGTCGTGTTTACTAATGGCGGAATATTGACATTTTTGTAAACAAACGTAAATAAAATACGTTATAATTGTCATATGATAAATAGAATCTTGCATTCTTGCTCATGTATTATTGAATTTATTAAACGAGTTGAGGAAAAGGGATAAAATGCGAGGCTTTCCGCGCATTTTATCCCTTTTCCTCAACTCGTTTAATAAATTCAATAATACATGAGCACTCATGTATGATCCTCTATTTAAAAGTGTTTACCTTTCAATACAGTGTTCCATCACTTACATATACACCCCACTTCCGTCCCCCGCCCATTGGGGCTTGAAAAAATAAACGGGCTGCATGATGCTTCCACGCAGAGCTGAAACCGACCGCATTAACCATTACTGGTAAACTGCTTAGAGGATCTACTGCCCAGGTAAAGCTGTGCGAGTTGGACCGTCCATGCTTATAAACCCTTTTGGTTTCATTGGGCGACAGGGCTTGAGATGTCATTTCATATCAATGTCGGGTAAAAGTCCCACAGAATTGGAAGCAACGTCTCCAAAATGACCTATATAGTGTTGACGGGGACGTTAAACATAAAATGAAACAAACAACAATCAATTGACATTTAATTCGTTTACTTTTCTGTGTTTGTTTGTTTGATTTGAGGTTCTGTGGGGCTTATTCCCGACATTGAGGTGAAATTACATCACCAGCCCTGCCGCCTTATGAAACCAATAGGGTTTATATGCATGGTGGTCCGACTCGCACCACTTTTCATGGGCAGGCTTAGAACTTCTAAGTGTTTTACCATGTACTCATATGCGCTCGGTTTCAGATCTGCATGGAAGCATCATGCAACCCAATCTATTTCTTCAAGCCCCGATGGGCGGTGGGGCTGTCCTTTTCTGTCGTAACATTTTGATTAACTCTCAAGTCTGTGCTTGAGATTCAAAGAAAGAAATAAAGAAAGAAAGAAAGAAAGAAAGAAAAGAAAAAGAAAGAAAATAAATCAAGGTTTCATATATCATGTTGAAAACGAAAACCGATCAAATGAGGGCATTACTTTGACACTAATATGACAGCTAGATTTGTACCCACACATAAACACCACATCTAATAACGCTGAGGAATGTGGCGTTGTAACCTGACGTAACCCACTTGATGTGGCGATTCGTCATCTTCACAATGGCGGTGCCAAAACGCTTAATTTACCTAATGCCCTCGACGTTGATTTACTTCTAAGGCGAGCTGACATACCTAAGCTTTGGCGTGGTGTTTAACGACCAAGTCAACACTATTTGGACCCCGTCAAGCAATTTTGGTACTTATCGCCTATGCGAGCAGCGAAGGTTCAGGCGAGCCTGCGCATCCGCGCAGTCTCGCCAGAACCTTCGCTTCTCGCTCATACAAGCAGTGAATCAAAAGTAACCTTCAGACAGAAAGCCATATCCCTGGCCCCTCTGAATGGCTGGGCATGCGCAGTTAAAATTTGTCATGGCGGAATGCTCGAAGACACAAATTCGCTTGGCGGGGCTCATTTAGCCCTTGTCGAACCGGTCAGTTTACCTAACAACACTCTCCCTGGACAGGCTTATACAATGGTGGTTAGAAAAATGCAGTGTTATAGTTTTAAGATTGCTGATGCTCTGAACTGTCTGTTAGAAGCCTCCGTGGTGCAGTGGTTACGCCACTCGCCTTGTAAACCAGGGATCGCAGGATCGATCCCGGGTTTCTCCAGACTTTCGGATGAGTCTTTAAACCGAGGTCCTGTCTCCGTATGACCTTAGCTGTTGGTGGGACGTAAAACTAAAACTCACTCACTCAATGAACTGTCTGTTGCAGATTGAGCAATAGAGGTTAGAGGAAGACAGCTCTGTTGGTGATGTCTTAGCTCTGGCTTTGCGCTGTGCACGTTTCTGTTCGAAACCGCTGATTCTTTTTTTGCCTCATATTCACTATACCACCCTTTCTGATGAGACCTCACCAGCTTTGCTGGTCCAGTGCAATTTGTTCCTACAACTTTGTTGGTATGCTGAAGTCCTTAAGGGAAGCTTTGGGGTGTCCTTGTAACGCTTCTTCAATTCTGACCAAAACGTGCAGAACACACTGACAACTGCCCTTCAGCGGAAGGAAGACAATAGCCTTAGAAAATATTTCATGATCAGTCCCTACTAAAGAACGTTGTCGCACCCGATGGTGATCGAACCAGCGACATTTTGATCACAAGTCAAACGACTTAGCCACATTGACCGTCTTCCGTCATCATAGTGTACATGTAGTTTATATTTTCTTGTCCTTTGGGATCATCTATGCCGTTGTGAAATTTTGAAAATATTCGAGGGTCACTGAATAGGTCTTATTAGCTGAAACTAGCAACTCTGGCCGAGAAAAAACAAACTTGTACACACTTTGCTTCCAAACGTTAATCTTAATGTAGAACATAATTTAACACCTTGGAGACAGTTCTACCAATCATCTCCTACGACATGCCTAGAGTCTCAAAGAAAGGTCATTGACAAGCAGTGTAGACCCAGATCAGATGCCGCGATCTGCGGCATCTGATCAGGGTCTACACCGCTTTTCAAAAGTACAGGATTTAACCACAGCGACGGTGACTTATTGATAAAAAAAAAACACACACAAAAAAAACATATGTTACAATGTATATACACCGAGGAACAGGAGGCGTTCTCCGACCACAACTTTACATTTGTAACAAATATTATAGTTTAGGAAGTGACATTATTAATCATTGTAATATTATATAATGCAGAATGCTTATTTTGAGGTTTTACGTCCCCGCTCACACTATTTGGGTCATTTTGGAGACGTCGATTCCAGTTTTGTTGGACTTTTACACGACATTGAGATGAAATGACATTTCAAGCACTGACACCCAAAACAAACGCTAGGGTTTAAGGAAGTGACTTGGAGCCCTCCAATCGGGGCTTGAGGAAATAGATGGGCTGCATGATGCTTCCATGCAGAGATGAAACTGACCGCACCCCAGTACTGGTAAACCAGTCAGAGGATCTAAGCCTGCCCAGGCCAAGCGAAACGAGTCGGACCGTCCATGCTTATAAACCGGACGACAGGGCTTGAGATATCATTTCATCTCAATGTCGGGTAGAAGTCGCACAAAATTGGAAGCAAGCAACGTCTCCCAAATGACATATACAGTGTTGGCGGGGACGTTAAACCTCCAATCAAACAAATAAGAGTGACATTATTACTCATTGTAATATTATATGATGTTAATATAATGTAAATTTCTTAATCCTCTCAGTGGCGTGGCCGGGAAATTACAAAAAATAGTGATTCATTAAAATGGTGGCTTTTTTAAGAGGTTACTGTTTCTCCGAGATGGAAGCTACATGTATTTTAAAAAGTATTTCCTTTAAGAGCAGCCATATGATATGGAATGTTTGGATGATGCCACATCTGTGAAACTATGAAAATATTTTGAAACCACTTCTGCTGGCATAAAATATACAAAGCAAACATTCTGATCGTAACAAAACAATATTATTATTTTGGACCTGAAGAAAATGACAAATATGCTTTTATTTATTTTTGAGTTGGGGTTTAACAACCCCGTCAACACTGTATAGGTCATTTTGGAGACTTTGCTTCCAATTTCGTGGGACTTTTACCCGACATTGAGATGAAATGACATCCCAAGTCCTGTCGCCCAATGAAACCAATAGGGTTTATAAAAATGGACGTTTCGACTCGCAACGCTTTGCCTGGGCAGGCTTAGATCCTCTAGGCGGTTTACCAGTACTCGTTTGCAGAAGCATCATGCGGTCCATCTATTTCTTCTAGCCCCGATGGGCGGGGACCGATCTGTGAAAGTATGAAAATATTTTGAAACCACCTCTGCATGCTGGCATAAAATATACAAAGCGTGTTCAATACGCAAACATTCTGACCGTAACAAAACAATATTATCATTTTGGACCTGAAGAAAATGACAAGTACGCTTATACAGTGCTTATACAGTGAATGCTATTAAGAACACCTAAAATTAAGACTAATTCTGCTTTAAAAAGCTTATTTTGAAGGGTGCACTTAATCTTTCTTCGTGTTTTCTGCCCACAGTGTCCTCTGATCGTGGACCACCTTTGGGACCGTACAAAAGTGGTCTTAAAGACCACTTTTGAACAGTCTCAAAGGTGATCTTAATATAGAAATTTCAATGTATGCTTATATTTATTTTTGCAGTGTTTTGGACATAATGTTATTATTCAGAGAGGGATACAAAGGGTGACCAAACTGGGCGTGTTTCTAAACCAAATACGATCCGCTACATGTAAAAAAAGTGTCTTCGGGGATGACGCGAAAACTAAAAAAAAAAAAAAAAATCAGCATGCAAGTCAGAATACTTTAGTCAGTGCGCATCCATACTGCGCACAGCGAAAACTCTGATCAGACTGCGCATGCGCAGTCTGATCAGAGTCTTCGCTGTGCGCACAAGTCTGAAGCCCAGTTTTTGATTGTCGCAGTTTAGTTATGTACCGTAAAAATCAAAAAAAAAATCGGATACATTAAGTTGTATTTCTTCTAAAAAAATGACATATTTGTTTCACGATCCAGCAAGGATTCCGAAAGGTGCAGACGGAATGGCAAAGAGTCCAGTGCAGACCCCCGGTTCCTGTGTAGACCCTGATCGGACTGATCCTGGGTCTGCAATGTTTGCTTTGGGCTATCCGTCCCAATACTTACTTGTATGATCATTACGGTACGCCAAATTGGGACAGTGTTTATATCGGATGCATTCCATATTAACCCTTGTCCTGCTGAGCCCGGATATGCCTTACCTTTCAAACAATGTAGATCCAGATCAGATGGCTTCTGAAGAAGCCATTTGATCAGGATCTACATTGTTTGCCATTCAGATTGTGAATTTGTTGCAATCATTTGCATCAAGTAATCTGATTGGTTGATAATCAGTAGTGGGTTTGGCATATTTGAATATTCAGCAGAACAAGGGTTAAGAATTTATTACCTGGTAATGTTATGATGATCCCATTGTTTCTCATTTCCGCGCCATTCGCATAATAGATTTATTTGTTTTTGCATTCGTTTTTCGTCGCGCCCGCATTTAGGATGACGCGATATTCCCGTCCGTTCGTCCGTTCATTTGTCCGTCCAGATGTGAACTTTAGTGTCAGCGGTAGCGTCGGACCCCATGTGCAGATTCCCCCCACCCCCTGCTACCTTAGAACATTTAGTTGTTTGTCCCGTTGTTTATCTCTCCACGTAAACCAGGGGTCGCAGGATCGATCCTGGGCTTCTCCAGACTTTCGGATGAGTCTTTAAACCGAGGTCCCGTCTCCGTATGACCTTAGCTGTTGATGAGACGTATAACTCAAACACTCACTCCTGTTGTTTACTTAGCTTGTGCATAACATGTCCAAAATGTACCATCACAAAAACATGCCTATATACATTTGACCCCCTATAACCCCACTTTTATTTAGTAAAACTGGGGTTTGCAGGGTTATACATTTTTTTTTCTTATTTCTGCTCAAAACATAGATTGTGGGTACTCATTAGAACCACCTCGGCGAGGCGGTTCTAACGAGTATCGAATAGCTATGTTTTGAGCAGAAATGAGAAAAATACCACAATTTTTCGTCTGAAAATGTTCATTTTTTGGTGGTAAAATTTACAATGCATTTGTATAGGTGTGATTTCGTAATGACTTGTGCGGCCAGCGAAAACTCATAGCAGCTCGCGATGGTCATCTTTGACTGTACTCTAAGTATTTGCTGTGCGCTTTGGATGACGATGCTCTTTGATCGTGTATGTTCCATAGTAATGGCAATCGACCCAAAGGTAGAAATACGGTTTCACTGCTATGGTCAACATGTTTCATCAATGACCAATTAGCATTACGAAAATACATCCGTGTGACATAATTAAGGCTGTCACGATTAATCCTAAAATCGATTAATCGATCGATAAATTCCACAAAAATGATTATCATTTCTGATTTGCTTTTAATCGATTACTTGATAGGTACAATTTATTACTCAAAATTATGCCTAAAATAGCTGGATGAGTGGCAAACAGTGCAGACCCTGATGAGACGCCGCATTCTGCGGCGTCTCATCTGGGTCTACACTGTTTGCTCAGGCCTGTCTGTTCAAATATACATATGGTAAAGTGAAACATATGTAAGAGTCATGCTCAGACAGAAAGTCAGACAGGTAAATTTATGACAAAAACCTTAGCGATTACTAATCGATTATCGATCGCAATGGCATTACTGATAATCGCTTATCTTTACAGAGCCGATTAGCCAGCCCTAGACATAATGCATCCTTTCATATCTCCGAAATGGTTATTTTTCTGTTGAAAATGTGTGATATTTTTCTTATTTATTATTGAAATATAGGTCGTAGGTGCTCGTTAGAACCGCCTTCTAGAGGCGGTTCTAACGAGTACCCACAACCTATATCAACCACAACCTACATTGTATGTTTTGGAGCAGAATACACCCCCATAAACCCCAGTTTCGTATATATTAAGTCGATTTTACAGGGGTGTTCGTGGTTTTAATATTGAATCGGTTAACCCAAATAAGCATCTGAAAAATCGAAGAGTTTAAATCCAGGTTTGGGAGCAATTTTTCAAGCCTGTACTTTCTTTCTTTCTACCCCAGGAGGAGACACAGACATTATATTTATTCTAGAATTGCAGAATGACAGCCTATATTATAATCATGTATTTATGGTATTTGTTTTTAACCTGTACAGAGGATGACTCCCTGCACGGTGGGGGTGGGGGTTGGGGGAGGTCGGCTCCAGTTAACATCGTAATCCGCGAACGGCGCACTTTACGACATTCATCCCTGCAAATGATGTTACTCAGGAACAATAACTCACCGGTACCGTGTGTGCTTTGATTTCCTTTTCTGTTATGCATAATGAGAGTGCGTGCGCCCGTGACAAAATGTCTGATGATCACGGAACTATACAGCTCATATCGGATATGAAAATACTTCATGGCTGTCACCTCAGTTCACCTTGTTATCTGGTGTCGTTTGTCAGTCAGGGTACTCTGACCCAAGGTTGTCTAAGATGTCATAACCAATGTATTATCCTACTTCGAACCAGATAAAGGAAAAAAAAAGCCAAGACTAGTTCGACACCGAAGGTATTTTAGAGGATGAATTTAATGAAAAAAAAAATGGGAAAAGAAAACTAAAACTAAAAAAAACAACAACAACAAAAACAAAACAACATTTTAAACAACCTCTTTAAAGGGGCATTGGCAAGATCAGACCAGAACGTCTGATCAAAGCCATTACGATAAAACAGCCATGCAATATAATGCATTTAATCATATCTCAAAAATTGCTACCGTTCGGATGTAAATCTGTGATATTTTTCTTATTTCTGCTGCGAATATAAGTTGTGGTTGCTCGTTAGAACCGCCTCAATGAGTACCCACAACCTATATATTGAGGCAGAAATAAGAATAATAATGTACACCCCCGTAAACCCCAGTTTTCTTTATATAAAAGCGGGTTTAGAGGGGTGTTCATTTCACGGACTTGTTCACGTGATGTCAGGCTTTTTCATCACTTTGGCAAGTCCGTGAAATCGTGAAATGAACACGCCTGTTAGCTCAGTGGAAGAGCGTCCGCTTTCGGATCGGGAGGTCGCGAGTTCGATCCCCGGCCGCACCATACCTTCAATTATCACAAAATACGCACCTTACATGTATTTTTAGCCTTGCTGAGTCCAATCTGTAAATCGTTATCTTTATTTATATGGCCCCCGCCCATAGGGGCTTGAAGAAATATATGGGCTGCATGATACTTCAACGCAGAGCTGCAGCCGATGTCGGGTAAAAATCCCACACAATTGGAAGCAATGTCTCCAAAATGACCTATACAGTGTTGACGGAGACATTACAAAATTATCGTTATGTGTACATGTTACGATTTTAATGATTTGTTTCAGGTCATCCGGGCAGTTGTCCTGCGGCAACTAACAGTACCGGAAGTAACTGTACAGATTCATGCTCAAGTGACGCGCAGTGTGCTAGTTTAGAAAAATGTTGCTCAACTGGGTGTGGTCAGCAGTGTGTAGATGGTGAGTAAAATTGCAGTTGCAGTTGTGTTGTTTAATTCCTTACTCAGCTCCTTTATTTAACATACATGTACCTGTAAAATGGTCTCCTTACCTTATATTCAAATTAACAAAATGAAGTGGGAGGGGATGCTTCCCCCCCCCCAGGTTACTGCATTTGCCGCTGCTGCTAGAGGTATGGTGTTCGATGTAGCCTTTCGTCATGCAAACCTGAAGTGTACATATGTGTAATGTATGCCTGCCAGTAGGGGTCAAATGCAACCGATCGCAGAATAAGTAGAATTGATTGATTGGTTGTTTTGGGTTTAACAACACATTAGCCCTGGTGGGTCATTTTGTGTCGTCTCCCAGAGAAAAGAAGAAAAGATATATAGAGGATCTTACATCAGTGCTCATGTATTATTGAATTTATTAAATGAGTTGAGGAAAAGGGATAAAATGCGAGGCTTTGCCGAGCATTTTATCCCTTTTTCTCAACGAGTTTAATAAATTTAATAATACATGAGCACGAATGCAAGATTCTATTTATCATATGACATTAAAAGCGTATTTTATTCACGATTGTTTACAAAAATGTCACCATTCCGCTGTTAGTACGCCATTAAGGACGTCGTACATGTAACGCTACGGAACGTATCTAGCTAATTTGCATATTTAATCCACTAGTGGATTATCGAAAATAATACATGACGTTATTACACTCTCAGACGCGACGTCATATGATAAAGAAGAGATAGTGGAACAGATGAACGTGAGGGACAGAGGTGCAATAGGAAAATGAAAGCAAGTGTAGAAACAGAAGAGATAAAAACACCCCCCGCACTCTACCCTCACCTGCTGCAAGGACAGCAGACCGTGTCCAACTGTAAGCCAATATCAGCTGGAAAAATACATGTCACCTTTGCCTCATCCAACTCCACCCCCACTCCCAGCCCCAGCCCAAAATAAGTAGAAAGGAAGAAATAAAATGAAAAAGAAGAGAGAGAGAGAGAGAGAGAGAGAGAGAGAGAGAGAGAGAGAGAGAGAGAGAGAGAGAGAGAGAGAGAGAGAGAGAGAGAGAAAGGTAGTATGCACTTGTTTTGCTTGTTCGTATCTGTACATTAGAATAGATCAAGGACGATGGCACCCAGAAACAAGGTAGTTTCGACTTGTTCAATGATTTTCCTTAAATTTGTTTTCCGGAGGGTGCAAAATTACTAGTACAGTCATGAAATTTACAGTTGAACTTCGATGGCTCGAACATCGATGGCTCGTTTACCATGGATGAGTCGAACCCGTTCTTGAGCCCCTAGCGAAATCCTCTACATGAGAAATAGTGGGGGATAATTAAGGAGAGTTTAGTCTTTTATCTTGCAAATGTATGCTGTGTGTACTCATTAGAATCGCCTCGATGAGGCGATTCTAATGAGTACACACAGCATACATTTTCATTATAGAACACCGAAAGGATGTATAAAAGTATCATGTTATGCCTCCTGGCAGTTATCCTCAGTGGCTCGAACTACCCCAGTCTCGAACAGATTTTCATGGTCCCAAAGGTGTTCGAGCCATTGAAGTTCGACTGTATATAAAAGCAACGGCGATTGCGTGCGTGCGCTTAATTAGTTGTAATAAAATCAAATTCGAATGTTTTTTTTACATCCGGGTGCAAGAATCGGTTACTGCCCAAACAAGTGTGGTTGTTCTAGGCGTGGCTTCCGGTTGAAACAAAACATGTTTCTGGACGTACGCACCTTTTTTAGTAAACAAGTACTCCAAACGGACAGCCAGGTCCCGAGGTTAATTTATTTTATGCTCAACTCATTTGAGCATGAAATTGATCCTGCTCATGAATTTTAAAATGCCAACAAATGTTGCCATTTTAAAATTTATGAGCAGGATACTGTAAAGCTATAATTCCGGCATGCATCTTAAATATGGTTATGACAAATTTTGATGGGGTTCGTAACGTTATTTCTGCTTCAAACTTGATTGTAGGTGCTCGTCAGAACCGCCTAATTGAGGCGACTTCCCCAGGAATCTGCGTTTCTTTGACTGGTTCCGTAGATGCTAACATCGCTAGAGCAACGTCAAATCAACGTCGGTGCAACGTTGCACCGACGCAGATTTGACGTTGCATAAACGTCATGACGTTGCACCGACGTTATTGTGACGTCACAATAACGTCATTTGTCTGCTGGGATTAATGGTTGCTATATAATAATGCACAGATCATAGGGGCTTGAATCATCAAAAAAAAAAAAAATGAAAAAATAAAAAGATTTTTTTTTTAATTTTTCATGATTCAAGCCCCTATGGTGTAAACCAGGGATCGCAGGATCGATCCCGGGCTTCTCCAGACTTTCGGATGAGTCTTTAAACCGAGGTCCCGTCTCCGTATGACCTTAGCTGTTGGTGGGACGTAAAACTAAAACACACTCACTCAAGCCCCTATGCACAGATTGACCACGAACTGAAAAATACCGCACAGGGCGGATATTTACCGAGTCGAAGATAAGCGGAGTGGTTTAATCTCCTTCAAATACAATCATAAACATTATAATATTATTATGGTCATTCAGTAGATCATGATTAAGCTATTTAGTCTAATAACATAAACTGTATGTAGGGATATACAGTGTATTTTTAAGGAGTGTGTCAATTGAATCCATAGCCAATTCCGCTGCTCGTCAGAATAAAGCCCAAAGCCCAGGGCAAAACAGTTCGACATACAGTCCTATATGTTTAGAGATCACGGCTAATGAAATATTTTATACGAGCAGCAGCGGCATCCCCGTCCACCTCCCGCCCCCACGCCAAAACACACTGACCCTTTTCTCCATCGCAGGTTCCGCTGAATCAAGAAGGGCAGCTGTCAGTTGCTGACGCTGCTGTTTGCACTGTAGAACTAGTAACCCGTATGAAGTCTTCAATCTGTCCAAAGGATTGAAGAAATAGATGGGCTGCATGATGCGTCCACGCAGAGCTGAAACCGACCCACACACGAGTACTGGTAAACCGCTTAGAGGATCTAAGTTTGCCCCGGCAAAGCGGTGCGAGTCGGACCGTCCGTGCTTATAAACCCTATTGGTTTCATTGGGCGACAGGGCTTGAGATGTTATTTCATCTCAATGTCGGGTAAAGTCCCACAAAATTGGAAGCAACGTCTCCAAAATGACCTTAACAGTGTTGACGGGGACGTTAAACCTCAAATCAACCAACCAACCAACCAACCAACCAAAAGCCAGCATGGACCCTATAATGTTAACCAGGTCAGGGCTTAAGTGTGCCCTTCCCATAAGAATTAGAATCTGTCAGCGTGAAGTCTGTTTATTTTGTCTACCTGTGCTATTTTATGATCCTTGCTATTCACTAATTGTTACATTACAATCTAGAGTCCTCGGGCGTACGTAGTTAACCTTTCAGTCCCTGCTTAGTACGCCTCATCAGGCGGACATATTTCTGGCCAGTTCCGGTAAAGAATGCCTTCTTCGGTTTTTTAGTGTCAATTACTGAAAACTAAACCCATATGTTAGATAAAGACAGAGCGGCGTACGCCAACGCATAGATTAATCGTGTACAACCAGGTCATTCGGAAGACCTTGACAGCGTTGCTTATGTCGGAAAACAACAAAATGGCTGTCATTTGGAGCATGGTCGGGCTTGTTGGATGGTGTAAGGTACATTTGATGAGACAGGGATGTGCGAAAAAATTTAACAAGCAATGATGATATCATTGCCTCGTGGCTGTTACGCTGTTTAAGATTAAAGAACACCATTCGACTTCAAAAAGGAAAAAAGATAAAATAAGAATACTTTTTTTTTACTTCACCATGGAACATATGCCGTCGGTACTGTTTAGAATCGCCTCGTCGAGGCGATTCTAACAAGTATCGATAGTAAATGTTTTTGGCCAAGACATTGCCGTGAGATAACAAAACAGACAGCAGATAAATTACTTTTGTTCTGTTGTTTCTTGCTGTGCGCCATCTTATGTGTCTAATTATATACCAGTGAATACAACTGGTGGTTTTGGAAGATGATGATGATAGGGTCGCCTTGAAAAGCTTTTGGGAGTGTGGGAAAATAGGGGGTCAAGTACAGGTCACAGGTTGAAGTAGAGAGAGAGAGAGAGAGAGAGAGAGAGAGAGAGAGAGAGAGAGAGAGAGAGAGAGAGAGAGAGAGAGAGAGAGAGAGAGAGAGAGAGAAATGCAGACATCTTTATTGCGATAACAAAATTCTCCTTTAAAGGAGGTGGAGTTACATGTACTTTTTCGTTTTCGTGCAGTGGTAGCGCATCGGATTTGTGATCGAGAGGTTGCGGGTTCGAGCCTCACGCTGACCAAAGAATGCACTTCATCCACATTGCTTTAAAAAATAAAAGTACTGGTTACCACCAAGTAAATCCTGCTCGTAATGCTCAGATGTGAGCGAATAGCAGTAATAGGAGAAAGGAAAAATAAGGTCTAACTTGCATCGAGAGCTTTAGTCTGGTGGCATGGTATTTGGTTTACGTCTCTTCGACAATTAGGGTCATATGGGGACGGGACCTCGGTTTAAAGATTCATCCGAAAGTCTGTAGAAGCCCGGAATCGAACCAACGACCCATGATTTGTAAGGTGAGTTACTTACATATATTCGCCGGGCTCGGCAACATTCTTTCGTGAAAAATGAACTGAAATAGTGTTGACTGGGCTTTACATATAAGTTCCTTAGACAGAACTTACATATATTCTGCTATGAAAGAAACAAAAATTGATACACTCTGTCTCGAATCGAAAACAAATGGAGGTAAAATATACTTTGCATTCCCCAAAATGTTACACTGTTATGAAACAATGCAAACTGTTCATTCGGATGTAACATTTCAACATAAACTCAATCCCATTCACGAACCAGGTACACCTGCTGATGTCACATTGCACATTTTTCCGCTTCAAGGAGTCTGCGCAATTTAGACGACAAAGTACATCCGCTATCCAACACCACGACATTTGAGTCGCAGACAGCGAAATCGTGTTTAAGGGACATGCGCATAACAAAGTCTCAGATCAGCCGCGCATGCGCACGCATGCGCAGGCTGATCTGAGTCTTTGTTGTGCGTTATACAACACGCAGGAAAGGATATGCAGGTTGATTTCAGTCTGCGCTGTGCGCATCAGTTCGGAGACGCAGTTTTGCTTTTTGTGGCGCACGCCGTTTTCAAACATTTCCCTTTTATCTGCTTTTAGTCATCTTGCAGTCCAAATATCAGATAGCCACATGAACCACAAATAATGTACACGGTATATATACACCTGTGGACACAAAAGCGTTCAAACTTTGATGAGCTTCATTTCATTTTGACTTGAAACCTCATTCAATATATCCTAACATCCTATCAGTCAACTGCCAGACAGAAATGTATTCAAAACACAAGGCGGTGTACATTTCATTGCTGACTCCTGCACTGTCCAATCAAAATACATCTCAAATGTCAATCAGAAAGTGTTTGCCAAAATGAGACCAATCAATTGCTTGATCTAGTTTTAGAACTCTGATGAATGACATTTGCTTGTCAAATTAACTCGATTAAAAGAGATTCATTGAAAGTTATTTCATAGGAGTTTGAACGCTTTTGTGTCCACAGGTGTAGCGCGTGCTGTAGCAATGCTTTGTGGATTGGTCATGGTGGGGCGTTTGGGTGAGGCAAAGGTGATGCATACCTTGCATTATTGGGGGTTTTCAACTGATATTGGTTAACAGTTAGACAAGGCCTGCTGTCCTTGCAGCTGGTAAGGGTAGAGGGGAATATTGTTATTTTTTCTGCTTCCACACTTCCATTCAGTTTCCTCTCTCTCCCCTGTCCCTCACTTTCATCTCCTCTACTATCTCTTCTATCTCTTTTTCTCCCTTTCTCTGGGAGATGACACCAAATGACCAAAACGGATTGACGTATCATTAAACACAAATCAGTCAATCAATCAGTCAGTGGATTGGTCATGAAGTGAACATAACAAGGTGAAATAATATATATATCTACGTTTATCCCCCGCCCATAGGGGCTTGAAGAAATATATGGGCTGCATGATGCTTCCACGCAGAGCTGAATCCGGCCCGCACACTAGTACTCGTAAACCGCTTAGAGGATCTAAGCCTGTCCAGGAACCGCGGTGCGAGGCGGACCGTCCATGCTAATAAACCCTATTTGTTTCATTGGGCGACAGGGCTTGAGAAGTCATTTCATCTCATTGTCGGGTAAAAGTCCCACAAAATTGGAAGCAACGTCTCCAAAATGACGTATACAGTGTTGACGGGGACGTTAGACCTCAAACAAATAAACAAACAATATATATCTACGTTTAACATTTTTTTAGGGCCCCGCACTGAAAGTGTGGGTGCCCTATAGTAATCACTCTGTCCGTCCGTCTGTCTGTCTGTCTGTCTGTCCGTCTGTCCGCCCACAAATTTTCCTACTCCTCTGATAGCGCTGCCGGGGCCCTAGTCAGTTTCACTGACAGCCCTAGTTTTTCTTATTTGTTCCTTATATTTGCTAGAACATAGATTGTCGGGGCGCGTTGCACGTAGAACCGCCTCATTTTGGCGGTTCTAATGAGGCGGTTCTGACGAGTACCCATAACGATTGTTGCTACTTTTTCCATTTTACAAGATGTGGTTTACATTTAGTATCCATGGCACAGACGTACATATTTTATAACGTGATGTACGTTAACAGCTATAATAGACGTCGGGCCATAAAATTGTCGCGGAATAAAACTACATCATACATTAGCCATGACAGCTTAAGTGCCAATTTAATCAACATAGGTGACATATACGATGCCATGTTACAACACAATAGTCTAAATATACACACAGCAGACATATATTACTTTTACAATATCAAGAGCTGCAGTTTGTGGATATCCGTGGCAATTTTGGCCGAATTGTAACTCGCCCTAACTCGCCGCATGTGGAAACTAAACGTGTAGTCTTCACGTTGTTACGACCAATCACGTTTTTGTTTGTTTGTTTGATTTGAGGTTTAACGTCCCCGTCAACACTGTTTAGGTTATTTTGGAGACGTTGCTTCCAATTTTGTGGGACTTTTACCCGACATTGAGATGAAATGACATCTCAAGCCCTGTCGCCCAATGAAACCAATAGGGTTTATTAGCATGGACGATCTGCCTCGCACCGCGGTTCCTGGACAGGCTTAGATCCTCTAAGCGGTTTACCAGTACTAGTGTGCGGGCCGGAGTCAGCTCTGCGTGGAAGCATCATGCAGCCCATATATTTCTTCAAGCCCCTATGGGCGGGGGCCGCAATCACGTTTTTGTAATGCCCGCGTCGTATAAGACGTTTTTGGCCATTTGTAAAATTATGATATTTTGGGGACCAAACCGAGGATTTTCTTTTCCAATTTCTGAGTCTGTCTGCTCTTTAATCCTTTAAACTCCGTAAACCAGTACAGATACCTTTGCAAACAATGTAGATCCAGATAAAACGGCACAATGAGTTTATTCAGGCACAATGAGTTTGTTCATAATTTTGACACATTTTGATTCGATTTGCGGTTTAATGACATCATTTATAATTGTTGGGTCTGCTTGGAGACGTTGCTTTCAATTTAGTGGAACTTATACCCGAAAGTGGGTTAAAAGACGCCTCAAGCCCTACCGCGCAAACAAACAACAACAACAACAACAAAAGAAAACGGGCTTATATACAGGGATGGCCCGACTTGCACCACTTTGCCAGACAGGCATAGACCTTCTAAGCGGTTTACCAGCACTTATGTGGATCGGCTTCAGCTCTGCATGCAGCCCAATAATTTTCTCAATTTTCCCGATGGGCGGGTCCCTCATCAGTCTCTGCAATATTTGCAAGTCTTGTTCATCACGTGAAATGAACACCCCCGTACACCCCATTTTATATAGAGAAAACGGGGGTATACGGGGGTACACATTATTTTTCTTATTTCTACTCCAAAACATAGGTTGTGGGTACTCGTTAGAACCGCCTCAATGAGGCGGTTCTAACGAGTACCCATAACCTATGTTTGCAGTAGTAGTAAGAAAAATATCACGAATTTTCATCAGAAAAGTAGCCATTTTGGAGATCTGAAAAATGCACTATGTCGCACGGGTGTGTTTTCGTAATGCATCTGATATTAAACAAAAATGGACTAGTGTTAATTCAAAGATGCTAGATTCTGCTTCAGAAAGTCGAGGAATGAAAATGATTAAGATGTCAAACCGAGGCATTTATTTACATGTAACCACTATTGTAGGTGTTTTGAAATGTCTGCATAGCTTCGTAGGTTAAAACAACCCCGGTTTCGGCCCTTATTATCCGTTAATTTGTAGACATTCATTTCCTTTATCAGCTGATGAATACGGAATGAGAAAGTATTTTTTCACAGCTACCCCGGTATTTCACTTTATCAGCTCATGGGTAAAAATGTACTCATCAACGGGCCTCCGTGGCCTAGTGAATATGAGCGCTGACTCCTAATCGTTGAGTCTCTCAACCCTGTGGTCAGGGCCACATCTGAGACGCAAAGTTTTGCAACGGAAGGTCAGGTGGTTTTTCTCTACTCTACTACTCTACAGGGGAGAAAGAGAAAAATAAATGGAAGTGCAGAAAAAGACGAAATAACAACACCTGTACCCCCCCCCCCCCCCACACACACACTACCCTACCCGTACCTGCTGCAAACACAGCAGATCTTCCCAACTATGCTAATATCAGTTGGACGTCCCGGACATTGACGAAAATTACACGACGTCTACATCGGAGCATGCAATGTACTTTTTTGCGGCGATTGTTTCGCGGCGATTGATCATTAAATAATTTTATACAGAGATTCTCCATCTTTCTGGAGGGTGGTTGTCAATTTCTGGACAAAGAATGTGCATTGTACTGGGCAAACGCTTACGTATAAGCCTGTCCAGGAAAAGTGTGGTTAGGTACATTAAACTGGCCTGCTCGACTTAAACTTTTTAGTGTTGACTGGGCAGTTAGACTCGAACTAAACCAACCCTAAACATTCAGAGTCGCCAGACAGTGTCATTTCTCGAGCAGCTACAAATGTAATCACCTCGCCTATATAAGATTATGACATACTTTATAATTATGTAAGAATTTCTTTAAAACTATGTATTTTAAACTAGTCTTTGATTGATGGTGACATGCTTGCATTTTTCTTGACATTTTAACTGTTCGTATTTGGTATGTAGCCTCTGTTTGCCGCAGGTTTTACATAAAACGCTTCTCTTTGCGAAAAAAATGCTCTGTAGGACATTCAGGTTCGTGTTGGTTTTTAGACATGTACGTCCATCATAAGCGCGAAGTAGAAGCCTCCGTGGTGTAGTGGTTATGCTGCTCGCTTTGTAAACTAGGGGTCGCAGGATCGATCCAGGGCTTCTCCAGACTTTCAGATGAGTCTTTAAACCGAGGTCCCGTCTCCGTATAACCTTAGCTGTTGGTGAGACGTAAACCTCAAACACTCACTCTCTCACTCATAACCGCAAAGCATAGGCGTAGCACCCGTTACGCATATTGCATGTGCGTAATGCAATAGCGTTTCCGTTAATATTGTAGGGCTACTCTTGATGGAAAGAATTTGCTCCCGTGGGGAGCAAACTCTTCCCATTAAGAATCCCCATATTGGAGAAGGATTATTTTTCTCGCGGCATTCGGATGAAATGACATGTCAAGCCCTGTCGGCCAATGAAACTAATAGGGCTTATACATGCATGGACGGTCCGACTCGCATCGCTTTGCCTGGCCAGGCATAAGGCGTCTACGCGGTTTACCGGTACTAATTGGCGGTCGGTTTCAGCTCTGCGTCGAATCACCAACCATCCCAATCTATTTCTCCTAGCCCCGATGCACGGAGGCCCCTTGAAAATGTATACTGTGCGATTAAATTAAAGATATTTGTATCGCCTTGAAATATACATGTAGCAATGGTTCTCGTGACTTTAGTTACAGTCCTTCCCATCCAATGAAAACACAAACCAGCTCAGAAGTGCCTCTATGAGGCGATTCTCGAGTACAAACCATATACATGTGTATGTATATTATGGACACTTGTTAAAATCGCCTCGATGGGGCGATTCTTATACCGTTAATAGAGAAATATGCGTAGTATATTGCGTCACTTAGGCATCCAGCAGTTGGGCAAGGTATGCTGTCCTTGCAGCAGGTACAGATAAGATCGCGAAGAACTTCCCAATTTACGCGCGTTGTCTGCGAGATAAACGCATTTTGCGTGTTTGTAAAATAATTGCGTTTCAGTGCACGGTTAACGCGTTTAAAATCAGACAATGAAACTGATTATTTAAAACACGTTAGGCAAACTCAATACGCGTCTCTGTGCGGGAGAATTTCAGCCAATCAGAATAAGACAAGTGAGTGACGTTAAAACGCGTGAGTGTGAGAGATCAAGGGCCCATCAAAATCATCTTGGCTCGTATGTTTGTCCCTCACGCATGTTTGTTGTTTATTCATTTGTGCATTAATATCGATTTTCGTCTTTCTTATCAGTATTAATTCCTTTGGATAAACGCATCTACATTTATACTCAAAGACAAATTTATGATTGCAAACATGTAAAACTCTAATTACCGGTTATGGAACACTGCAGTTCCGAGATAAACCACACTTGGGGTATTTTGAATGTCATACAAATGTTACATTTCTTCTTGTTTACCTTCACTGGTCACTTAAAAACTGGACCCTTATGATTGCATAAGTCGAGGGAATGGCAAGGCATTAAAGGCAGTTTTTTCCTTAATCTGAAAAGCTTGCCTCCAGAAATGGGGGATTGCTTAAGTTTCTTACTATATTTACCTTGAATCTTAAAACAAATGGTTGCATAACGGAAATGGACTTCAGACATTTTTCGCCTGAACTGCATTTCTGGTGTCTAAAGCATTTTTTAAAGCAGTAGATTGTTTCATGTAGGTTTCCTTTGAAACATTTCCTCTGACTGCCTTCTGCGGGTGCCATTTTAATATGGCCAGACCTCTTGATGTTTGCATAATGGAGGGCTTTGATTTGTATTGTTGGAATAAAAGTGGAATGCCCCTGTCAACACTATTTAGGTCTTGTTTGAGACGTTGCTTCCACTTCAGTGGAACTTTTACCCCGACACTGAAATGAAATTACATATCAAGCCCTACCCCCCAAGCAAACCAAAGACTTCTATGCAGGGACGCTCTGAATGGCACCACTTTGCCTGGGCAAGCTTGGACATTCACGTGGAAGCATCATTTGTTTGTATGTATCTATGTTGTATCACGATGAGCTGTATATGCTTAAGTGAGTAAATTTTATTGATCTTGCAGCCCAATTTATTTTATCCAAGCCCCAGAGGTCTTCTTCGAGTTTGGTTTGGTTGTGTGGTTTTACCTATAGCAACCGCCTTGCTGATATAAAAAAAAACTTTTTAAAATGGGTAATGCTTCCTGTAGGTTTCCTTTCAAAAAAAGTTAAAAACTGGGCTCTGCTTCATGTGGATGTCCTTTTTGTTTGCCATCGTTAGAGCATAATGGAGGTCTTTGAGTTTGGTTTGGTTGTGTGTACCGCACTGGTATGAATGGGACGCCCTATAGATTCACGCATAAATAAAATATTTAATAAAACAGACATGATTACAACCTTTTGACACTCACCTTTGGTGTTGGCAAAACGGTGAAAAACTGTCCATTGTCAGAACATGAAAATATTTGCTTAGGGTATACTCGTAAATCAATATTTACGCTCCAGTTTTGAATAGGAAATTTAATAGCTTAAAGGGACATTACTTGAGGCATATTTATGAACAAATTTCAATTTTAAAACCTTCGATAACACCCGTGCGACAGAGTGCATTTTTACGTCTTCAAAATGGCTGCTTTCTCAGAAATTCCGTGATATTATTTTTTTCGTATTTATACTGCAAACATAGGTTGTAGGTGCTTTTTAGAACCGCCTCATTGAGGCGGTTCTAACGAGTACCAACAATCTATGTCTTGGAGGAGAAATAAGAAAAAAATAGTGTATACCCCCGTATACCCCAGTTTTCCCGGTTTAGGGATGTTCCTTTCATGGACTTATTCACGTATTGCAATCGCCCCCGCCTATCGGGGCTTGACGAAATAGATGGGCTGCATGATGCTTCCACGCAGAGCTGAAACCGACCCGCACACGAGTACTGGTAACCCGCTTAGAGGATCTAAGCCTGCCCAGGCAAAACGGTGCGAGTCGCACCATGCTTATAAACCCTATTGGTTTCATAGGGCGACAGGGCTTGAGATGTCATTTCATCTCAATGTCGGGTAAAAGTCCCACAAAATTGGAAGCAATGTCTCCAAAATGACCTATACTGTGTTGACGGGGACGTTAAACCTCAAATCAAACAAACACATACACTGGGTTTACTGGAGAAAGTAAAGCATGGCTTCTTGTCCTTGGGAATGGTTGTGAATTCGCAGCATTCGTCTGGGTATACACTGGGCCTCCACGTTTTATACAGGACTAGTTTGTGTATCGGCCTAGTTCATTACAGAAACAATTAACACCCAAATACTTGAAGGAACAGATGACCCAACAGATAAACCTGTTCACACATATACGTACATTGACTATTACAACAATGAAATTTTAATTATTATCTATGGTCTAAATAACATATCAGACATTTGAATACCGATATTCGGCAGATAATTTTAATATTTTCCTGGTTTTGTGGGGTAAAATACGGTCCAGAAAAATGCCGCCTTTTTCGACATAGCGCACCCGAGTAACAAACATATTGTACAATTAAGTTACAAAAGAAATACGTTCAAATTGACATTAAACCCCAACCTACGGAGGAATATGGACATGTGAGGGCATATAAGGTGCCCCGACACCCGCAATGTCTGATTAGACCCAACATACCGTGTAACGCAGCGTCTGATCAGAGTCAGTACTGTTTTCTTAAAGTCGTCACGAAAACACGCCTTTATAATTTTGATCCCCTTAAACGCCATTTTATATAGTAAAACTGAGGTTAACAGGGGTAAACCTTATTCTTCTTATTTCTGCTCTAAAATGTAGATTGTGGGCACTCGTTAGAACCGCCACAGTCTATATTTTGAGCAAAAATAAGACATTTATCACAATATTCATCTTAAAATGTTCGTTTTTTTCGGCGTTAAAGTTTACAATGTATTTGTATAGGCGCGTTTTCGTAATGACAAGCATTTAGATAAACAAAAACAAATCTTTCACCCTCAAAACTTGAAATAAAACTGTCACAAGTTAATGAATGAAATGTTATCGGGTTGGATACGCATTTGCATATATTGTCATTGTCAAAATGTGTGGTTTAATTGACGATTAATTAACTAATTATAAAAAAATGAGGTTTTTTACCTTTTACTCTGAAAAACAATACATCACTTTTTGTGGTATTTGGCAGTAAATGTGGGAGTGAGTCAGATAACATTACGGTACCGCAAAGGCCAAATAACTTTTAAGTACTACATGCATATGATTGATTCTTACCCATTTTGTATCGGCCCCCGCCAATCGGGGCTTGAAGAAATATATGGGCTGCATGATGCTTCCACGCAGAGCTGAATCCGACCCGCACACGAGTACTGGTAAACCGCTTGGAGGATTTAAGCCTGCCCAGGCAAAGCGGTACGCACGAGTCGGACCGCCCATGCTTATAAACCCTATTGGTTTCATTGGGCGACAAGGCTTGAGATGTCATTTCATCTCAATTTCGGGTAAAAGTCCCACAAAATTGGAAGCAACGTCTCCAAAAATGACCTTTACAGTGTTGACGGGGACGTTTAACCTCAAATCAAGCAAACCAACAAACCCATTTTGTACTCAGTGGTATGTATCTTCCACACGCCTTATACAGCGAAAGTCCGCTATTACAGGTACATTGTAGGACCACTTCATCATGAAAGCACGCCTATACAAATACACTGTAAACTTTACCCCCGAAAATCGAAATTTTTAGATGAAAAATTGTGATATTTTTCTTATTTCTGCTCAAAATATTGTGGGTACACGTTAGAGCCGCCTCATCGAGGGTGTTCTAACGAGTACACACAATCTATATTTTAGAGCAGAAATAAGAAAAATAAGGTTTACCCCTGTAAACCCCAGTTTTACTGTATAAAAGTGGGGTTTAAGGGGGTCACAATTATACAGGCGTGTTTTCGTGATGTATAATACAGACTTATTCTGTTTTAAAAGGCTTATTTAGTAAGTTGCAGTTTTTCTTTGTGTTTTCTGGATACAGTGTCCGCTGGTCAGAGACCACCTTTGGACTGTTCAAAAGTGGTCTTAAAGATAAAGAACACTTTTGAACAGTCTCAAAGAGACCGGCCCCGATAGCTCAGTTGGTAGAGTGTCCGCTCCGGGGAACGGGCGGTCACGGGTTCGATCCCGGGCCGCGACATACCAAAGTCGTTAAGAATGGTACTAGCTGCTCCTCGCTTGGCACTCAGATTTACGGGGTAGAGCTAGGACTGGTCCACCCAGTGTCAGGATAATGTGACTGGGTGTGGTATCATGTAATGTGTCTGGGACATGATACTTCAGTGAGGCAGCACTATAAAAGTGAGCATTGAGCTCCCTGTCGCAACCAGACACCGTCGTGATATGACTGAAAAATTGTTGAAAACGACGTTAAACCCGAATTCACACACACAGAGAGAGAGAGAGAGTCTCAAAGATGGTCTGGGTATAGGAATTTCACTGTACATGTAGCTGGATTTTGTTTCGAAATGATGGTGTCTGATTGAGTTATATTCATAACGTTACAGTTTCTTTGGTTTAAACTTTATTTCTTTGTATAATACATACATCTTTTACACAGATAATGTTGACAAAGAATACAAGTATCATACAAAGGGATTCAGAAAAAAGTCAAATGACTTATTCAAATCTGTATAATGTACTAATTATAGCTGTGATTGTCACATTTGCTCGAATTTGCAAGTTATTGTGAAGATATTGTAAGTGAATTTCATTTTGGTTACAAAATGAATAGTAGTAAAATAAAGCATATGGCTCCACGGGGAATGGATTTAAGGTAATTAGCACTGAAGAATCAAGTCTTGTGATTTTGGGCTGTCTCAAGAGAAACAATACATTACGGAAACTCAGTAGCGCTCTTCGAATCGTGATGTGAGACAAAGACTGATGATCGGTTGGATTGGACGCTGTAGCTGTTAAATTTTGGCTCGAGTTAGTAGATGTGTTTCACAACCTTTTTTATATGAACGTGCATGTATATATTTATGTATGTATGTGCAACCGTGTAGAAAGACTACATATATTGGTACATCTGTGATAAGTACTGGCAAGGCATTTGAAATCTGTGATTATAAATTTGAAGTACAAAATCGTTTAGACTTAATAATAAAATCTTGTACTGCTAAGAATATTTGTATGTTATCATTCACAGAAAGATCAGTAGTGCCGTATAGAAGGATGTTTAAAGCAGGTTGGCAGATAGCGGAGACTATGTTTAACATGTCCTGTCTTATGTCAGTGTACTGTGCACAGGCCATGAGGTAGTGATTCGTGTCCTCAACGGCTCCACAAGCACATAAGGAGTTATTAAGAATATTTTTTTGAAAGAGATGGTCATGTAACGAGCTGCAATTAAGTCTTAGTCTGGCATGATGTACTTGCCCAAATCTTTTACCTGCACAAAAATATATCGGTGGTTTCCTTTCGTTAGACTGTTGTTTATGCTTGAAAGCTGCTAATGAGGGTGCATTTTTCTTGTCATCTGGCAAGTCGTTCCAGTTGCGAGTCGCCGACGGGAGAAAGGATGTATAATAAAGTTGCGAGTTGGCTCTGACAGTCTGTAGATTGGCATTGTTTCGAAATTTAACCTTGTGTTTTCTTCAGGAATTATTCCTGACGAATGGTCTAAGGGTATTATCTCACCTATTTACAAAAACAAGGGAGATAAAGCGGACCCGGACAACTACAGGGGAATTACTATTTTAAGTTGTTTTGGGAAGCTCTTCACAGCTGTGCTGAATAATAGATTAAACAAATACTTAGATGATATGAACTTACTTTGTGAAGAGCAAGCTGGGTTTCGTAAGGGTTATGGTACAACTGATCACATATTCAATCTAAAATGTTTGATAGACTTATACTTGTTTAGAGGGAAAAAACTTTTTTGTGCTTTTATTGACTATAAAAAGGCTTTTGACTCAGTTAATAGAAACTACTTGTGGCATAAATTATTGAATCATACTATTGATGGTAAAATGTTTAAGATAATTCATAATTTGTATGCTAATGCTAAATCTTGTGTTAGACTAGGTCAGTCAAAGTCAGAGTTATTTGCAAGTAATATTGGAGTCCGGCAAGGTGAAAATTTGTCTCCTGTATTGTTTTCATTGTTTCTTAATGATTTAACTGAATTTATTACACATGCCTACAATGGTTTGCAGGATATATCAGAAATGACTAAACTTTTGCTAGGCAATGATGAAATTGAAGTTTTCTTTAAGCTGTATCTCTTACTTTATGCTGATGATACTGTTATCCTAGCTGAATCTAAAGAAGAATTACAGTCTGCTCTGAATGCCATGTATCTTTACTGCAAGTCTTGGGATTTAGAAGTTAATCCTGCCAAGACTAAGGTCACAATATTTTGTAATAAGAAATTTCAACATAATTATGTTTTTTCTTATAATGGTCAAAACTTGGATATCGAGGATAACTTTGTGTACTTGGGAACTTTGTTTTCCTACAATGGTCGATTTTTAAAGAATAACCAAAGAATGGTTGATCAGGCTCGGAAAGCAATGTTTGCTGTTTTAAGGAAATCACGTAAATTGCAGCTGCCTGTTGATCTACAGTTAAAACTGTTTGACTCTATGGTGGTGCCGATTTTGCTTTATGGTTCTGAGGTGACAGGTTTTGAAAATTCTGCCATCCTGGAACGATTATGTACACAATTTTATAAGATCATTTTAAATGTTAAAAAGACAACACCTTCTGTTATTTTGTACGGTGAACTTGGAAGATACCCTATTAATATCTTAATCAAGTCTCGTATGATAGGCTTTTGGCAGCGAATTATTAATGGTAAACAAGACAAAATTGCATATAGACTGTATAAAATTTTACTCTCAATGCATGAAGGGGATTTTTTCCATTCTAAATGGTTGTTATGTATAAAGGATTGTCTCACCTTAAGTGGTAATCAGAATCTTTGGCAGTTACAGGAGAATGTCCCATTAGGCATTGCTAAAGTAGTTAAATGTAAACTTATTGAAAATTTCAAGATGGAATGGAATGACACAGTTTTTAACTCTCCTAAATGTCTGAATTACAGAATCTTTAAGACTGAATTGGTTTTTGAACAATACTTTAACTTACTACCACATGATTTAGCTTCAGCACTTTGTCATTTTAGAAGTTTAAACCATAGGCTCCCGGTTGAGTGGGGTAGATACTTAGGGGTTGAGAGAGATGATAGAGTCTGTGAGCTTTGTTTTTTGGACAGACTTGGTGACGAGTTTCACTATTTGTTTGAATGTACTTATTTTGAGGATCAAAGAAGAATGTACCTTCCCAGAGGCCTGTCAAGGCTTCCAAATTCTGTAAGCTTTAAAACACTTATGAATACTAAGGATCTACCTGCTTTGTTTAAGCTTGGCAAATTTTGCAAAGAAGTTTTACATACTTTTAAAGTGATTTACAGTCATTTGTAGTCAAATCTAGGATATTGACAGTTTACCTTTGGCACAAGATTTCGGTGGACGACATTTTGACATTTTGTGGTTTTCCTCATGTCCTCCGTTGGGGGCGGATCTGGCATCACATGTGGATTGTCTCCATTGATCACGGTGCACATGGGAAGCCATGGTCTGTTTTCTTGAGTAACTTGGAGTTGGGGGGGGGGCATTGTCGATTTGTCGTCTACTGAATGAGTCCAAAGGATTATGAAGGTTTTAAGCGTTAAATTAAAGTGAACCAGTACGGATCTCCAGGTACTTCTCTGAATTGTATACACCTGCACATCTTATATTAACTAATGGGTTGGGGACCCCATTTGGATCAGGGAATGAAAATGGTACTTCATTGACTGATTTTGATGGGGTTTCTGTGTTTCACTTAGTTTTGGTGGAAATCGTTGTATGGACGGGTATAGGGCCTCACACTTTTCAGGCATTAGCAGAGGTTCGGGCTTTCAGGGCTTGTTTTTTCTTGATTTCAGGCTCTGGGATTTTGAATTTCTTCTTGAGGATGTTTAAAATGACTATTTGACTCTCAATTCGTTAACCCATGCCCACTTTTGGCTGTCAGCCAGACAATTTATCTAATGTTCTGTATTCATTCAGTCAGCCAGACAATTTATCCAATGTTCTGTATTCATTCAGTTTTCAACCTGCAGTGTGGGCAGGGTGGATCCTGACCAGATGGCTTATCCAGAGGCCATCTGATCAGGATCTGCACTGTGTGCGGGAGTTATGGTCGTCTGATGGGTTCTGAAGTTGCAGATTTGGGTATTACAGGGATGGGAGAACCTGGTCGGTTTGGGCCTGGATATGTGTGGGAGTGACTGCTTGTTCATATTTGAGCGTTTGTATCTGGAGGTCTGGGAATTTTCTCAATACTAGATCCTCATTCTCATCTGACCCTCATCTTGCTGATGTTCAACTTAGCCTCACCAATTCTCACCCAATTTTGATTGTGAACCATTTAGAATACTTGATATGGCTTGTTCATCCTGGTACATAAACTGAATTTCAAGCAGTGTGGATCCTGATTGGATGGCTATCTGATCTGGATCTGCACTGTTTGCGAAAGATATGGGTTGTAGTGAGCAGCAAGATGGGGGTTAATACTCTTCGAGTGTCGTCAAATGGACTTAATCTAGTCATGACTTAATCTAGTCATGTTTGAAGCTTTCTTCAAATAGTTTTGCTGTTATTTGTTCTGTGTTAAAATGTTATGTTTTGTTTCGACTTATACCCTAGTTAGGGGTCAAGGTCGTGAAAAAAACCTAAACCTATAAACCTATAGCAATTCGTAAACTGTGCTACTGCCTACCGTGAGTGGTACTAGTGAAGATAGGTATTCGGGTGTGAGAAAATTCTGCATTTTGTAATAGAGTACAAGTTTGTGTTTTTGCCTCCGAGCTTCCAGAGTTTCCCATCCAAGATCATAGAGAAGAGAGTTGATTGATACAAGTTTTGTTGCTCCAGTAACGATTCGTGCGGCTTCATTTTGAATTTTTTCTAATTCGTTCGCCTCGTATCGGGTGCAATTGTCCCAGACAACATCGGCATATTCAAGAAGTGGCCTTATAAAAGAAGTATATATTGTTTGTAGGGATTTTCTATCGAGTGTGAATTTAAGTTTGCGCATTATATTAATCCGGAACCATGCTTTCGTTTTGATGTTGTCTATATGGTCGTGCCAGGTGCAATCGGTCGAAAAAGTTAGTCCTAAATGCTTGTGAGAATGTACTTCGTTAATGTGTTGCTGGTTCATTGATATAGGAGGATGATAGGGTTTTATTTATTTTTCGCGAAAAAATCATTGACTCGGATTTCGCAGGATTGAAAGAAACAAGCCATTTCATTGCCCATGAGTTAATCTTAGCCAGGTCAGAGTTAATCTGGGCTGCCGCTTGCATGGGGTTCTCCACCACTATGTACAGACTAGTATCATCTGCAAAGAGCCTGATAGAAGAATGTATGTCTACAACTATGTCATTAATATAAATCAGAAACAGAAGCGGGCCAAGGATGGAGCCTTGTGGGACTCCTGCCTTGATAACAGACCAAGACGATGCAGCTCCAGGTAGCACTACTCTTTGTTGTCTATTATTCAAGTAATCTGTAAACCATTACAGTAGCGAACCAGAAATACCAATGCTGTGTAGTTTGAATAGAAGGCCTTTATGCCATACCCTGTCAAAGGCCTTACTAATGTCGCAAAAGACCGCACGAACTTCTTTACCTTCGTCGAGCGCTTTGCAAAATGTATTGTAGATATGAACTAATTGATTAACAGTTGAGTCTCCAGGAATAAATCCTGACTGAAGAGATGTTAGTATATTATAGTCACGAATAAAGTTAAAAAGGTGCTTATGAACGATTTTTTCTAGGACTTTGCCTACAGTACTTAAGAGAGAAATTGGTCTATAATTTGATATGACTGAAGGGTCGTCCTTTTTGAAGATTGGAGTCACGTTTGCCTCTTTCCATGTATTTGGGACTTTACCCTTTCTTAGAGAGAAGTTGAAAAGATCACTGAGTGGTTCAGATAGAGGAACAGCTAGTTCTTTAAGAATGCGATTGTTGATTGAGTCAGGACCAGCTGCTTTACCTAATTGCAACGACTTTAATATTAATTCAACTTCTGTCGGAGTGGTTGAAATTAAGCTGAGAAAATTCTGAGCTTGAGGAACATCAGTGGGTAGAGAGGCATTGTCATCATTTAGCATTGTTTGTTCTATAAAGAAGTCATTCATTAGATTAGCCTTGTCTTCGTCTTTTGAATAAACAATATCTTCTTTGTAAAGGGGCGGGAGTGTTGACGATTGATCGGATTTAATAAATTGTTTTAGTGTTTTCCACCAGTCTTTCTGTTTGATTTCTTCGTTCTTTAATTTGTTTGCCAATTTTTCTGTTTGTAATTGCTTAGATTTACGAATTTCTCCTATAATTTTATTTCGTATTTGTTTGTAATTGTCAAAATCAACCGTGCTTTTTGATTTTTTGAATTTGTTGTATATACGTTTTCTCTTACGGATCATTTTCTTGATTTCATTAGTTAGCCATGGAGGATCAGATTGACGAATTTTTGCTGTTTTGTTTGGAATGTGTTTGGAAGTCAGGTTGAAAATTTTTTCAGTAATGTTTTTGGCATATGTATCAACGTCATTGTCCTTTAGCTCATTCCAGTTAGTATTTTCGACCTCCTGCGAAAGAGATTGATAGTCCCGACGATCAAAGAGCCAAATATGCCGGTGAAAGACTCGTGTAATGTATTTTTTAAAATTTAGAACGAAAAAAAACTGGACAGTGATATCTAATGTTTTGGTCGAGAAAGGGATCACCAACCCCGCTTAGGAGTACAGCATTTTTGTCGGAAGTAAATATCAGATCAATAGCGGAAGACGAATTCTCCGTTTTGTGTGTCGGTTCCGTTATGAGTTGCTCCAGGTTGAAATGTTGACATATGTCGCGTATTTTATTACCCGTTGCTTGCTTCAAAATATCGAGGTTAAAATCTCCTGTTATAAAAATATTACTAATGTTTGTGTCAAAAGCAAGACCAATAGAATCTTCTATGGAAGCCAGGGTTGCAGCAGGAGAATTAGGAGGTCTGTAAAATGTACCCAACAAAAATTTTCTGTTATGAATGTTGAGTTCCATCCAAATGCATTCTATATCTGGAATTTCGAGGTCTAATCTACGGCGTGAATATACATTGTTTTTTATGTAAATACATATACCCCCATGACTATCCCCTTCTCGGTCACGCCTATAAAGTTTATATCCCTCTATAGTGACTAAATCATCTGTCACTCCCTGATTTAACCAAGTTTCTGTTAGACAAATAATGTCAAAGTTTTTTAATTCTGCCCCGATTAAATCTATTTTATTTGAAATACTTTGAATATTATAATGAACTATGGAAAAGTTGTTCATTATAGCTTCTTCTTCAATATTATCTGATCCATGGGAGGAAACACTAATATCGTCCCGCAGATCCGTTGGGCCTGGATTCAATTCAATGTCACCTGAGCGCACTAACAGCAATGGCATGATAATTAGATCAAGTGATGTTTGTAAAGGTGAAAGATAATCTAATACGGGTCCTGGATTGGTTTCTATGTCGCCACACATCACGAGAAGCATTGACAAGAATGTTAAGAGTTCAAAATGGGTAAAGTGAGACAAGCCTTTGTATTTGAGATGTCGATAGTTATGCAGTCCTATACGCATCCTGTACTCTACAATATCATTCATGTTATACAGTCTATAAGACAGCGCATTTCCTTTATGGATGCAGTTAAAGGACTGCTCAAGACTTCTTCACACTGTGCATTACAACATAGCAACATGTTCTTTTGAAGGCTGCGATCCCCGTGGAGCAAAGATATAAAATATAAACAATTAAAAACAAACAATAGACAAAACATGTGAACATTAGAAAAGGAACAAAGGAAGTAAAAAGGAGAAAATATGTCTGTGGGTGGAGTGATGTACAGCGAAACTTCGATAACTCGAATACGGATAATTCCTTTACCATGACTAATTTGAACTCTTGGGTCCCTAGAAAAGTGTTCATATAGCTCCAGACAAATGCGTGTTTATGTCAATTTATGGCGGTTTATCTCATTTTAATTTAAAAAGTAAGCCGCGTGTACTCATGAGAGTCGCCTCATTTTGGCGACTCCTCTGAGTACACACAGCATACATTTATTTTGTAAGACGTCGATAATATACCCTTAGGTCATCCCTTTTATCTCTCGGCTAGCAGTATCAATAACCTTCGATAACTCGGAACTACTCTTTTTTGGGAAAAAGGCATGGTCCCGAAGGTGTTCGAGTTATCGAAGTTCGACTGTATATGGCCACCAGAAAACAAACATCCATGGACATATATACTGATGCATAAGAAAGCATACACCTGAGCTCGGATATACATGACAATACAAAATTTAGGCATGTACAAAGTCAGAATTGCAGTAGGGCCTTGAGAAATAGATCGGGCCTCACGGCGCCCCCGCACAGACCCGAGTCCGACCATACATGAGCACCGGCATGTCGCTCAGAAGGCCCAAGCTGCCTAGGTAAGTGGTGCGAGTCAAACAATCCAGTGTATAAAAGACTTTTGGTTTCATTGGGCGGCAGGCCATGCATTGTCATTTCATGTCAATGTTGGGTAAAGTCCTACAAAACTGGAAGCAAAATCCTCAGGATGACCTGAATTATGTTGACGAGGACGTAGTAAACAAAAACATTTGCAGTCCGATCGCAATAAGGATAGCTCCTGTTTCACGATACGTAAAGAAAAAGCATTGGCTGTAAGCAATAAAGCATCAAAATAGATCAGTTTGCAATCCATCGACAAATGGATAGCAGCTATTTATCTATTCTGTCGTTTGACCCATTAGCCACAAAGTTTATAATAACGTCCCTGCCTACCATTCCCCGACGGACAGTAGTGTGCAACACAGCACATGAGCGAGTCCATTGAAAAAGGCCACACACTCCACTTCTGTCCAGCAGGGTCCCAGGGGAGTCCGCCGCAAGTGCGGTCACGCCCGGATCCCCGCTGATCATATGCAAAAGCTGAGTATCGTTTGGTAGTCCCACCCAAAAAGGTATACATTTAGGTCTGTAGCTGCACGTACAGTTTCTTTATTACGACAGCCTGTGGGACTGTCCAGTAGTGGTCTTAAAGACCAATTTTGAACAGTCACAAAGGTTGTCATTGCCCACAAGACACTGTATGCACAAAAAACACAGAAAGAATAGCTGCAGCCCACTAAATAAGCTTTTTAAAGCAGAATTGGTGTTAATTTTAGGTGGACTTTATAGCGAAATTTCGCTGTATTTCACCGTGCAAGCAATAAAGGCACATTGTTTTAACAGCAAATGAAATAGCGCCATCAAAAGCAATAATGCCATTAAATGTAATATTCTTACAAGGCCCTATCAGAAGTCTCGTTCTGTGGCCTCTTATATGGGCCTACACATCATGAACGCCCCTCTAAACCCCACTTTATATAGCGAAAATGGAGGTTTACAAGGGTAAACATTATTTTGCTTATTTCTGCTCCCTGACATAGGTTGTGGGTACTCGTTAGAACCGCCTTAATGAGGCGGTTCTAACGAGCACCTACGACTTATTTTCGGAGTATAAATAAGAAAAATACAACAAATTTTCATCGGAAAAATAGCCATTTTGGAGCAATGAAAGAATGCACTATGTCACGCGGGTGCATTTTCCTAACAATGTTTGTCCGTTTCCTCGTTTTGGGGTTGTCCGTATAAAATGGGTGAATAGACAATATATTATATCTATGAATCACAAATTGCCGAAAAAACATGCCATAATGACAACAAAATTAATGTAAACGTTGTCAATTAGAGTATCATAAATTTTCTTCAACTTACACGAGTTCATTGATTTTTAACCGGACAAGGTGCTTCCGCCCATTGGGGCCTGTAGAAATAGATTGGGCTGCATGGTGCTTCCGCGCAGAGCTGAAACCGACCGAACTTGAGAACTGGTAAACATCTTTGGACTGAGCCTGCCCAGAAAAAAATGCTGCTAGTCGTAAACCCTAGCAATTTCTATGGGCGGTAGGGCTTGAGATGTCATTTAATCTCAATGCCGGTTAATGAAACTAAAAGGCTTAATTGTATAGGACAGTCGGACTCACACTAAGTTGCCTGAGCAGGCTTAGCTCTTTTGAGCGGGTTACCAGCACTCGTGTGTGGTTAGTTTTAACTCTGCCTGGAAGCATCATGAAGGCTGAGATCTGAAACTTAAACTGTTTCGTTCAGCCATTAAATTCCAGTAATATAAGAAACCCTGATCAAACGCTGCGTTATCTAATCAGACGCCGAGTTATCTGATCAAAGTTTACCCTGTTCGCCAAAGGCCCAATACACGAGTGTAGTCCTGATTTTACTTCAACCCTTTTTGTACCAAATGGAATCTTCCTCCTTTTATGGCAGGAGTCCATTACAAATAGGGTGTCAGGTTGTGTTTTCTTCAAACTGATTTGGAAAATGACTGAAAGCTTTGCAAACAGTGGAGCCCCTAATCAGACGCCGCGTTCTGCGGCGTCTGATCTGGGCCTCCACTGTTTGCCAGGGTACCCATTTTGGGGTTTCTGCTACTTAAGCGATCTGACGTCACATGGAGAAGACTAGGGCTGCTATAAATAACCGACGCATTGAACATGTACCTGGATTTTGTACATGGTTAGCATATTACAAAAGGACGCCCATTCAAATATATTGAAAAATTGCCACCAGAAAAAAATTTAAAAAAAAATAAAGAAAATTATCTTATGAAAAACTCGATATTTTTCATGTTTCTGGTCTGAGTATAAATTGTGGATACCGGTTAGAATCGCATCGGCGAGGCGGTTCTAACGAGTTCCCCATAATCTATATTATAGAGTAGAAATAAGAAAATAAGTTTTACCCCTGTAAACCCCAGTTTTACTATATAAAAGTGGGGTTCGAGGGGTCAGAATTATATAGGCAGGTTTTCGTGATAATAAATGTAGTCACGTTGACAAAAGCTGGCGTGAATCTTCTGTAGTTAAATGTATTAACTTATGCCCCGGTCACACCTTTACGTTTCTGCTACGTTTGACCACGTTTCTGACAAAAACCCAAAACGTGGTCAAACGTCGCAACCTGCTGCGTTTTTTATGCAAATTAGATGTCTTGTTTTGTACATGGAGTATGAGCTACGTTTCTACTGCGAAGCTGCGGCGTAAGACCCACGTATCACGGCGTTTGCGTGACGTAAGTGCTGCGTATATCGCGTTGCTGTTACGTAGGAGCTGCGTTTCATTCTGACCTGCGACGTTGCTGTTGCGTAACAGCGGCGTTTTAAAACGTATGTGGTAATTGTATTGTTGTCATTCATTCAAGTGACATCGAAGTATCAACATGACAAGGAAGAGAGGAAAGGCAACTTGCAAGACCGGGGCAAAGAGAAGCTCGATGCCTAATCTCAGCCCTGCGGTTAATATTCAGACTGATTAGGGATCAGAGCGGGACAGAAATCCGTGTTGTATATATATAATTTATATATGAGACCACTTGATCGAGATTAAAATGTATTATGCGATGCCACTTGACCTCATTTGAAACTCAACAAAAGCCACAATCGTCGCTATTACGCCGCAGGTAAACTTGAAACGCCACAGCTATTTTTACTACGTCGTACATACGCAGCAATAACGTCGCACATACGACAGCTACGTAGTACTTACGCCATGCTTACGTTATGATACGCCGTGGAAACGGCGTATTTAAAATTAAAACGTAACAGATACGCCGTAGATACGAAAGGAACGTCGCTGTTACGCAGCGACAACGTGTCGTGCGCCACACTTACTTGGTAAGTCTTGAGTGGCGTATGTGCGGCGTAAGAGGCGTTTGTGCTACGCTGCTGCTGCGTTCCTTTCGTTTGCACTACGTTTCTGCTACGTATGTACGACGTTTCGAACCTGCCACGTATGTGCGACGTAAAGAAGTTGCATGCAACTTCTTTACGTGGCAGCCTCGCGTAAGAGGCGTTCCTGCTACGTATCTCGGCGTAAGAGCTACGTTCCTGCGGCGTACCTTTCGTTTCGCCACGTATTGAGAAACGTAGCGCTTACGCGGGTCGAAACGTAAAGGTGTGACCGGGGTATTAGATCGATTGATCGACCCCAACATCGACACAAAAAGGATAAAAAATTTAGAGTATTTCATAAGATATGTTGCGTTTAATGACGGGTTATCCTGTAATACATATACGCAAATTTTCACATGATCTGAAGAATAAAATATAGCTGATATAATGGCCACTTATTTTCCATTAAAATCGCATTAACTTATTGACAACAATCTGAGACATAGCATTAAAAACCTCCTTTTTGATACCTACTTTTTCTTGCCATATGGAGATTTGAGGAGATCTCCGCTAGGAAATGTCAGGTCTTGTGCCATATGGGCTGTCTAATGCTCAACAAAGTACAGTAAAATTCATTTATAAAGACCACCTTTGGGACTGTTCAAAAGTGGTCTTAAGACCACTTTTGAACAGTCCCAAAGGTGGGCCCTGACCAGAGGACAGCGTGTGCAGGAAATTCAAAGAAAAATAAAACCGCACCCTCATAAATAAGCTTTTTAAAGCAGAATTAAATTGGTCGTAATTTCAGGGTTGGAGGGGGATGGAGGGGGGGGGGGGGGGCTCAATAGCGGATTTTTACTGTTGGTAGGTAGGTGCGAATCGTGTCCGCTTTCTTATTTCTAGATGGATTTTGAAATCACATGGCAATGAGACGATATGTCGCACCCAAAACCCAGTTCAGTACCACAAATGTCAAGGTCGTTCTTAAGAGGTCAAAGGTCAAAAGGGATATGTGTGTATGTGTGAATTGTGTCCGGTCAATTACATTCTTATTCCTAGTACTTGGCAGAAATGTTAACCATCATGAGACAATATGTCGCGCGAAAATCCCAGGTCGGTACCTCTAAGGTCAAGGTCGTACTTAGAGGTCAAAGGTAAAGAAGTTCAGTTAGGTAGTTCCAACGAGCGCCCAAAATCTATTTGTGGATCACAAAAAAGACATATTTTACATATTTTCATTTAGGGTCGCAATAAATATGACTAAGGTGGGGTTTCAGAAAGTGTTTATATGCAGGGTAATTTCGGTTCGTCATTCAAAAAATTGATAATAATCTTTATACGCAAGACGGATCAAGTTAGATTTTTACCACTGATCTTTTCAATGAATGTTAAATTATCCCTCGAATTGCAATGGATGACTACCTCAAATGTTTGATTTAAAAATACGATAAATATAAAATTGTACCGACTACGATCAACTATTTATAAATTAGACGGGTATGCCATGTATGTGTCTGCTTGCTCTGATAAAACTTAAGGTGCTAAAACACTTTAAAGAGACCGTCACAGGCCCGGGATCATTTTGAATGAATGAATGAATGAATATATATAAATTATGCTTCATCTCTTACTAATGGCCACGGACGTATAATGCCCCGCTTGCGGATCTCTTGTCTGTTAATTTTGCAGTTTCTTAGATAGCTGTTTGGTCCCTTATATACAGATAGACAAAGAAGTACCATAGACTTACTAATGGCGGTTCAAAGAAGTTTTCTTCTTTTTCATTTTTAGTGTTTGTTTGATTTGAGGTTTAACGTTCCCGTCAACACTGTAAAGGACATTTTGAGACGTTGCTTCTAATTTTGATGGACTTTTACCCGACATCTAGATGAAATGACATCTCAAGCCCTGCCACGCAATGAAACCAATAGGGTTTATAAGCATGGACGGTCCGACTCGCACCGCTTTTCCTGGGCAGGCTTAGATCCTCTAAGTGGTTTACCAGTACTCGTGTGCGTGTCGGTTTCAGCTCTGCGCGGAAGCATCATGCAACCAATCTATTTTTTCAAGCCCCGATGGGCGGGGGCCGTCATTTTTAGTGATATGGAATCTTAAGCCCCAAGTAACAATACTCGTATATCAAATGGGTTATCATGTTTGTTAGGAAATGCTCAGATGAAGGTGAGTGGAAGTGGAGTGGAGGCAGTGAAAAATACTCTAAAAAAGGCTGACACAATTAATCGGACAGTCAATTAATCGATTTATAAATTCCACTAAAATATTTATCGTTACTGATTTTATAGTAATCGATTATTTTTAAGTATAATTATATACCCAATGTTGTGTCTAAAGTAGCTGGATGAGTGGTAAACAGTGCAGACCCTGATGTGACGCCGCGTTCTGCGGCGTCTCATCTGGGTCTACACTGTTTGCTCAGGCCTGTCTGCCCTTATACATACGGTAGTGTATAACACAGGGTAGTAGTCAAAGCCAGAAAAATAAGTAAACGTATGACCAAATCTTCATTGATTACTAATCGATTATCGATCACAATTGACAGGACTGATGATCCCTTATAAGTCCAGCTCTGATTAGCCAGCCCAAGTTGCAAAATATGTTCATGAGGTGTCTTCTTTTTCTTTTCAGCTCTTTTCGAAGTTTTTAGTGTTGAATTTACCTTGCTAGCAAATTGGAATGAAGATTTAAGCAATTCATCATCCCTTTTATACAGAGGGTTAGCAACTAATATAACAAAATGGGTAAGTTATTTCACGTCGTAAAGGTAACGCACATTGGATATACAGTTTTGTTTTTGTTTGATGTGAGGTTTAACGTCCCCGTCAACACTGTAAAGGTCATTTGGAGACGTTGCTTCCAATTTTGGGGGACATTTACCCGACATTAAGATGAAATGACATCTCAAGCCCTGTCACCCAATGAAACCAATAGGATTTATTACATGTAGCATGGACGGTCCGCCTCGCGCCGCGGTTCCTGGACAGGCTTAGATCCTCTAAGCGGTTTACCAGTACTAGTGTGCGGGCCGGATTCAGCTCTGCGTGGAAGCATCATGCAGCCCATATATTTCTTCAAACCCCTATGGGCGGGGGCGGTTTCGATATACAGTGAAATTCCGCTATTAAGACCACCTGAATTTAAGACTAATTCTGCTTTAAAAAGCTTATTTAGTAGGCTTTTGTTATTTTTCTGTGCGTTTTCTGCAAGGAGTGTCCTCTGGTCAGATACCACCTTTGGGACTGTTCAAAAGTGGTCTTTAAGACCACTTTTATACAGCCCAAATGTGGTCTTAATATATGAATTTTAATGGTGAAATCCGCTAATAAGACCACCTAAAATTAAGACTAATTCTGCTTTAAAAAGCTTATTTTGAAGGGTGCAGTTTATTTCGTTCTTCGTGTTTTATGCAAAGAATATCCTCTGGTCAGGGACCACCTTTGGGACTGTTCAAAAGTGCTCTCAAAGACCACTTATGAACAGTCCCAAAGGTGGTCTTAAAACAGGAATTTTACTGTATTTCTTTATTTCTTCTTTAAATATAGATTGTTGGTGCTCACTCCACGTTTTGAGCATGTAAGTATTTTCACGAATGGCGAAGCCACGAGTGAAAATACTTATTTAGGTGTTCATGAGTGAAATAAAATATCGATCGTACACTGAAAAAAATCGAATTTTCTGTTTCTTATATGCTTTGAACTGTAATTATTAAAGCAATTTTTAAGCGTCAGCCTTCACCACAGGGAAGAAACGGTTTCTATGTTAATTTCTTGTCGATTTAGAGGTGTTCAGCGTTTTAACTGGTTATAATACTGGATGTATATACATGTATACTCAGTTTGCTCCTGGAAAACAGCTTGGAATGTTACTTTATCAAATGGTTAAATTGAAATTTGCATAATCATAATCCCTGGCGTGAACTATCGACAACACCAGTGCCGGCCTCTGTAGCTAAGTCGGATGCGCGTCTGACTGATGATGAAGACAAGGGGTTCGATTCCTGCCGGATCGGCAACATTCTTTCGTGGAGATTGATCATGAAATCTTTTCTACGGTTATTCCCTCCCTTCCGCTGATTCAAGAAGGGCAGTTGACAGTGTCTGGCGAAAGCCTGTGCGCTGCACTGGTTAACCGCTGACGTATAAGCATGCCCGGGTTAAGTGTGGATAGGTAAACTGACCGGCTCTAAAATGACCTAAAATAGTGTTGACTTGTCTGTTAAACCCCAATACAAACAAACAAAAGACAACACCAGCAACCACTTGGATAAACCATGTCTGTATAATAATATGCCTGAAACATGTCACTGCGCCCAACCAGCACCACAACAGTTATAACACCTTGAATAACCATCATGTGTCATTCAGGAAAGTGAAAGGAATGATAAATAGATAGCGGCCCCCGCCCATCGGGGCTTGAAGAAATAGATGGGCTGCATGATGCTGAAACCGACCGCACACAAATACTGGTAAACCGCTTAGAGGATCTAAGCCTGCCCAGGCAAAGCGGGGCGAGTCGGAGCGCCCATGCTTTTACCCAATTGATTTCATTGGGCTACAGTGCTTGAGGTCATTTCATCTCAATGTCTGGTAAAAGTCCCACAAAACTGGAAACAACGTCTCAAAATTTACCTATACAGTGTCGACTGGGACGTTAAACCTCAAATCAAACAAAAACAAATGATAAATAGATAGAACATAACACAATTTCAGCCCCAAAGATTATTCAAAATTTCACTCGTCCTGCATGACCAATGTGTGTTTGTTTGATTTGAGGATTAACGTCAACACTGTAAAGGTCATTTTGGAGACGTTGCTTCCAATTTTGTGGGACTTTTACCCGACAATGAGATGAAATGACATCTCAAGCCCTGCCAACCAATGAAACCAATAGGGTTTATAAGCATGGACGGACCGACTCGCACCGCATTGCCCGGGCAGGCTTAGAACCTCTAATACCAGTACGCGTGTGCTCCACGTGGAAGCATCATGCAGCCCATCTATTTCTTTGCGTGACTTATGGCCAATGACATGTGTATTTTGGTAAACATAGGGATTCTCGTCCTCCCAAAAATTCACATAGGGAGAGGACGAGTGGAATTTCCCACATTATGATAACACACGTGCAGAATAATGCATTTTTCATATCTAAAAAAAACGGACATATTTCTGATGAAATTTTCTGACATTTTTCTTATTTTTACACAAAACATAGGTTGAGGGTGCTCATTAGAACCGCCTCATTGAGGCGGTTCTAACGAGTACCCATAACCTATATATTGGGGCAGCAATAAAGACAATTATGTATACCCCAGTAAACCCCACTTTTCTCTATATTAAAGGGGGTTTAGTGTGTGTGGGGGTGGGGGGGCGGGGGTATTCATGTCTCGGACTAGTCGACCTGCTAAGCCCTGAGAAGACGGGCCTCCGTGGCCTAGTGGTACAGAGTGCTGACTCTTGATCATTAGGTCTCTCACCGCTGTGGTTCGAGCCTCGCTTGGGTCACATGTGAGACGCCAAGTTCTGCAACGGAAGGTAAGGTGATTTTTCTCCGGGTACTCCGGTTTTCGCCCACCTTTGATTAACGATCGGCTCGATATGAGTGAAATAATCTTGAAAGGGCCGTAAATCCAAAAAAGAAAAGTCCTTGAGATAATATATATATATATATATATATATTTTTAATTTTGAAATTTTCGGCTAACGATAACGCACCCGTGTGACAAAGTGCAAGTTTCCACATCTCCAGAATGACTACTTTTCAAATGAAAGTCCGCGATATTTTTTCCTATTTATACTGCAAACATAGGTCGTGGGTGCTCGGTAGAGGCGGTGCGGTTCTAAGGATTACCCTCAACCTATGTCTTGGACCAGAAATAAGAAAAATAATGTATAGCCCTGTAAACATCAGTTTTCTTAATAAATACATGTATAAAGTTGGGTTAAGTGGGGTGCTATTTTCACGGACTTGTTCACATGATCGACTGGTCCTTTATTTTTCAATACTTGTTAATGTATTATTATTTTCCAGGTTGAATGTGCCTACAATGCCAGTGATTTCACAGTCAGTGCAACGGTCAATGGGTTCTCAAGAAAAAGTGCTAAAAAGATCATTGTTGATCTCAGTCTCACGACCGAGAGACCCGTGACTCTTAATGAGATTAGTGCTCCACTTCAGAACTACACTGACGACTACACAACCTTAGAGTCTTACAGTATAGACAACCTTAGCATAAATCGTGAGTATGTTCTACCTGAAATGAACAGATACAGTTCCAAGGGAGTAGCGCTGGCTAATCAGAGCTGAAAAGGTTATCGATTAACAGTCATTGTGATCGGTAATCGATTTATAATCACTGACATTATATATATATGTATTAGGACAGACAGGCCTGAGCAAACAGTGTAGACCCAGATGAGATGCCGCAGAACGTGGAGTCTCATCAGGGTCGGCATTATTTGTCAAACAAAGTCTACTCAATATTACCTATTAAATAATCGATTACTAGCAAGTCAGTAACGATAATCATTTTTGTGGGATATAACGATCAAATAATCGATTATACGATTAATCGTGCCAGCCTTACAAGGGAGGTTACTCCAATAGGAAATGTTGTAACAGGCCTCTCTGACCTATTGGGTTTTCATAGCGGATCTAACATGAGTGTTCATGCATGATTGAATTCATTAAACGAGTTGAGAAAAGGGAATAAAATGCAAGGCTTCGCCGAGCATTTTATGCCTTTTCCTGATCGAGATTAATAAATTCAATAATACATCAACCATAGTGCAGTTTATATTTTACTTTTGGTCCTTTGAGATCAGCGTGAATATTCTGAGAAATCAGAAATAAATTATTGGTTTAGACTCATATTCTAGACAGGTTTTTAATCATTTGGACCCCATTTTGATTTATATCAGTATTTGAATCGACTGCCTATTCGAAATTCGCAAAATTGCAGTATGTTTCCTCGGGCTTTCTTTGCCGGATCATTACAGGGTCACTGATGAGGCTTTATTAGCCGAAACTACGTAGTATGACCCATCTTCTTTCTTATAAATTTTTGCATTGCTCTTAAAGGAACTCATTTTTTATTTTAATTTGCCTTCACTGCAGCTGGTGTTGTGCCGTGTGGCGGCCGTAAAACGTCTCCCCGTACATCAACCATAGTGCAGTTTATATTTTACTTTTGGTCCTTTGAGATCAGCGTGAATATTCTGAGAAATCAGAAATAAATTATTGGTTTAGACTCATATTCTAGACAGGTTTTTAATCATTTGGATCCCATTTTGATGTATATCAGTCTTTGAATCGACTGCCTATTCGAAATTCGCAAAATTGCAGTATGTTTCCGCTGGCTTTCTTTGTCGGATCATTACAAGGTCACTGATGAGGCTTTATTAGCCGAAACTACGCAGTATGACCCATCTTCTTTCTTATGAATGTTTTCATTACTCTTAAAGGAACTCTTTTTTTATTTTAATTTGCCTTCACTGCAGCTGGTGTTGTGCCGTGTGGCGGCCGTAAAACGTCTCCCCGTACATCAACCATAGTGCAGTTTATATTTTACTTTTGGTCCTTTGAGATCAGCGTGAATATTCTGAGAAATCAGAAATAAATTATTGGTTTAGACTCATATTCTAGACAGGTTTTTAATCATTTGGATCCCATTTTGATGTATATCAGTCTTTGAATCGACTGCCTATTCGAAATTCGCAAAATTGCAGTATGTTTCCGCTGGCTTTCTTTGTCGGATCATTACAGGGTCACTGATGAGGCTTTATTAGCCGAAACTACGTAGTATGACCCATCTTCTTTCTTATGAATGTTTTCATTGCTCTTAAAGGAACTCATTTTTGATTTTAATTTACGAATGCAAGCTTCCCTTGAGAGCTAGGGACTAACTCCCCATCCCACGTCCTGGAGTATGAATGTCATTTGACGTGTCACCTGTAACAATTCTGATTCTGACTCTGATTCTGAATTATCATATGACATTTAAAACGCATTTTATTCACGATTGTTTTACAAAAATGTCAATATTCTGCCACTAGTAAACGCGTTGTTTAAGGACGTCATATATGTAACGTTACGGGGCGTATCTAACTAAGTTACATATTTAATCCACTAGTGGGTATCACATTTATTACATGGGGTTATTGCACTCTCAGACGCGATGTCATAATTATGATAAATAGCAATAGATAAGTCATGGGTATTTGGTGGTAACTGAGAGATATTTTCTGTAAGTTCTCCATAAACACCTATGATGTGGGTATTCATTAGAACCGCCTCAGCGAGGCGGTTCTAATGACTACACACAACATAGGTTTATCTGGAGAAGTAAGGTAAATCATTACCGCCCCCGCCCATTGGTGCTTGAAGAAATAGATGGGCTGCATGATGCTTCCACGCAGAGCTGAAACCGACCCGCATACACAAACGAGTACTTGTAATCAGCTTAGAGGATCTAAGCCTACCCAGGCAAAGCGGTGCGAGTCGGACCGTCCATGCTTATAAACCCTATTGGTTTCATTGGGCGGCAGGAGTTGAGATGTCATTTCATCTGAGTGTCGGGTAAACGTCCCACAAAATTGGAAGCGACGTCCCCAAAAGGACCTTTGCAGTGTTGACGGGGGCGTTAAACCTAAATCAAACAAACAAACAAAGGTAAATCATTCATTAAATATCAATAAATGCCCACCTATAAATCTGTTGCTTGTCCAGAGTACTGAGTTGGTAAATTGAGGTCTCTCTCCACTGTGGGTTAATTCGGGCCTCGATTGGGTCACATGCAAGACGACAGGTACTGCAGCAACAGTTTGGATGTTCTTGAATCAGCGGAAGGGAGAGAATGACAGTAGAAAAGATTTCATGATCATTCTTGTTACCTCCCTTCCATTATCTACCTTGGTAGATCATATGCATAGCTTCTAGGTTTATAACCACTCTCTGACAACTGCGTCAGGGAGTCGACTCTTTGGCTCAGGGGTAAGAGCAGTGGACTATCACCCGGGCGGCCCGGGTTCGAATCCCACCATAGGCGGGGATTTTTTCAGGCTATGCATCTTTCCTTTGTTACGGCTTTCAGGTCGTAAGATGGGGGCTCGTCCGAAATGCCAGAATTGGCTTGTGCCGAAGTTGGTATCCTTCACGTCATCATAAATGATGACTTCCTTGAAGAGGGGGTGTGTTACCTCCCTTCCATTATCTACCTTGGTAGATCATATGCATAGCTTCTAGGTTTATAACCACTCTCTGACAACTGCGTCAGGGAGTCGACTCTTTGGCTCAGGGGTAAGAGCAGTGGACTATCACCCGGGCGGCCCGGGTTCGAATCCCACCATAGGCGGGGATTTTTTCAGGCTATGCATCTTTCCTTTGTTACGGCTTTCAGGTCGTAAGATTCTCCACGAAAGAATGTTGCCGGCCCCGGCAGGTATGTTAAAATGGTTGTTATAGAGAAATGGCTATACAGTAGAACTTCAATGGCTCGATCACCTTTGGGACCTCGAAAATCTGTTCGAGGCAGGGGTAGTTCGAGCCACTGAGGTAAGTGTCAGGAGGCATAACGAGATACTTTTAGACATCTTTTCGGTGTTCTGTAATGAATATGTATGCTGTGTGTTCTCATTAGAATCGCCTCATCGAGGCGATTCTAATGAGTACACACAGCATACATTTGCAAGATAAAAGACTAAAATCTCCTTAATTATCCCCCACTATTTCTTATGCAGAGGATTTCGCTAGGGGCTCAAGAATGGGTTCGACACATCCATGGTAAACGAGCCATCGGTGTTCGAGCCATCGAAGTTCTACTGTATTTTGAATACCATTTCAGCAGCTGCTCCCCAAACAACAACAACACCCAGTCCAACAACGGTACCAACCACAACAACAGTTGTTGACAGTGGACCATCATCAGCTACATCTCCAAGTAAGACTAGGATTAACTCTTATCCTGCTGTTCACAACAACCCCTATCTTTGCAAACAGTGTAGATCCAGTTCAGATGGCTTCTTCTTCAGAAGCCATCTGATCAGGATCTACACTGTTTGACATTCAGTTTATGAATTTGTAGGAATAAATAACATCAAGTAATCTGATTGATTCAAAGTCAGAAATGGGTGTGGCTAAACTGAATATTCAGCAAGTGAAGGGATAACTTTCTATAGAACATATTCACTCTGACTCCACGATGGCTCCAACCTAAACACTTACTTAATGCTCGTTACCTGATGCTCTGTCTCTGGTTGGGCCCAACCAGAGTCCAACTGTCAGTTTTCTTTTGCTAAAGCATTTGTCATTGTTTCATCTCTGCATTCATTTAACACATGTATTCATGTTCTCGGAGATGTTGCACTGATGTGTTCGAAATCGTAAAGGCGGACTGAATAAGTTATTTGTCTAAACCATGACACAACCATGGGCGAGGATTGTGGCCACGAGAAATCGATTTAAGACACCCCCACCCCACCAACCTCCCAACTACTGACCGTTCCAAGGCTGTCTTCTATTGTGGTTTATTAAATCGTTAAATTTCGTCGTTGCATGTATGTATTGCTTATCTATTTTGGATAGCCGGTGGGCCACCAGGGGTCCACTGGGACCATGCCCCCTTTACTTCATAAAAGGCCTATTATCCCGGAAACTATTCAGATCCAACCCCTAAACCATATATATCATTGTTCCTTTTGATAATAGACCTCAGTGATACCAGCCTTGGAGTCCCCGGGACCATACCCCACCTCCACGTCATAAAAGGCCCAATACATGTTTGTTTGTTTGATTTGAGGTTTAACGTCCCCGTCAACACTGTAAAGGTCATTTTGGAGAAGTTGCTTCCAATTCTGTGGGACTTTTACCCGACATTGAGAGGAATTGACATCTCAAGCCCTGTCGCCCAATGAAACTAATAGGGATTATAAGCATGGACGGTCCGACACACACTGATTTGCCTGGGCAGGCTTAGATCCTCTAAGCAGTTTACCAGTACTCGTGTGTGGGTCGGGCTCAGCTCTGCGTTGAAGATGCATGCAGCCCATATATTTCTTCAAGCCCCGATGGGCGGGGGCCGTCCCAATACATGTATCTCAGAAGTTGTTCAGATCACCATGCCTGAACCATATTAACACTTGTTCTGGGCATCCCCCGGGGCCAAACTCCACCGCTTTACTTCAGAAAAGGTGTAATATCTCAGCAACTGTTCAATTCCCTACCCCTAAGCCATTTTCCTGTCCCTTATCATAACACGCATTCAATGTCACCAACATATACCACACCCCAGCCACTTCGAAAAGGCCTTATTTCTTAGACACTTTTCAGAACTCCACCTGTAGGTCATATATATATATATTCTTTTTCCATATGATAAGGGAAATTCAATAACACCAACTAGGGTTCCTCCTTAAAATAGTGTTGTTTCTTATGTTAAAATGCATTAAGTGGCATTAAGGGTATTGTTGTTTCTTATAACAAAACGCAGTTATTGATATTGACTTGGGTCCACCTATGGGTGTGCCCATATTATGCTCAACAATAATGGTTTGAAAATGCTTTGATCTTCTGATGACGAATTAAAATTGAAGCAGCGTCCACATGGCTGCCTGTGTTAGTAGCTGTAGGATTGTTTTGGAGACTTTAAATAGCGAAAACAATCCTATATTTTGATTCTGAACCCCGTAAACCCCACTTGTATATAGTAAAACTTGGATTTTACAGGGCTGTGCATCATTTTTCTGTTTTCTGCTTAATATACTACTACTAATAATAATCGACCTTATTTATAGAGGGTAACACATTTAGTACTGGTACTAATCTTCCATGTGGCCCTCTTTTCCTGGGTAGGAACCAGTACTAAGCAATGTGGATAAAGTTTCTTGCTCAAGGAAACAACACGTGGCGCTTGCGAGGATCGAACCGGCTACCTCTCGATCTCAAATCTGATACTTTACCACTGCACCACAGCGCTCCACTTATCATAGATTGTTGGTACTCGTTAGAACCGCCTCGTGGTTACCACCTCACCGAGGCGGTTCTAACAAGTACCCACAGTCTATGTTTTGAAGATATTGTGTTTACTTGTACGAACCGCCTTGCCGAGTCTATGTTTTAAGCAGAAATGTGAAAACTATCAGGAAGTTTTTCTTAAAATTTTCATTTTTTTGGGTGGTAAAATTTTACAAATATATTTGAATAGGCATGTTTTCATAATGATAATCATATCTTGTTTTATATTGCTTCAGCTAGCTCTACAATCATATCTTGTTTTATTTTGCCTCAGCTACCACTACAGCTACAACTAATGCAACGAGTTCAGCAACTACAACACAAGCTCCAGAATCTACACAGGGACCAAACACTACAACCACGACTTCCACTACACAGGCCACCAGCACTACACAGCAGCCAAACACAACACAGCAGACAAAAACAACACAGTCCACAGCTACTACGCAGCAGACATACACTGCACAGCAGACAAACACAACACAGTCCACAGCTACTATACAGCAGACATACACTACACAGCAGACAAACACAACACAGTCCACAGCTACTACCCAGGCCACAGGCACCAACGCTACACAGGCAGCTTCGGACACTACTCCGACAACGGCTACAACAACCTGTTCTGGATCTTGGGCGGAAGTACCTCAGCTGGTTCTGTCTTGGACATTAGATGCTGTGGACATTACATTTGTGATTTCAATAAATGGAACATTAAACAGCAGCATGTGGATGGGTATTGGAATCTCTGAAGACAAATATATGGTAATGTTTGTTTGTTTGTTTGTTCATTCGTATTGGAGTTTAACGGCCGAGTCAACACTATTTTAGGTCATTTTGAGCAGGTCAGTTAACTTATCCACACTTTCCTGGGCAGGCTTATACTTAAGCAGTTAACCAGTGCAGTGTGTATTCTTTTGCCAGAAACTGACACCTGCCCTTCTTGAATCAGCAGAAGGGAATGAATGACGATAGAAAAGATTTCATGAACAATCTTCACGAAAGAATGTTACCGAACCTGGCGGTAATGTTTGTTTTTCATTTTAGTTTACATATATACATGAGCAGTAATGTATGTTTTCGTTTTCAATATACGAATGATATTTTGTTTATATTGGTGTTTAATGGCCTAGTCAGCACTATTTAGGTGATTTTTGAGCCGGTCAGTTAACATATCCATAATTGTCCTGGGCAAGCTTATACGTAAGTTGGTAAATCAGTACAGTGCACATACTTTCGCAAGAAAATGACAACTGCCCTTCTTTACATATATGTATGATATACGTTTACCTTTCGAAATGATGTATAAGCCATAATATATGTTGTTCATTTCAATATTTTATGAGCAGTAATACATGTATACGATTTCCTTTTCAATATACATATAAGCCAAACAATGCTTTTCATTTCAAAATACACGTGAGCTGTAATATATGCTTCTTTTCAATACGAGTATATGCCATAATACATGTTTTTTGTCTTATTATACACATGAGTGGAAACTTATTGTTTTTCCTTTTTTAACTTATATATAAGCCATAACATGCTTTTCAATTCAATATACATATGGCCCCGCCCATCGGGGCTTAGAGAAATGGTTCTTCCACGCAGAGCTGAAACAGGCCGCACATTAGTTCTGGTAAACCACTGAGTAGGACTAAGTTTGTCCAGGAAAGCAGTGTGAGTCGGATCGTCCAGTGCATACACGCCCTATCGGTTTCACAGGGCGGCAGGGCTTGAGATGTCATTTCATCCCAATGTCGGGTAAAGGTCCCACAGATTTGGAAGCAATGTCTCCAACTTGACCTAAATAGTGTTGACAGGGACGTTAAACCTCAATTCAAACAATGCACAGTAAAAATATTATCTTTTTCAATATATGTAAAGGGGTTCAATATGTTTCTTTTTTATATATATGTATGAGCCATAATACTTGTTATTCTTTTCAGCATACATTTGGGCTGTAATTTATGCACTCCTTTTAAATATTTGTATATGCCATCAGATATGTTTTTATTTCAACATACATGTACATGTTAGCCATAATATATGATTTTAATTCAATGGGCAGTTGTTTACATGTATGTTTTACTTCCCAATATATGTATGCGACATAATATGTTTTCATTTCAATAAACATATGAGCATTAATATAAGCCCCCGCCCATAGGGGCTTGAAGAAATATATGGGCTGCATGATGCTTCCACGCAGAGCTGAATCCGGCCCGCACACTAGTACTGGTAAACCGCTTAGAGGATCTAAGCCTGTCCAGGAACCGCGGTGCGAGGCGGACCGTCCATGCTAATAAACCCTATTGGTTTCACTGGGCGACAGGGCTTGAGATGTCATTCCATCTCAAGGTCGGGTAAAAGACCCACAAAATTGGAAGCAACGTCTCCAAAATGACCTTTACAGTGTTGACGGGGACGTTAAACCTCAAATCAAACAATCTAGTCAAATCATGTACTTTTGACAAGCAGTGTAAACCCTGATCAGATCTGATCAGGGTTTACACTGCTTGCCAATGACCTTTTTTGAGACGCTAGGAAAGCACTGTTTGCCACTCATGCAGCTATTTTAGGCATAACTTTGGGTAGTAAATTGTACCTATCAAGTAATCGATTAAAAGCAAATCAGAAATGATAATCATTTTGTGGGATTTATCGATCGTTTAACCGATTACACGATTAATCGTGTCAGCCTTACACATGAACCTCAAGTCATACTTAGAGGTCAAAGGTCAAAAAAGGGGCTTTTTTCTCGGATTTGGTCAATAACTTTCTTATTATGAGATGAATTTGAAATCACTTGGTAGAAATGTTAATCAATACAAGACGATGTGTTGCGTGCATGACCCAGGTTAGTACCTCAAAGGTCAAGGTCATACTTAGAGGTCAAAGGTAAAAAGGGGCCTTACTTTCGGGTTTTGTCAATAACTTGCTTATTTTCAGATAGAATTTGAAGTTACTTGGCAAACATGTTAACTATCATGAGAGGATGTGTTGCATGCATGATTCAGTTTGGTATCTAAAATTTCAAGGTCATACATAGAGGTCAAAGGTAAAAAGGGGCCTTTTTTCTTGTTTGGTCAATAACTTTCTTATTTTTAGATGGATTTTGAAATTGCTAGGCAGAAATGTTAACCACCATGAGATGATGTGTTGCACGCATGACCAAGTTTGGTACCTGAAAGTTCAAGGTCATACATAGAAGTTAAAGGTATAAAAGGGGCCTTTTTTGTATTCTGTCAATAACTTTATTTTTAGATGGATTTTGAAATTACTTGGCAGAAATGTTAACCACCATGAGACGATGTGTTGTGTGCATAACCCAAGTTGATACCTCAAATGTCAAGGACAAAAGGTTAAAGGACAAGAGGTTAAAGGACAAAACGTTGCCTTTTTTAGTGTTCAGTCAATAACTTTCTTCTTCCTGGATAGATTGTGAAATTGCTTGGCAGAAATGTTAACCATCATGAGACAATGTGGTGCACGCTAGACCCAGGTCGGTACCTCCAAGATCAAGGTCATACTAAGAGGTCAGAGGTAAAAAAAGTTTGTTTTTTCGTGTCCAGTCATTAACTTTTTTATTTCTGGATGGACTTTATAAAGTAACCATGCAGAAATGTTCACCGTCATTAGACCATGAATCATGTGCAAAACCAAGGTCCATACCTTCAATGTCAAGGTCATTCCTAGAGGTCAAAGGAAACAAAGGGACAGTCAATAACTTCCTTATTCTTTGATGGATTATGAAATTACTTGGCAGAAATTTTAACCATCATGAGACGATGTGTTGTACCTCAAAGGTCAAGGCCATACTTAGAGGACAAAGGTACAAAAGTGCTTTTTTGTTTACGGCCAATAACTTTTTTATTTTTCTATGAACATTTTTAAAGTTACTATGCAGAAATGTTAATCTTCATTAGATGATGTGTTGCACACAAGACCCAGCTCAATACCTCCAATGTCAAGGTTATACTTAGCAGTCAAAAACGGGGGAGACATCTGTGTTTTTGTAGAAAAACAAATTCTAGTTTCATCTCAATGTCGGATAAAAGTCCCAAAACATTTGAAGCAGCGTCTCCAAAATGACATAAATAGTGTTGACAGTCATGTTAAACATCAAATCACATAAAACTAAAACAAAGGACCTTTGTACTTGAATACTGCAAAACACAGATATAGAGTATAATCAAAGCACTGAGAGTGTTGATTGGGCAATTGTTTGTAAACTTTGGATAGTGCAGGGGAGATTTCGCATCTGGTTTGCAGTTTAAGTCAGGCTTAAAGAATATAGGTTAAATCGGGCCTGAATATATTCATCACAAAAACACGCCTTTTTAATTCTTACCATCAATAAACCACACTTTCATATAGCAAATGTGAGGTTTATAGGGGTAAACCTTAATTTTCTTATTTCTGCTTCAAATATATAGATTGTGGGTACTCGTTAAAACCGCCTATGGGACTGTTTAAAAGTGGACTTTAAAACCACTTTTGAATGGTCCTTTAGGACCACTTTTGAACGGTCCCAAAGTTGTTCTTAAAAGCAGATTTAGTATTAATGTAAGGCTGTCTTAATAGCGGAATTTCACTCTTTTTGTATTGGCGTGTTTTCGTAATAGTAAAGGCCACTGAATAGGACGTTTGCTGAAACAGTGGAGAAATCACTAGCCTAGCAGACAAAAATTAAATGCGAAGCCTGGATTTCTCTAACAGTGAACACACGGACGCTGTCTGTTGTGCATTTTTCGTGCTGTAGATGTTGTTATCATATGACGTCGTTGATAAGTAGTGGATATCGTCGTGTAATAAAAATCGTATGACCACACCTGTAATAACACTTTGGCGGGATTAGGTAATGTCATTACGACGTCCATGTCAACAATGCATTTTTTGTAAAAAAAATATCAAAGTCAAAGGCAATAAAATCAAATTTAAATGGTCATATGATAAACAGAATCTTACACTCGTGGTCATTTCATTGATAATTTATGAAACTCGCCGAAGGCTTGCTTCATAAATATCATATTAAATGACCACTCGTGTAAGACACTATAAACAAAATGACCTCTCATGTAATACTTACGGTTTTGCTATTCTAGCCTGAAAGTGACATCTACACAATAACCGTCGACGACCAAACTGCATCAGTGACGGATAGGTGGGCGAGCGGCAGATCAAAACCCCAGCCGGATCCAGTTCAAAACATCCTCCACAGCTCTGTCAATATCATTAATGATGTCACCTCGATATCGTTCAGCCGCCACCTCGTGACAAATGACACGAATGACAGAGATATAATCGGGTGCCACTACTTCCTTTTCGCAGTTGGTCCGTTGAATCCGGCAAAAACTGATATACAGTTTCATGGAAGTGCCACAGCATCATCCAATCAGACGATCTGTATCAATGAATGTGGTAAGTAGTGTAATTTCTTGCACATCAGATAAGGAAATCAATAGTTTTAGCTTGCGATAGGAAATGCTGTTCTAACCCTGGTGTCCTTACCCCAAATCGAATATTCTCGCGTGTTAGATAAATGCTTAGGCTGAATACGACCTCATATGCACCGCCGTTAAGTTTGACGTCACAGCATGTCATGTGACGTCACTAAACATTCCTAAAGTGTCATCACAATATGGCGGACGTCGGTAACAGAAGTGACTGCAGCATTAAAAATCCGCACTAAGAAATTGAAGGTATGCAAGAAAAAGAATCCTATATAGGTGTGAGGGATGGATAAAAATTCCATCCCTCGGGATCACTGTCCGGCATCACTCGGAAAGCCTCTTGATAAGATTCTTCTATTGCCGTAATTAGCCATATGAACTGTACCATGAGTATACCTGTGATCAGAGTTTACGAACGGAACAAAATAGAAGTGTGAAGGCAATGATCAAGAACCGATACAATTAACCCACAGCTCTCATCAGAGACACCAAAGGGAAAGAATAGGCCCTTATGGAAACATCAATAGCGGAAAGGGTCCAACAGGGCAGTTTCTTTCCCACAAAATGGCCAATTGGCAATCCAAACAAAAAGACATAAGCGAGACAAATCTTAACAAAAAAAACGGGACACAAAAACCGCCTTGGAACAGTCAATGAAAAGGAATTCACCTTTGGGCTTAAATCGATTTTACGCGACTGCAATCCTCGCCCTTACTTCTGTTGAGACTTAGTCCATTAATTTGTTCAGTCCGTATGAAAAAGGCCTCCTAACTATTTTGAGCAGAAATAAGAAAAAAATGCACAATTTTTCATCTTAAAATTTTCGTTTCTGCGCGGTAAAATTTGCAATGTATTTGTATAGGTGTGTTTTCGTAATGCAACTGGGTTTCTGCTTTGAACCCCAACAGTAGAATAGATAGAGGTTTTAGTGTTTGTTCTTGTGTTCATCACGAAAACCCGCCTATATAATTTTGACCCCCTTGAACCCCACTTGCTAATAGTAAAACTGGGGTTTCCGGGGTCATACCTTATTTTTCTTATTTCTGCTCTGAAATATAGATTGTGGGTACTCGTTAGAACCGCCTTGATGAGGCGGTTCTAACGAGCGCCCACAATCTATGTTTTGAGCATTTCTGCTCTTAAATATAGATTGTGGGTGTTCGTTTGAACCGCCTCGATGAGGCGGTTCTAACGAGCGCCCATAATCTATATTTTGAGCAGAAATAAGAAAAATATCACAATTTTTCATCATAAAAGTTTCATTTTTTCGGCGATAAAGGTGGCAATGTATTTGTATAGGCGTGTTTGCGTAATGTTCTCTGCTATGAATTTCAGTGACAACAACAGCTTCGGTCAGTACTCAACCTACTACAACAGTACCCACAACTGACGGAACCACTACGTCATCAAGTAAAGGAAATGTCACTACCACAAGTACAGTATCAATGACAACGGAATCAACAGCCATGAGCAGTGGCACAACACAAGGCTCTGCTTCAACAACTGCTAGCAATGCAACCCATTCCACAACCACAACTTCTAGTATGACAAATGCCACATCTGTGACTGACGGTACAACTGTCTCATACACTACGTCAGCCTCAACATCGAGCTATAGTACACTCAAGATAGGGATATCGTTTACCATCACTAACCAGCAGTTTGAGGCAGATCTTGCAGATACAACCTCAGACTTTTACCAGACGGTATCACAAACATTTATTACATATGTGAGTACACTTATTACTCTTACACATTACGATAACACAATGACAAAGTTAATTTATCATTTCTCTAAAATGGCTACGCGTCTGATGAAAAAAATCCTTCATAGTTTTCTTAATATGGCCCCGCCCCACCATTCGGAGAATGATGGAGGGCATACATGTATATACACATATATATAGTGTTTGTGCATGCGTCCAAAACTTAAACACGGTCAATATCTTTTTAATTTCTGGATGGATTTTGAAATTACTTGTCAGTTATGTTAACCATCATAAGACAATGTGTTGCTTGCAAAACGCAGCTCCGTAAATCCAAGGTCAAGGTCGTACTTCGAGGTCAAAGGTAAAAAAAATGGTTAAGAAACTTGAACGCGGTCAATAACTTCCTAATTTCTGGATGGAAGTTGAAATTATTTGGAAAACATGTAACCATCATGAGACAATCTGTACTGCGCTAAACCTAAGTCCGTACATCCAAGGACATTAAAGGTCAAAGAACGCCGGGGGTAGTAGAATATCTTATCGTATCTTACGCTCCGGTGAGCTATTAAGATTTTCTTAAGAAAAATTCTAGTGACGTTATTTTTATGCATAATGATACCTTGACAGTCTGGAGTATGGCCTCTTCTAAATGACTTTTAGATTAATATAGCAAATATATCATGCACAAATAAATGCGGAACATGATTAGTGGGTATTTTTAGAACTGTACCCTGCAACAAGTTATGCTTTGCAGCAAGAGCCATATAGAAATTCTGCTATATACTCTTGTAAACAACATAATTTTCCTTGAACAGACATTTGTTCTGCAGAGGTAGCATTTTTTGGGTCGTCTAGGAAGTCAAGCATCACTGTCACCTTTCCAGGTTCTAACGGCTCGTTATTGCTTAACCCTTGTCCTGCTGAATATTTAAATATGCCACATCCACTACTGATTATCAAACAATCAGATTACTTGATGTAATTTTTATGGCCCCGGAATCAACGATTCGGTGGTGGGGGGAGGGCGGGGGTGGGCATATAGTTTTTGGTCTGTTTGTCTGTCCATCTGTTTGTTTGTCTTTCCGCAAAAACCTTAACATTGAACATCACTTTTGAGTGGTAATTGATACTGCTTTCATATTTCCCATGTGCATTACTAGTCACAAGGCCTTTCCAGTGGTACCATAATATTTGACCTCGTGACCTTGACCTTGACGTTTTACTTACTTATTAGAAACTTTAACATTGGCCATAATATTCCACATGCACTGTCCGGGGGCATCATTGTTTCACAAACACATCTTGTTTCTTGCAAATTTACAAACAGTGTATATCAGAAGCCATCTAATCTGGATCTACCTTGTTTCCAAAGTAGGGGTTGCCATGAACAGCTGGATAAGGGTTAAAGAGCAAACCTGTCTACAAGAATCGTCAGAAGAGCCAGCTCCTTCAGCAAGGCTGTTGAAATGGAATATTTACCAATAATCACTACGCAAGCATTTGTATTACACATGCTGTTCATTACGATAACACACCAGTGGGACATAGTGCATTTTCCATATTACCAAAAATAGATACTTTTCTGATGAAAATCGTTGATATTTTACTTATTTATACTGCAAACATAGGATGTGGGTGCTCATTAGAACCGCCTCGTTAAGGCGGTTCTAACGAGTACACACAACCTATGTATTAGAGCAGAAATAAGAAAAATAATTTACACCCCCGTAAACCCCAGTTTTCTCTATATAAAATGGGGTTTATGGGGGTGTTCATTTCATGGACCTGTTCACGTGATGTTATGTGATATGCTGATCATAATTGCTTTATCTTTTTTTTTGCAGCTGAGTGTACGTCTCGATTTCAATGGACGGTTGATAGAAATTACAGACTTAACATTTCGGTAAGCTATGAGAAGTATTATTCAAGCCATGACGTGTAAGATTATGTCTTCACACACGTGTTCATTGATGGTTCTGATCACACATTTCATCAACACAGTATGATCATGATCAGAATCTTCGATGTGCACATGCTGGATGCTATTGACAATTCCCTGTTAGAATTGTGAAACTATTTGAGGTTCACTGAGGAGGCCCTGCTGGCAGAAACTAGCACTTTTGCCCGAGAAAAAATTGTACACTCCATACTTTCAGTTCTGTACTGTTTTCCATGCTTACAAAGGAAACCCTTTATTAGTGCATGTCACGAATGAAACACGTTTTTTCATTGGCTAGAAACGCATAACAGTGGGTACTATCACATTTGAATTGGACCGGTCCAAAGTAGAAGTAAAACAAAGATCAGGAATCGATACAATTAACTTACTCCACCCATCAAAGGGACAGAAACACAAACATTAAGCGACCAGACCATAATGGAAACCAAAACAAAGGAAGGCCATAAGGACAGTTACCAAGTCCAGTCTGATTGTGCCTGCTACAGAGATAACCGGATTTTTCTTTTGTACAATCTGGATTAAGTTTGTTTGTATTTCTGGTTGTCGCTCCGTTGTATTGCAGGCAACCAGCCTAACACTAACAACACATCCTTCACATTTCAATTTTAGAATGCTTCTGGTGTATCTTTATGCAGTGGTTGTTCAATTCACTTAAAGCAATAGACACCTTAGCTTCGGGTATTATCAAGGTTTAATGAAGGCCTGAACTGCTGAGTTGATATGGCTCGAGCCTGTGGCTTGGGCCATATCAGCCAGGCGGTTCAGGCCCTGGCCCTCGAGCAGTCCATAAACCTTGGTAGTGTCCTCAGCTTAGGTTACTATAGACACATCCAAACACTACGTCATCACTCAATAATACTATTTTCCGGGACTTACTGGTGGTGGGCAAAAAACGTCTTTGGCCGTTTGTCGCCATTGTAAATGCGATGTTATTTTCTGTAAACTTGTATTTTGTTTGGAATCGAAACGACAAAATTCACCTTTAAACTTTTATAATAGACATGTCTTAGCTAGCAATTATTGGTTTTTAGAATATTTGAGGGTGTTTTGATGATAATTACCTGTTAAACTTAGGCAGATAACGAGGTGGAATGGTCTTAATTATTTGTAATAAAAATGCGTAAAACGAATGACTAAAAATGCGGAAGATGCAGGAATGAAGTCTAGAATATATTTATCTACTCATTCAAAGTGTTATTCGATTGATTTTCTGTAACAGTCAACTAAATACGCCCGTAATATTAAACCTTTTTACAATGTGTATATATGGCACCAGCGGCTTTTTGCAAACCACGAAAGATCGTTATCAAAGAAAAGTAGTTTTGCGCATGCGCAGTGACAAGTAAACACGGTCACGTGTCAAAACATTAGATCCGTCTATTGCTTAAATAGATTATTCTCGAGTTAGTCAGGCAAGGTTGTACACTACAACCTAGATACAGCAAAGCTCGTTATATCACAATTTTGGATGCAACATGTTTGAAAGATCGGCCCTAAAAATTAATAAAGAGGATCTTACATGAGTGTTCATGTATTATTGAATTTATTAAACTCGTTTAATAAATTCAATAATACATGAGCACGAATGAAAGATTGTATTTATCATATGACATTCTAAACGCATTTTATTCACGCTTGTTTCACAAAAATGTCAGTATTCTGCCATCAGTAAACGCGAAGTCAAGGACGTCATACAAGTAACTTATGGAGCGTACCTAACTAATTTGCATATTTAATCCACTAATGGATTATCCAATTTATTACATTGGCGTTATTACATTCTCAGACTCGTCGTCATATGATAAATTTAGATAATTGACATTTCTATATAATCTCTAAATTACATTGCGTCGCTTTAGATAGAAAAAAACCGGTTTACGGCAGTATACATTATTTTTGCTCCAAGACATAGGTAGTAAGTACTCGTTAGAACAGCCGCAATAAGAAACAAATATCATGGATTTTCACCAGTTAAGTAGGCATTGTTTCTGCTCATAGATTATGGATTCTTGTTATAATTGCCTACTTAAGGTGGTTTTAATGAGTACCCTTAATCGGCGGCTTTAAGCAAAATGAGGACAAAATGTATACATTTGTAAATCTCATTTTTTCCAAATAGGTAGGGCTTTACAGATATAGTCTTTATCTGCGCTTATTAATTTGATCCCAAACATTTAGAAAAACATAGAAAACTTTACCTCCAAAAATTCGATTTTTTATGAAAAATTATTATATTTTTCTTATTTCTGCTCAAAATATAGATTGTGGGTACTTGTTAATCATTGGGGCGGTTCTAACGAGTACCCATAATCTATATGTTATAGCAGAAATAAGAAAAATAAGGTTTACCCATGTAAACCCCAGTTTTACTATATAATAGTGCGGTTCAATGGGGTCAAAATTATATAGGCGTATTTTCGTGATGATTTCTTCAAGCCTCGATGAGCGGGGGCCGATTCATTGCATGGACTCAAAACATACCTCACTATGATGAATTATGGGGAGATGTTTTACCACTTCCACATGTTCATTTAAACAAGCTATACAAACTGCCGTGTATTACAAGACTTATTACTTAAACAGAATAGGTACAAAAACAGTGAAAGCCTGGAGGTGATATTAGTAAGTACCCACAATATAGTTTTTGATGGAAACATTGTGGTATTTTTCAAAATTACAAAGGACTGTATGGTCCAAAGTTGGAGGCAGTACAAATTACAGAGAGATATCTTCGGCCTGACTGCTCAGTCGGATGCAAGTCTGATCAAAAATGTTGTGTGTTTATTTTGTACAGTGTAGACATCACTTTTGCATTGGTATTGATCATGGAATATTTTCTATAGGTTTTCTGTCTCTCTTTAAAAATGAAAATGCACTGTGTTTCAAGAGTGATTCAAGGTTGACAGTTACTAAAGTCCTTGCACTGTACTGATTAAAGAACCATAGTTTACAGTTACTGACAAAACCTCTGCACTGTATTGGTTAACAGTACAGATAAGACTCTATTTTCAGTAACTGTCAACATTCATTCTTGGTTCAGTAGAAAAAGGATGATAATACAGTCAACCCTCTTTATACCGGCTTGCGTTATAACGGTAAAACTCGTTATAACGACAATTTCGATAGAACGAATTCTTAGCTCAAGGCTTAGCCTCGATTCCGAGCGACGTCCGCATACCTCAGGTTGGAAATGCTGTAATCGAATCCATAGTCATGAAAGATTCTTGTAATTTGATACTCTGAGAAACAAATGTGATAGATATCTCATCGAGACAATTCTAACAAATGCCTTTTACATTTGTTTTTTGGAGTGATTATGTGAAGAAAAAAAAACACTTTTATAACATATCATACTCCTGACTGGGATTCTTTGTAACGGCAAATTCATTATAACGGCACAATAAAAGGGAACAAATACTGTTGTTATAACGCGGGTCCTCTGTAAACAATATTATAATGTTATAAATCAAATAATTTCGTATTGGCCCAGTTACAGGTCCGAGGTCTGCTGTATTGGCACGAGGCCGAAGGCCGAGGCCAATACAGCTGACCGAGGACCTGTAACTTGGCCAATACGAAATTACTTGATTAATGACAATTTTATTAATTGACGCATTTAAAAACATGATTTATGATTTTTGAATATTGGTTGACGTTGTGTAATATAGGATAATCAATTAATAATTTCTGATAAATATCCATGTTAATGTTCGGCCAAGTAAAGCCAGATTTTTCACTGTTTATATGAGAGTATCGCATTCTGTTTTGCAGTAATGGAAGCATTGTGGTAAGCTGCATACTACATTATATTGATGATGGCACGGTTTCTGCAGCATCAGTTAGAGACATCTTGATTCAGGCAGCCACGGACAATGACTTTGGTGCCTTTGAGGTTGATATGAATTCCATTACCAGCATAGGTGAGTATATTCTAACTAATTTGAAAATGTCACTCAGGAAATGCCACAATCATAGAGGTAGGTTAGTGGAATGTATCTCTGACTGGTGATCAGAAGGACGCAGGTTCAAAACCTGCCGGGGTCTGAAACATTCTTTTGTGAAGATTGAACCTGAAATCTTTTCTACTATCATTCTCTTCCTTCATCTGATTCAAGAAGGGCAGTTGTCAGTTTCTGGCGAAAGTATGTGCACTTTACTGGTAAACTGCTAAGGAAAAGGTGTGATTAGGTAAACCGACCGGCTCAAAAATTACCTAGTTAGCGTTGAATATAAGAATCTTATATGGGCGTGAGGGGTGGATGGAAAAATCCGTCCCGAGGGTCACTGTCCGGCATCACGAGGCTTGCCGAGTGATGCTGGACAGTGATCCCGAGGGATGGATTTTTCTACCCTCCCCTCATATAGGATTCTTTTTCTTGCATACCTTCCATTTTTAGCACGGATTTTTAATACTGCAGTCACTTCGGTTACCAACGTCCGCCATATTGTGATTCCACTAAAGGAATGTTTAGTGACGTCACGTTACGTGCATGACGTCAATCTTAACGACGGTGCATACCAGGTCGTATTCAACCAGTACATTTATCAAACACGCGGGATTATTCGATATTGGGTCAGAACACCAGGGTCAGAACATAAATTTCTATCCCGGGGTAAAATCAAGGATTTCCTTGTCTGGTGTGCAAGAATGGGCTGTTAAACCCCAATACAAACACACAAAAGCCACAATCACAGAACGCAACCTTTTCAAGTCATTTAAAGAAAGTCTAGTATGAGTATATCAAAACCTATTTCCGAGTCCAAAAAACGTCTTTATGCTAGTTTCAAATGAAGCTGACGCTCATGACTAGTAAATTAAAAATGCATACATACTATGGTGCTTCCAAGAAAAACGACCGAACCTGCGTGTACTGGTAACTGTTTAGAAACTCTAAGCCTTCTCAGGCAAAGTGTTAAGGGTCGGATCATCCATTTAACCCTAGAGGGTTCTTTGGACAGTAAGTCTTGAGAAGTCATTTGAAGTCAGTGTTGAGAAAAAGTCCCCAAAATGACATAAATGGTGTCGACAGGGACATAAATCTCAACACAAAGCAAAGCAACAAAACGAAACAAAAAGCCATAAATATACATTGTTAGACGTTTTATCATTTTACGTGGCAAATAATCTACATTTTTGCTGAAAATGTGAGTAGCTGGTACTCACTTTTTCAAGCAATTCTTATTAAGCTAGAATGTTTTAGGCAACACGGCCCAGATCAGTAAAGGATGCTTCAAAGTATTAAACGGCCAACAGATGTTGGCATTTTAATATTTTCGAGCAGGAAATAATTGGTGTTCAGTTGAGGTGAGCATGAAAAGTTAAGTAACATTTTTAAGCAGACCATTTTATGTGTTCCCTGTATTTAAAAATCACCTTTTCTGAATCCCTGTCAGCGTTCATGGAGATTGATGATGAGGTCTTTACTACATCCATTCGCTCCCTTCACTGATTCAAGAAGGGCAGTTGTCAATTTCCGGCGAAAGAATGTACATTATACTGATAAACAGAGTATGTATATGCCTGCCCAGGAAAAGTGTTGATAGTTAAACTGACCGGCTCAAAAATGACCTGAAATGTTGTGTTGACTGGGCGTTAAACTCCACTACAAACAAACAAACAAACCAACATATTTGTGACACCTTGTTTCTTATTTTTGCTACAATCACAGATGTTTGGTGATGGTTAGAACCGAATAATTATTACAGGAACATACGATCTATGTTTTCAGCAAAAATATGGAAAATAATTTTATGCCCCTTTAGACCCCACGTTTCTGTATATTGAGTAGGTTTAGCAGGGGTACTGAGAGAGTAATAATGCCATGTAATAAATTTCATAATCCACTAGTGGATTAATTATTCTAATTAGTTGGATACGCCCCATAAAGTTACATGTACGACGTCCTTAAAGACGTTGCGTTTACTAATTTCTGAATGATGAAATTTTTGTAAACAAATCGTGAATAAAATGTGTGAATAAAAGTAAGGGCGAGGATTGTGGCCACGTAAAATTGATTTAAGCCACCCATTTGAATATGTTTCCCCTGACGGTACCAAGGCGGTTCTTCTGTCGCGGTTTATTTTTGTCATGGTTTGTCTTTGGGTGTTTGTGTCACTTATTAGGGCCCCGCACTGAAAGTGTGGGTGCCCTATAGTAATCACTCTGTCCGTCCGTCTGTCTGTCTGTCTGTCCGTCTGTCCGTCCACAAATTTTTACTCCTCTGATAGCGCTGCCGGGGCCCTAGTCAGTTTCACTGGTCCCGCACTGAAAGTGTGGGTGCCCTATAGTAATCACTCTGTCCGTCCGTCTGTCTGTCTGTCTGTCTGTCCGTCTGTCCGTCCACAAATTTTTACTCCTCTGATAGCGCTGCCGGGGCCCTAGTCAGTTTCACTGACAGCTCTAGTATTATTTTATTTTGGATAGCCTATTGGCCATTTTGTGGGAAAGTAACTGTCCTTTTGGCTTTCCGCTGTTGGTGTTTCCATTGGGGTCTGTTGCTTCATGTTTGTTTTTTGTTTCCCTTTGGTGTCTCTGATGGGAGCTGTGGGTTAATTGTATCGACTCCTGACCATTGCCTCCACTTCTATTTTTAAATGTCATATGATAAATAGAATCTTGCATTCGTGCTCATATAATATTAATTAAATTTATTAAACTCGTCGAGAAAAAGGGATAAAATGCGAGGCTCTGCCGAGCATTTTATCCCTTTTCCTCAACTCATTTAATAAATTCAATAATACATGAACACTCATGTAAGATTCTCTATTTAGCACATGGGCAATTTTGATATGTTTCTTATTCTGTTGCAAACTGAGTCTAGCCTAATGAGGCAGTTCCAAGTAGTATCTACAATCTATGTTGTTAAGCAAAACGAAGCTCGCCTCAGAAAGTAAGGGAGAGCTATTGCTATACCACCCGTGTCGGCGTCAGCGTTGGTGTCCACATTAGGTTGAAGTTTACCTGCAAGAGCTCTTAATTGCAATTAACAAATTAATTCATCTCAGTCTATGCTCTTTCTCTGGTCGGGCCCATCGGAGTTTAACTGATGGTTTTCTTTTGCTCCGCATGCATGGTAGTTAACCCAATCACTGTTGACAACTTTGCTTCCCTCTTTAAATTGCACGCCGGTGGGTCATGCCTCAGATTCTATGACGGTTCCAACGTAAAGGCTTATGTTGGTTGGTGGCTGATGCTCTATCTCTGATCGGTGGGTCATGCCTCAGATTCTATGACGGTTCCAACGTAAATGCTTATGTTGGTTGGTGGCTGATGCTCTATCTCTGATCGGGTCCATCGGAGTCTGTTGGTTTTCTTTTAATCCAGCATTTCAGCGGTTTCTTGCTGTCGAGTCCTCACCGTTGTTTCATCTCAGTGGTTGTTTGATTTTTAGTTCACGGAGATGTTGCACTGATGAGTTAGGAGGCCTTCATGCGGACTGAACAAATTATTTGTCTTAATCGCGACTGAAGTAAGGGCGAGAATTGTGGCCAGGTAAAATCGATTTAAGCCCCACAGTGGAATTCGTTTCCGCTTACCGTTCAAAGGCGGTTCTTCTGTCGCGGTTTATATTTGTTATGGTTTGTCTTTGGGTGTTTGTGTCGCTTATATTTTATTTTGGATAGCCTGTTGGCCATTTTGTGGGAAAGTAACTGTCCTTTTGGCTTTCCGCTATAGATGTTTCCATTAGGGTCTGTTGTTTCATGTTTGTTTCTTTCCCTTTGGTGTCTCTGATGGGAGCTGTTGGTTAATTGTATCCATCCCTGATCATTACCTCCACTTCTATTTTGCTATAGGAAGAAGATAGTATATTATTATTTTTTTGTAATTCATTTCATAAGTTTTTTTTGCTTAAGTTTGACTTTTCTAGAAGTTTTTAAATCCATCTGTTTGAGGGCCTAACTTCCTTTTGTTGAAGTGTACCTGCAAGATCTGAGTGGCCCCCGCCAATCGGGCCTTGAAAAAATAGATGGATTGCATGATGTTTCCATGCAGAGCTGAAACCGACCGCACACTAGTACTGGTAAGCCGGTTAGAGGATCTAAGCCTGCTCAGGCAGCGGTATGAGTCGGACCATCCATGATTATAAACCCTATTGGGTGACAGGGCCTGAGATGTCATTTCTTCTCAATGTAGTGTAAAAGTCCAACAGAACTGGAAGCAACGTCTCCAAAATGACCTATACAGTGTTGATGGGGACGTTAAACCTCCGATCAAACAAACAAGCTCCGAAGTGTAGTTGATAGAGCTCAGGACTCTGAATTACAGAAAAGAGAGTTCAAATCCTGGAGGAGGATTTTTTGCCCTTTTCTTTCTTTCTAAAAACACATGAACAATTATTACTTGGAAGTTTGTAGATTTTTTTTATCAAATATATTTTTTACAGTGCAAGGGCTTGATAACAGGATTTCTGGTTCATTTGTTCTTTGGGGGTACTTTTTGTTTTCTTTTTTCATTTGCTGAAGTCTGTTTATCTCTTTTTAATAAGAAAATGACTTCTGTTTTACAGAAGGAAATTTCATTGTCGATAACTTGTCCTCATCTAACGTAGTCCTCAAAAGGGCTATGTTGTCTTCTGACAACTCATGTTTCTAAATTGTGGGGTTTATAAGTGTATTCAACTATTCATCAAACAGACATGACGAAAGGCTGCTTTGAGTTTTTCTTGTGCACACATTTCAGAAGAAACGTTTTCGCATTACACTGTTCATCTTGTCTTTCATTAGTTATATCAACGACAACAACAGAAGGAACGTCATCTGCAACAACACAAGAAACACATACAAGCTCTTCTCAAAGTCCATCTACAGCTTCAGCTTCTGAAAGCACATCCGAACCAGCTGTAACTAATACAACAAGTTCAGCATCAACGACTGAATCTGTGTCTACAGTCTCAACCTCACTAACTACTTCAGAAACATCAGAAGCAACATCTTCAGAAGGGACCACTAGTGCACCAACAACATCAGCGCCTTTAGTTCCTATTCGAGGCAGTTTTAGAATTATCAATAGAGACTGGGACCCACTGTATACTGATAAAAATTCTACTATGTACCAGACCCTATATAGTATTCTTATCCGTGAGGTAAGTACTCGTTTCGTTGCACCTAGTCTGTATATGGCAGATCAAGTTTTTTATTATCAGTTACCACCTATATATTGCATTGTAACTTATTAACCTGATAAAGATTTTCTATCTCAGGTCAAGTGAGCTTTATCACGTCAACGTGACATTGCAATTTTATGATTGAACTAGACTACTGGCTAAATGGCAATATGTTATTGTTACTGAAAAAAATGGAAAAAAAAATACTTGAAAAAGAAAAACCATAGGAACAATATGGTCAGCTGATACTAAATATATCGACTGCCAGAATGCTGGGACGCCCTGAGGACCATCAATAACTGATCGTAAATTGCTAATTTAAGAGTGTACAAGGGGATAAACTGATAAAGAATACCCGATTTGTATCATTTGATATCAAGTTTATCAGTATCGGCTTCGAGAACGCATGTAGAATTGCTCGGCAAGCCTCGCAATTCTACAAGCGTTCTCAAAGCCTTGCCTGATAACTTGATATCAAAAGACACGAACCTGGTATTCTCTATTTATATACAATAAAATCAAAAAAATTCGAACAGTTTGAGGATTTGCTGTACTTCTAAAATTTTATCCAACTTCTTTCACAATCCTGCGAGGAGTCCAAAAAGGTGCAGAATGACTAGAAAACTGTGTAGATTCTGATCAGACTGCTCACAATCAGGAGCAGTCTGACTCACAATTTTGAGCAGTCTGATCTTGGTCTAGGCCTGTCTGTCCCAATACTTAGAAACATCAGGATGAATGCTGTTCAATTTGTAAAACATAGTGCCATTCAGTTAAGAAGGTGAAAGTTGCATTTATTCCTAATCATTGCCTTCCCATTTACAATCAGCCCTCTTTATACTAAAATTCATTATGATGACAGAACTAATTACAATGGCAATGGAATAAATCATTGTCTCAAGGTGACACACATTAACCCTTATCGTGCTGCATAAATTAATTAAGCCACTCCCATTGCTGATTATCGACTAATCAAATAACTTGATATAATATATTTGTCCGAAGAAGTCATCTGATCTGGATCTACACAGTTTGCAAAGGTAGGGATTGTTGTGAACAGAAGGATAAGGACTTATAGTGGTATTCAACAATATTGTTTTAACACTCATAGAAATAAATTTTGTGGCTCTTTGTTAGAATCACCCCATGAGAAGATTCTAACAAATGGTCTTATTATCTATACTTATTACTGTGACCAACTCATTTTAATGGCAAACTATTAGGGCACATATACTGTCTAACCTTTAAACTGCAGCAACTTTAGGACTTCGCGAATTAATACTTCTAATCGGTTTGCAGACGCCTCCGTGGCGTTATGGTTATGCTACTTGCGTTGTAAACCAGGGGTCGCAGGATCGATCCCTGGCTTCTCCAGACTTTCGGATGAGTCTTAAAACCAAGGCCCCATCTTCATATGACCTTAGCTGTTGGTGAGAAGTAAAACTCAAACACTCCCGCTAATCGGTTTGTGGCTGTACAGTTCAACATATTGTTCTTGTATTTTTGCATTTTCCAGAAGTTTTATTCAAAGTAAACAATATAATTTTGACACATGCTTGCAAACTATCTCACATCTAAGCAAATTCGTATGAAATTTTAAAATAAGACTATAAAAAGGTCAGGCATGGAAGAATAAGACATACTTGCTTTCATTGCCTTTCCTTCTTCTTACATTGCCTTCTTCTTACACGTAATATAATTTAATTTTCAGCTGGAAAACTTGTTTGGAGACAGTCTGTATGTAGTTAACGATATATCATTAAGGTAAGTTACTAAAACAGTGTCTTATACTGAATTTTAAACCAGCTTTTTTATCTATGCACGGCCCATGACCAATGAAAAACAAAGATTTTCAAAAGCACATAGAATTAACCAATAACTTGTGTTTCTTCAAAACCAATACAAATTATGCTCAGTTGTAGAGGTAGAGTACTAACCAAATTGGCCTTTTCTCCCAACATTGATGGGCCGTGCAATTTTAATTTTGTAATGTGTTGTGATGTCAACCTTAACGGTGGCGCATATGAGGTCATATTCAACCAGTGCATTTATCAAATACGTTATGATATTCGATTTGGGGTAAGAACACCAGGGTTAGAACAGAATTTCTATCCCAAGCTAAAACTATGGATTTCCTTATCTTATCTGGTGTGCAAGAAACGATATTCAAGTATATCGAGCCTTTTACTACCACATTTCTTTTGGCTTGCCCTGGATTAACATATTGTCTGGATGGGCAATAGATATCCTCTGTGAAACATAATAAAGAAAAATTGAGGTATTCATTCTGTTAAGAAGTTTGTGTAAGGCATGTTCTTGTAAATACAACTTTATAAAGAGAAACTAGGGGTTTACAAAGTTAATCATTATGGTTCAAAATCTAGAATTTCAGTAATGATAAATCTGCCTTTACTGATGCCTGAGTGCCCATGTATTACTGAATTTATTAAACGAGTTGAGTAAGAACAGATACTCTTTATTTAGAGCAATAAGTGTCTAAGAAAAAAATAATTTCTGGACACGGAAATCCGTGACATGTGGTTATCTTATTCTGGTGCTATGAAATAGCACTAACACAATTGAGACATGTAGTGACCTTTTACGAACATGTTTTAACAAACACTGGCAAGAAACCTGATGTCATGATTATTTGTTGAAGCTTAAACACATGCTTAAATACAAGCCTGTCTCTATTCAGAGTAAGTATCGTTGTTTGTGTTTCAGTAGAAGCTATAGTCATACATGTATATGTGGACATATAAGCCGAGTGAATGACATTGGAGATTCTCTTGTATTTCATAGTCCCTCTCCTCTAGCAACTGCGCCTTCTACTGTTCATTGGAGTTGACTATTGATAGGGTAAAATAATTTCATTACAGGCAAGGTAGTGTTGTAGTGGACTTTGATGCGAAATTCTATAGGCATCCAGTAATAACAGACACGGCTGGGGAAGTGAAGCGAGTGATAAGAGAGGCTGCAGAGCAGGATCTGATACAGGATATACAAATTGATTCAACATCCGTTCAGAGTGAAGGTAGTCATTTTTTTCTTTTGATAAGCTTTTGTTTATATACTTCTAGTAAACATGTATTTTGATATTGTTTTGTAGATTAGAGTCAGCTTATGAGAAAGGGACACTTGTTGCATAAGTGATGAACAAAAACCCAAATGAAGCTACTGATAGGAATTCATGCACTCATAACCAAAACACGCATATTTAATTATGATGAAAATTTGACAACCGAAAAAAAAAGAAAATTTGCGGATAAAAATTCCTTTTCATATTTCTGTTCAAAACATTAATTGCATTATGGGTACCCGTTAGTACCGAGGTTCTATCGAGTACTCACAATCATTGATGTCGAGCAGAACTAAGAAACATAATCTATACCCATGTAAACCCAAGTTTTACTGTCACAGTAAACAAGTTGGGTTAAAGGAGGGTCATAATCATTCAGGTGTGTTTTCTTGATGACATCCTGAAAGCAGATACCCCTAAGTCTCAACAATATGACTGAAAGCAGCAAATACTCTGGCAACTGTGCTTTTTCACAGGCTTCTCCGTCTTCCTAGCACGACTGTATTAATTTGCCCCTTTGAACCCCAACTTATATGGTAAAACTGGGGATTACAGGGGTAAACCTTATTTTTCTTATTTCTGCTCTAAAATATAGGTTGTGAGTACTCTTAAGAACCGCCTCGATGAGGCGGTTCTAACGTGTACGCACAATCTATATTTTTAGCAGAAATATGAAAAACTTCACGATTTTTTTTTCTTAGAATATTCGAGTTTTTGGGGTAAAATTAACAATGTATTTGTATAGGTGTATTTTCGTAATGCTTAAACTCTGTGCTTGCATATGCAATAAGTTCTCCTTTCTCATGGGCTTGCTCTATTTATTATTGTGTGTGCAGCCTGATATGCCATTTATACGCTTCATAATAATGGTTTGATATAAATATAACATTATAACTATATGATTGTAAAGTATTAACAATGATAAATTAAAAAAATACTACATTCCAAATATTGTGTTATCTGTCTAATATGTGAATTACTGCGAACTTTCTCACATATGAATTAGTGCAAACTTACATTTTCAAGGAAACAATATGAACTGGAAACTGGTCTTTAAATGCGTTTATGAAAAGGTCCCTTGGAAGCAAGGAATAGACCAAAACCGAAAGGTCTGAATTAACTTAGTGTCTCTGATGGGAGCTGTGTGTTAATTGTATCAATTCCTGATCATTGCCTCCACTTCTATAAGGCTCTGACTTTTGTCGTATTTTGCACCATTTGTTCACGAAGTATACCTGATTGAGAATAGGTACATTTAGAAATCTATGCATCATGATAATAATTGAAATTTTGTGCAACAGATGCACATTCCTTTAATATGTTCGGAGTTACTTAATCCCAGGTATTGAAAACTGAACGCCAGTTTTGACTGTTAATTAGCATAACGTCGCAGATATGATCTCCGTCTTGTCAGGCATTGTTATTTTGTGAAGATTGATTAAGAAATATTTTGCTCTGGTTATTTTCTCCACACATAGGCTTTTCATATGAAGTTATAAATATATACCTTTAGTGATACTTCAGATTTCATAATCATGTAGACACATCCGTATAATAAACATAATTGCAAACCCACTCTATATTAAGGGACATGTGGGCTATAAGAGTATACGCTATTTTCCTTAATTTTCTCCAACCCATAAATTGTCGGTTCACATTGAGACATTTTATTGATTTCCACAGCCTTCATAAGGTAATTTGTAAGACAAACGGCATGATAAGGTAATCTGTGAGACAAACGCCATGATGAAGCCATAAAAATCATTAAGTAACATAATGTCAACAGGATGTGATAGCGTAATGATTTAAAATGGACATGATTGGGTGTTTCCAAATATTGTTTTGACCAGTTTAATTGTTCATTTTGTAAAGAAAATTTATAGTATTTCAACAAAAAGGTTAAGCTACTAAGCCATGAGCAATCCCGTTTTGTCATATCTGTTAGTATATTAAGCCTGGCGGGCTCCGATTGGACTACGTAGTGCTTCCACGCATAGCTGAAACCGACCGCACATGCGTACTGGTAAGCTGCTTTGGACTAAGCCTGCCCAGGCAAAGTGGGGCTAGCCGGCCGTCCCTGCATGTAAAATAGAAGTGGAGGCAATGATCAGGAATCGATAAAATTAACCCACAGCTCCCATCAGAGACAAAGCCTATTGCTTTGTTTGGTGTGTAGGTCCTGAGGTGTAATTTTATCGCAGTGACTGGTAAAAGCCCAGAAATCTGGAAGCAACGCCTCCAAAGTAACCTAAATAGTGAAATTTCACTTCAAACAAACAAGGCATTTAGCATGGTGTATTGTAGTTATCTAGTTGTACTTCCGTTAACATTACGAAAACACACCCTTTCAAATATATAATTTTTTAGCATGATGCGATGTAGTATTCTACTTTTCTTTTCGATAATTTCATAAAGAAAACACGCTTATTCAAATATTCATAAAGATTTACCTTAAAAAAGTAAAAAAAAATCTGAGATAATTTTCCTACATGTATTTCTACCCAAAACATAGATTGTGTGCACTCGTTTGAAACGCCTCGGCAAGGCGGTTCTATCGAGTAACCAATATCTAAGTTTTGAGCAGATATAAAATAAATTGATACCCCTGTTTCTAATACTCAAGTATTTTTGCAGTAAAAATAAGAGTGGCTTTTGCATAAGTTACTCACCTTTTTTCAGTAAAAATATTAGTATATATGCCATAGTTAATGAAAATAGTATCAACGATATGATAGCTGAAGACATCGTTAGTTCTGGACAACTGGCACTGGATTTCAAAAACTGTTTAAGCTTCATGAAATATACTTGCATAAAATTACATCTTTGGATGCCAAAAACATAAGCGTCAGCAGACGATCTAGCTGAATATTTGATGTTCCAATGATTTCATGAAATTTTGTGTCACTATTCAATAGTGTGTCTGTAATGAAAACTGTGATATGCTTGAGCTTATCACTGCTTGAGCTGATCTTACTGTGACGTTAAATAAGGAAACAGTCATATAGTTAGATAATCATAAGTTTGTGGAATATGTACATACTTTAACAAAAATATACCATTCGGTAGCCAAAAGGAGGAAGTTTTTATCTAATAGCATGCAAACGTTTTATGGCTTACGTTTTGAAAATTGTAATGATTGAGTTTCTCCTAGGTATTAGTTATGCTTTTAGAAACATTTAGGTTATTTTAGCGCGGTGTTGAACGTTTTTGCTTTATTTATTTAGTATCTTTATCTTGTTGCTAATATTGTGTAGAGAATAGTATATTTGATTGCTTATTGTCATATTCTATAGACTTGACATATTTGCATCATTCTTGGTATTCAGTAAACATAGTTATGTTTTCATTAGAGCTCACAGTACATTTTGTGTTGGCATGCATATGGATAGAGGTCTGCCAGTAAGATTTGTCAAGGAGTTATTTAAGTTATTTAATGACTATCGTTTAAGGATATTGAAAAAGCTGAACTATAACCTAACAAGTAAGGCGTAGAACAGGGGATGATATAGGGATAAACTACATAAATATTAATAGCAACCAGTGCCAGATATTTCCAATATTTTTCTGCCAAACCTATTTGATATGGTTATGGTATTGCCTGACAACACAAATGCAAATTACACAGAATGATCTGTGGGCTCTATGGAACGTAAATTAGATATAGATAATTTCATCTTTTGTTTATTTTGATATTCCCTTTTCTGGCATAGAAGTAGCACAAACAACAGCATCGCCTTCTGCAACTGTGACGCCTTCTTCAACAGTGATCTCTACAACTTTGACAACATCTTCATTAGCAATGTCCTCATCAGTATTTGGGACACCAGCTTCATCTGCAGCTTCTCCCACAGGCACTATGACACCTTCTTCACTGATAGTGTCTTCATCGATGACTTCATCAGTTACAACTTTGAGTGAGACACCATCCTCTTCAGCTTCTTCACCTTCGGTGACTGCGATTTCATCAGTGACTGTTACACAATCGTTGACAGTATCACCATCAGAGTCTGTATCGCCAACTTCAACAGCTATTTCGCCTTCGCCAACTGTTAAACCAACTTCATTAGTATCATCATCGGTGGCTGCTACATCAACTTCACTAACAGTATTGCTATCTGACACTGTGCTGCAGTCTCCATCAATATCACTGTCAAATACTGTACCAACAACTTTATCACCATCCGCGACTGTTTCAACCATGCTAACAATTGTATCATCTGAATCGTCAATGCTTTTCACTCCGACATTGTCAACTATGTCACCATCAGTTACTATGGTACCAAGTTCAACATCAGCACTGTCATCAGAGACAGCAACTATACTAGTTTCACCGTCAGTAACTGCAACACAATCACCATCAGAATCTGTAGTACCAACTTCATCACCAATTCCCGTGACACCAAGTATTTCATCAATATCACCATCAGTGCCATTGTCATCGGTTTCTGCATCACCGGCAGCGACTGATTCATCAATTTCCCCATCGGTATCACCAACAGAAACTATGACCGTAACCTCTGTAGCCATTTCACCAACTTTGACTTTGACACCAACTACACCCTTACTATCTCCATCAGAAACAGAGACACCAGTTGTATCATCTTTAACACCTTCAGAGACTGTAGCTGTATCTTCGGCATCAGTATCACCAACAGAGACGGTGATACAAGTCACACCATCACTATCACCATCGGGAACTTTGACAACAACTTCATTGCCAGTGTCACCAAGAGAGACTGTTGTGCCATCCTCACCACTATTATCACCAACACAGACCTTGACATCAACCTCACAATCGACATCTATAGCAGCGACTGTGACACCATCGTTACCGTCAGTAATACTAACAGACTCTGTGGCTCCAACCTCAATGACAGTATCACTAACAGAGACAGTGACTCCAGCTTCATCATCCGTATCACCAACAAAGTCTGTGAGCTCAGTTTTAACATCTATATCACCAATAGAAACTGCATCAACAGCGACACAATCAGTATCAGCAACAGTAAGTGTTACCTCGACATCAACAATGGTATCACTGACACCATCTTCACCATCAGTGTCACGGCCAGAGACTGCAACTTCAACGGTAATATCACCAACAGAGACTGTAATACCAACTTCAACGATCGTATCACCAACAACGACTGTAGCACCAACTTCACCATCAATATCTCCATCAGAAAATGTGACAACAACTTCAACGATAGTTTCAACAACAGTATCTGTAACATCAACTTCGCCATCAGCATTACCAACAGAGACTATGACTCCAGTTTTATCGACAATATCTCCAACAGTGTCTGTATATCCAACTGAATCACAGACAACGACTGTCTTACCAGCTTCACCATCTATATCACCGTCGAAGTCTGTGACCCCAACGTTACCATCCATATCACCATCAGAGACTACGACCCCACCTTTATCAACAATGTCATTAACAGAGACTGCATCTGCAACTTTACCATCTACATCAGTAGCTGAGTCTGTGACACCTTCTGTTTTACCAACAGAGACTACGACACAAACAATATTACCATCCGAATCTTTGACACCAACTTTACCGGCACCATCGCCATCTCTTACAATGAGAACAACATTGTCAGTGATACCAACTTCTGCAGCGCCATCAGTTGCAGTGTCAACTTCAACATTACCGTCCCTGACTACAACAGTTATATCAACAGCGGTGATTTCTTCATCTCTAGCTGTATCACCATCTTCACCATCGCCACCAGTAACTAGTGCTTCTTCTGCATCAATTATTGTGTCAGAAACTTCCGCAGTACCGTCTGCTTCAACGTCTGTAACACCATCCCTGCCAGTGGCATCTACAACATCTGAGACAGCTACTTCATTGTTGATGTCACCATCAGTTTCTTCTACAGTGACTTCTTCAGTGCTGTCTCCATCAGCTTCAGTGATGTCTACTTATTCCCCGATGTCCTCTCCATCAACCATTGTTGCAACCACTTCACCGATGAAATCGCCTTCAGTATCACCGACAGCTAGCCAGACAGTGGTCGTCACAACAGGTATAACACAAAGTGCGGATGTTATGTATGGTAGTTTTTTGTTTCTCATAGTTTATATGCCAGTTCTATCGTAGGCATTTTAGAATACTTCTAAGCTAAATTTTAGCTACACTTTGGTGGCTTTAAAGGTCAGTTTATTATATTCGTAAATGTTTGACCTACACATAAATAGAAGGGTAGTTATAGCTAACATTTTCATATACAGTCAAACTTCATAGGCTGGACCACTTTGGGGGGCAATTAAAGTTAATCACACCGCCAAGTCCGCGGCTTAAAAAGGGCTATCAACGGATGTCTTTGAGTGTTCAGTATATTAAAGTTATGTTGTGTGTACTCATTATATATACCTCATCGAGGTGATTCTTATGAGTACGCATGATGTACATTGCCAGCGTAATACACAGAAAATAATCCTAGATAGATTTATCTCCTGAAATGTAGGGAAAACTTTCTTAAGGACTAAGGAACGAGTTCTATCAACCATCGTAAACTAGCAATCAATATTTGACTCATTGACGTTTCACTGTATATTGTTTGGAACTCTATTTTCTTTTCTGAAAGCTTAGCAATTGACTTGCATGGATTTTGTTGATTTGTTTTGTGTTGAGCATCAATATACATGGTTAGAAGTGCCTTGCCAGTATACCCAGTATTATTTGTAGGATTATATTTTTTTTAAGAATTCGCTTTCTAACACTACTAAATAACTAAATAAATAACATGCATGGGCTTTTCTAATTTTTTTAATGCGAATGAAGCCCTATTGACATCATTCTATGAACTATTAAAATTGTCATATTTACATATACAGTGCATTTACAGAAGCACAAAATAACGGTCATAAATTATTAGGACTAATTGTTGTTCACAATTAAGTTAATACATTGTCATACGTGATGTCAAAATCATAAAAAAAGTTGTCAAAATAAAATATGAAAAGAAAATAATATATTAAACGCTTATTGAAACATGAACAACATTTCGTCACGAGCGAACTTAGGGTTCACATACTTTGCTCCTACTACCCGATGTTGTTCATACTTTATTGAGCTATAATTAAATTACTGTCATTTCTTAATTATAGGCTTAATGTAAGCATAGTTAAGTCACTGCAGACATAAAGTGACCATCATATCAGAATGGTCATACTTGCAAATCCTTATAATCACCACTTTGTATTGAGGTAAGTGGAGTTTGTAACGGAACATATTATTTTTATGTCCCCGGTAGCGATAGCGGGGACATAATGTTTTTGCCCTGTCTGTTTGTTTGTTTGTTGGTTTGTACTTGGACAACTTTAACGTTGGCCATACATTTTGAACCGTTTGAGATAGAGCTTTCATATTTGGCCTGAAGGTTCCTTGTGACAAGACCTTTACATTCATGCAAAAAAAATTTGACCTGTGACCTTGACCTTGACCTTTGGCCTTCTTAAAAGAAAAAAAATAACATTGGTCATAACTTTTGAACCACTTGAGATAAAGCCTTCATATTCAGCATGTATGTTCCTTGTGTCAAAAGCTTTACATTCATTTGAAAAAGTTTGACCTGTGACCTTGACCTTGATCTTTGACCTACTTAAAATAAAAAAATAACATTTTGGTCATAATCTTTGAACTGTTTGAGATAGAGCTTTCATATTTTGCCTGAAGGTTCCTTGTGACAAGACCTTCACATTCATGCAAAAAAAATTTGACCTGTGACCTTGACCTTGACCTTTGCCCTACTTAAAAGAAAAAAAATAACATTGTTCATTACTTTTGAACCACTTGAGAAACAGCCTTCATATTTAGCATGTATGTTCCTTGTGACAAGAGCTTTACAATCAAGCAAAAAAATTGACCTGTGACCTTGACCTTGACATTTGACCTACTTAAAATAAAAAATAACATTTTGTCCATAACTTTTGAACCGTTTGAGATAGAGCTTTCATATTTGGCCTGAAGGTTCCTTGTGACAAGACCTTCACATTCATGCAAAAAAATTGACATGTGACCTGGACCTTGACCTTTGACCTACTTAAAAGAAAAAAATAACATTGGTTATAACTTTGAACCACTTGAGATACAGCCTTCATATTCAGCATGTATGTTCCTTGTGACAAAAGCTTTACACTCATGCAAAAAATTTTGACCTGTGACCTTGACCTTGACCTTTGACCTACTTAAAAGAAAAAAATAACATTGGGCATAACTTTTGAACCACTTGAGGTACAGCCTTCATATATAGCATGTATGTTCCTTGTGACAAAAGCTTTACATTCATGCAAAAAATTTTGACCTGTGACCTTGACCTTGACCTTTGACCTACTTAAAATAGAAAAATAACATTTTGGTCATAACTTTTGAACCATTTGAGATAGAGCCTTCAGATTTTGCATGTAGTTTCCTTTTGACAAGAGCTTTACATGCATACAAAAAATTTTGACCTGTGACCTTGACCATTGACCTACATAAAAGAAAAAGTTAACATTGGTCATAGCTTTTGAAACGTTTGAGATACAGCCTTCATATTTAGCATGTAAGTTCATTGTGACAAACGCTTTACATTCATGCAAAAATTTTGACCTGTGACCTTGACCTTTGACCTACTAAAAAAAACATTTTTGGTCATAACTTTTGAACGGTTTGAGATAGAGCCTTCATATTTTGCATGTAGGTACCTTGTGACAAGAGCTTTACATTCACACAAATTTTGACCTGTGACCTTGACCTTTGACCTACATAAAAGAAAAAGTTAACATTGGTCATAACTTTTGAACCTTTTGAGAAACAGCTTTCATATTTAGCATGTAGGTTCCTTGTGACAAACGCTTTACATTCATGCAAAAATTTGACCTGTGACCTTGACCTTTGACCTACTTAAAGAAATAAACATTTTTGGTCATAACTTTCGAACCGTTTGGGATAGAGCTTTCCTATTTGGCATGTAGGTTCCCTTTGATTAGAGCTTTTCATTCATGCAAAATGTTTGGACCATGACTTTGACCTTTGACCTACTTAAAAGAAAAATAAAATTGTTCATAACTTTTGAACCGTTTAAGATAGAGCCTTAATATATTGCATGTAGGTTCCTTGTGACAAGAGCTTTACATTCATGCACATTTTATTTTACCTGTGACCTTGACCTACTTTAAAGAAAAAATATTATTGTTCATAACTTTTGAACCGTTTAAGATAGAGCTTTCATATTTGGCATGTAAGTTTCTTGTGTCAAGGGCTTCCCACACAAACAAAAATCTTGAACTGTGAGCAGCTTTGAATAAAAAATGACCATGCCCGGGTCATGTTCGTGTTTCACAAACACATCTTGTTCTTATTTAAGCTCATAATACGTGGTGGATACATACTCACTTAGGCAGTCCAATTGAGAAGCCACATTTTATGCCTTTTCCCTCAACGTATTTGATAAAAGATTGATTGATAGGATCTTACATGAGTGTTTATGTATTATTGAATTCATTAAACGAATTGAGGAAACTGGATAAAATGCAAGGCTTCACCGAGCATTTTATGCCTTATCCTCAACGTGTTTAATAATAGATTGATTGAGAGGATCTTACATGAGTGTTCATATATTATTATAGCTTTGAAAAAGTGGGGGCTATATTGGATTTGTCTTGTCCTTCTGTGATTCCGTAATTCTGTAATTCCGTACTTCCGTAATTCCGTTATTCATTGTAACTCATAAATCGTTTGAGGTATTTTCATGAAACTCCACAAAAAATGTAAAACACTATAAGACGATGTGCAGAGCGCATGAATCATAACTCTGAATTTTCTACTTTTGGAGTTATTGCCCTTTGAATATTGGAAAAATTCCGTTATTCATGATAACTCGAAAACCGTTTGAGGTATTTTCATGAAACTCCACAAAAAATGTAAAGCACTATGAGACGATGTGAAAAGCGCATTAACCATAACTCTGGATTGCCTTCTTTTGGAGTCATTGCCCTTTGAACATTGAAAAAAAACCGTTATTCATGATAACTCGCAAAACGTCTGAGGTATTTTCATGAAACTCCACATAAATGTAAAGCACTATGAGACGATGTGCGGAGCGTATGAACCATAACTCTTGATTGCCAACTTTTGGAGTTATTGCCCTTTGAACATTGAAATAATTCCGTTATTTGTGATAACTCGAAAACCGTTTTAGGTATTTTCATGAAACTTCACACAAATGCAAAGCACTATGAGACGATGTGCAGAGCGCATGAACCATAACTGTGGATTACCTACTTTTGGAGTTATTGCCCTTTGAATATTAAAAAATTGCAATTTTAAACTTGTTTGCTCCATAACTCAAACCCGTTTGAGGTATTTTCATGAAACTTCACACAAATGTAAAGCATTATAAGACGATGTGCAGAGCGCATGAACAATGACTCTGGATTGTCTGCTTTTGGAGTTATTGCCCTTTGAACATTGAGAAATTTAATTAGAGGCTGAAAGCTGAAAACATTTTTTTCTTGTATTTTTCTTTTCTGATAGCGCTATTTCTTGTATTTTTATGCCCCCCCACCCGAGAATCTTTGATTCGGGGGGCATATAGTAGTTGCCCCCTTCTGTTTGTTTGTCTGTCCATCACAAAAACTTTAACCTTGATCATAACTTCAAAAGTATTTGACCTAGCCCCATGAAAATTCACACACTTATTCACCATCACAAGGGCTTCATTCTGACCAAGGGCTATAACTCTCTTATCATTTTTGGCTGAATTATCTCCCCTTGAAATCTGTCTGTTTGTTTGTCTGTCCGTCATAAAAACTTTAACCTTGATCATAACTTCAAAAGTATTTGACCTAGCCCCATGAAACTTCCCACACTTATTCACAATCACAAGGGATTCAGTTTGACCGAGGGCCATAACTCTGTTGTCATTTTTGGCTGAATTATCTCCCCTTGATTTTTTTTTAAAACTTTAACATTGGCCATAACTTTCGATTGATAAACGATAGGGCTTTCATATTTCACATGTGCATTCCTTGTCACAAGACCTTTCTAGTGGTACCATAATGTTTGACGTCGTGACCTTGACATTTGACCTACTTTTTAACAACTTTAACATTGGCCATAACTTTCGATTGGTAAGCGGTAGGGCTTTCATATTTCACATGTGCTTTCCTTGTCACAAGACGTTTCTAGTGGTGCCATAAATTTTGACCTCCTGACCATGACCTTGATGTTTGACCTACTTTTTTAAAAATTTAACATAGTCCATAACTTTCGATTGGTAAGTGATAGAGCTTTCATATTTCACATGTGCATTCTTTTTCACAAGACCTTTTCAGTGGTACCATCATTTGTGATCTCGTGACATTGACCTTGACGTTTGACCTACTTTTTAAAAAATTTAACATTCGCCATTAATTTCGATTGGTAAGTGCTATGGCTTTCATATTTCACATGTGCATTCTATATCACAAGACCTTTCCAATGATCCCATAATTTTTTACCTTGTGACCTTGACCTACTTTCTTAAGATTACTAAGCGATACTACTTTCATATTTAACATGCGCTGTCCAGGGGCATCAGTGTTTCACAAACACATCTTGTTTCTTTTCTGATAGCGCTATAGCGGGGCTATAGTCAGATACTCTGACAGTTCTAGTTGAGTTTATTAAACGAGTTGAGGAAAGGAAAAAAAATGTGAAGCTTCGCCAAGCATTTTATGCCTTATCCTCAACGAGTAAAATAATAGAATGATTGAGAGGATCGTACATGAGTATTCATGTGTTATTGAATTTATTAAACGAGTTGAGAAAAAGAAAGGATAAAATGCGGGGCTTCACCTAATTTGCATATTTAATGCGAATGCAATTACAATGTACATTTGTGCCCCCTGCTCAACTGGGCTTGGAGAAATAGATTGGGTTGCATGGTTTTTCACGCCGAGCTAAAACCGACCACACATAAGTACTTGTCGACCGCTTAAAGGGTCTACGCATGCCAAGGCAAAGTGGTGCAAGTCGGACCGTCTATGCATATATACCCTGTTGGTTTCAATGAGGGAAAGGCTTGAGATTTCATTTCATCTCAATGTTGGGTAAATGTCCCGCGAAAGTGGAAGCAAAGTCTTAAAATTGACCCATATACATGCAGTGCGGACGCGGATGTTAATTCTAAGATCAAACAAAAGAATGAACATTGCATCACAATTTATAATTGTAGAGACGCAGAAATCAACACCCAATCGTGGCTTGAGGTCTTCTTTATGTCTCACCGCCTCCATCCGGATGTTCATAAATAATCATGACATTATCAACAGATCATACACACTTTGAACGTATGATATGGTAAATGCTGACTAGCCTTCACGACACTTGCAAAGGCCTCTCAATGTAAATGGTAGTACACACGATAACACAGATATTGTTTTGACCATTTACAAGTCACAAACGTCGAAAAATCTTTGGATGTCTGCAGGGAACAAAATGTCAACTTTTGATTCAATTAGCAACGCTTTCAATTTTGAGAATAGAGATTTGCATATTGAATGCTTGTTACTAAACGGGCAGTGCCAAGCGAAAATGTGTCTTCATGCCTGTGTGCATGACAATTCATTACGGTAACACGCCTATACAAATACCTTGTACATTGTACCGCCGAAAAAATGATTCTCAAAATATAAATTTTAGTGCACTAGGCGGTCCTAACACGAACCCACAATCTTTATTTTAGAGCAGAAATACGGAAAATAAGGTTTCCCTGTAAACCCCAGTTTTACTATATAAAAGTTGAGATTTAAGGTGGTAAGAATTATATAGGCGTGCTTTTATTATGTGCTCAGGTCAGCTTGCCTGATTTTCCTCGCGGTCTAGTAAATGTCTTTTGAGTTACCGGTATGTGTATGACCGTTGATCCAAATATTTAACATGCATACCTAGACAGCCCCCGCCCATCAGGGCTTGAAGAAATAGATGGGCTACATGATGCTTCCACGCAGAGTGATATCTGACCGCACACGAGTAATGGTAAAACCGCTTAGAGGTAAGCAGCTCAGGTAAAGCGGTGCGAGTCGGACCGCCCATGCTTATAAACCCTATTGGTTTCATTGCGTCACAGGGCTTGAGATGTCATTTCATTTCAATGTCGGGTAAAAGTCCCAAACATTTGCAAGCAATGTCTCCAAAATGACCTATTCAGTGTTGACCGGGGCGTTAATCCTCAAATCAATAAAAACAAATAAAATGCATACCTAGAAGGCAGCAATCTTTCTGTGCAGATTGAGCCTTTCCTATGCACACATGTAAACAGACGACATGGCTTGAAACACCTCAAAGATAATTTTGAACCATTGGATATGCATGGCAGCAGATGAGGTTGGGTATTTGGTGATAACTGATGGTTGATTTTCCTTATTTTCTGTAGAAATCACGTGAACAAGTCCGTGAAATGAATCGCCCCGTACATCTCACTTTGTATAGAGAAAACTGGGGTTTAAGGGTTTTTTCTTCTTATTTTTTCTCCAAGACATAGGTTGTGGGTACTCGTTAGAACCGCCTCATTGAGGCGGTTCTAACAAGCACCAATAACCTATGTTTGCAATATAAATAAGAAAAAATATGGATTTTCATCTGAAAAGTAGCCATTTTGGAGATGTGAAAAAAACTATGTCACACGGGTGTGTTATCGTAATGAAATCTACATTCCCCGCCAGCACAAAACAGAGGGCCAACTTCGAGCTGATAGCGATAGGACTTTGTCACGTCGTATCGCTATCGGCTCAATGTTGGCTTAGCATTCTTTGCTCGCTGGGTTGTTAGTGCCCATTAGGACAGCCACATCAAGGCGGTCCTAACGAATACCCCCAACAAAGGTTTAAATCGAGAGACAAATGTTATGCTTTATTGATCACAAAATATCCACTATGGTATGTTTAATAATCAGAGTTTGAGTTGCCGAACATCGGCTCTTACAGTTTCTGTTGTAATTAATTTACACATTGTTATTACAGTTATAACACCAACTACAACACCAACTCCAACAAGCTCTGTCATGACGACAATGACAACAACAACTACAACAGCGCCTGTTTATACGGCTACAGTGACAGGTGAACTGACCATTACTAGTGGGGCTACATTCCATCCAGACCTCGAGAACACGTCATCGCCAGCATATCTTACTTTGAAACAACAAGTGCTTTCTGCGGTAAGTATGTCAACACGTTAACAAGATCGTGAAATGAATGTTCTTGTAAACTCCTGTTTACATGACAATAAAAACCCAGTGTGACTTTGTGCAATCTTTCGTATCTTCAAAACGGTTATTTTCTGATCAAATTTGTGATATTATATCTTATTTTTACTCCTTACATACATTGAATGTGCTCTTCAGAACCCCCTCTAAAGGACATTTGTCCTCACTCTTTACAGAGAGGAACCCACACTTCGTGGCAATTTCATATGAAAATTTATGAATTTCACACGTTATGACGGTTATTGTGAGGTGCTTCTTATCATATGACCATTTTTGTTTGCATTTTCTGTTTTCGAATGTGTAAAATGTCTTCTCCAGAAGCATCACGAAGATATGATAACGTTCCGCAACGTTGCTACAAAAATGTTACACATTTTATATATGGAAGATATGATTTTTTACGCCACGAAATAAGAACGACATCAAAATAGAAATGACGGCAATGATCAGGAATCGATACAATTAACCCACAGCTCCCATCAGAGACACCAAAGGGAAAGAAACACAAACATGAAATAACTAGACCCTAATGGAAACATCAATGGTAGAAAGCCAAAATGACAGTTACTTTCCCACAAAATGGCCAATTGGCTATCCAAAGCAAAAAAATATAAGCAATACACACAATCGGAGACATGCCTTCACAAAAATAAACCGTGACAGAAGAACCGCCTTGGAAGGTCAGTGAAACGAATTCCACTTGGTGGGGGGGGGGTCTTAAATCGATTTTAGTTCAGTTAAGATTTTAGATAAGTTAATACAATTGTCAGATCTATACCGTATTTAAGTTACAGTGGGGCTTTATAAACCAATACCCATCATGGTATGCAGCATTTTACCTTCTATCCTGTGTTGCTTTATAAACTGTTTATTCTATATTTTCAGATACTCGCAGCTCTTGATTACGTGTACCCAGGCAGAAACAGAAACCTTTTATCCATGACTTTCAGGTTTGTTGTTACCTTATTATAGGTATTGATCACCATGATTACATTATATAAAATGTGTTGTTGTTTCTAATAACTTTAAAAGCGAAAACTAAATTTCATGATTCAGTGACTCTGCCAAATTGAATACTATTTTTTGTTTTTAGAAACGTTAGTCCTGAATTATAATTTCATTGTGACGAGATGATTGACATAGAAATATATCTAGGTCAGTGTGACCTATTTTCATGGTTCAAGGATTTTACCTTATAATTCATATACATTGAGATCCCGAAATGTAATATTTAGCATATATGTTCCATGCGACCTGGTCACTGTCCTCAAAATGTATCTAGGTGTGTGTGACCTATATTTCATGGTTCAGTAATTTTACCTTCTATATTGAAGGCGCGAAACAGGCGAGCTATGCTGTTTGGCGACAGCTCTTGTTGTTTATGGAATATTCCTAAGGCAGGTACAAACGATAGCTCCGCCTAGTCAATCTTATCTGCGACTACTATATATTATTGCTGAAGAAATTAAAAATAAAATACATGTTGTTATGGATGGGCGTTATGTTATACACCAGTAATCATGTATTATTGCACATGTGATCATATCTTTTTATGACATGTCGTCATCAACTAAATAACAGTGATATATGAAAAATCAATCTATCATCGTAAGCTCTGGTGATTTTGCATATGCTTTTTTTCGCTACGATGAAAGAAAACCTTCAGTTACGTTGGTGTGTTATACTAGAAGGTACTTTAAACCATTTGAAATATCTATGCTTACGTTAACAAGTCTGTGTAAGAAAACCCTTGTAGCAAAAGAAAGAAGGGGGATAAAGATGGGTATTGTTAATGTGTACATTATTTCCAATATCATAACTCTTTAACAGATTTCAATACTCGTTAGAATTGCCTGAAATCAGTCCCCCGCAGTCTATATTTGCAACTTAAATAAGAAAAATAGCAGAATTCATCAGCAAAACACTTCATTTTGGTTACCTTGAAAGAATTTACAACATAACATGGATGTGATTCCTTATGGTTGGCATCTGTGATTGATTAACCCATTTTAGATTGGCAGCCCCCTAATTGAGACACTGGCAAATAGTACTTGCGCAGAGGGGATGCCTCAGAATGTGGCGTATGCACTGTTTGCAAAACATGTTGTCATTTTCTACAAGAGATTTTGAACATACTCGAACTTGACACACGCAAATTTTGAAATTGACTCCTGCCATAGATACATTTCCTATATTAAGACCATCTTTGGAGTGTCCTGAGGTAGTGTTATTTATGGGGAGGTCTGCTATCAGGTATACAAATTCAGTGAAGCCTCATTTGAAACTGGCAAATGGGGCCCTTAAAAGCAAAGTTGCCTCAACCCAAATATGCCTAACAGCCCTTTTCTGGGACATTGGCGAACAGAGCAGATCCAGATCAGATGGGTTTAAACTATTAGCTTGAAAAACATTATTTTTGTAAAATTTGCCACAAACAGCAACACAACTGACATCCCTATTATTGGAAATGGACCTCTCCAGACTTACCACTTGTAGGTTGTAGAACCCATTGTCATTATATTGGTTAATATCGTGTCCTGGTAAAAGCGAGGGCTTTCAGTGTGCAATGCAGCAGATTACATTCAGTATAAAATGGGTTACAATACAGCGATTCCATTGTCGAACTGTAGTGTGTAATTACAGCAATTTATCATATGACGTCGCGTCTGAGAGTGTAATAACACCATGTAATAAATTCGATAATCCACTAGTGGATTAAATATGCAAATTAGTTAGATACGCCTTGTAACGTTACATGTACGAAGTCCTTAACGATGTCGCGTTTACTAATTATTGGAATAGTGACATTTTTATAAAACAATCGTGAATAAATCGAGTTTTAAATGTCATATGATAAATAGAATCTTTTGTTGTTTTTTTTTTGGTTTTGGTTTAACGGCCCTTTCAAGATTATTTCACTCATATCGAGCCGATTGTTAATCAGAGGTTGGCGAAAACCGGAGTACCCGGAGAAAAACCACCTGACCTTCCGTTGCAGAACTTGGCGTCTCACATGTGACCCGAGCGAGGCTCAAACCACAGCGGTGAGAGACCTAATGATCAAGAGTCAGCGCTCTTAACCACTAGGCCACGGAGGCCCGTGATAAATAGAATCTTGTATTCGTGCTAATGTATTACTGAATTTATCAAACTCGTTGAGGAAACGGGATGAAATGCTAGGCAAAGCCTCGCATTTTATCCCTTTTCCTCAACTCGTTTAATAAATTCAATAATACATGAACACTCATGTAATATCCTCTATTTCCAATATATTTTCTTGCAGTGAAGGTAGTGTAAAGGTTTCCTTCAGCCTAGAAATGGACGACAATGCATCATCTCCGGTGACAGCCAGTGGTGTAATACTAGCCATAACAAACTCTGTTACTGTTGGCGAATTCGGAAACTTCAGTGTCAATACAACTTCAATCAAAGCTGAAGGTAATTAGCATTTATTATTTTTTGGTCTTTTTTCGTAGATGTTTTGATACCTTTTCAGAGGCAGTCAGCTGCCATTCAAGAGGAGATAGCACACTCAATGAACCAACATTACATGAAATTAAATTCTATCTAATTCTCAGCAAAACAGAAGCGAAGTCAGTGATCAGGAATCGATACATCGAACCCACAGCTCCCATGCGAGACACCAAAGAGAAAGAAACACAAACATGGAACAACTATATCCTATTTGAAACATCAACAGTGGAAAGCCAAAAGGACAGCCGCTTTCCAACAAAATGGCCAGTTGGCTATCCAAAACAAAATAATATAAGTGGCACACACACTCAAAGACAAGCCACAACAAAAATAAACCGAGACAGAGGAACCGTCTTGGAATGGTCAGTGAAAGCAGTCTGGAATCAAACGATAGAAATTAACTATTTTTGTGGTCGATTGCTGTACTCAAACTTTTAAACTAAATATAGGATCTTGCACGAGTGTTCATGTATTATTGACTTTATTGAACGAGTTGATGAAAAGGGATAAATGCGAGGCTTTGTCGAGCATTTTATCCCTTTTCCTCAACGAGTTTAAAATATTCAACAATACATGAGCACGAATGCAAGATTCTGTTTATCATATGACATTTAAAACGCATTTTATTCACGATTGTATTACAAAAATGTCAATATTCCGCAATAAGTCAACTCGATGTCATTAAGGTGTAACGGCACATGGCGTATGTAACTAAATTGCATATTTAATCCTCTAGTGGATTATCAAATTTATAACATGGCGTTATTACACTCTCAGACGTGACGTCATATGATAAAGCCATATATTTAGCAACCAGACATTAAACACTGACTCTGCTTTGCCTTTGTCCCAGCATATATATATTCCTTCCCAGAAAAGGTATAATAAGGTAAAGTGACCTGCTCGATGCAACCTTTATAGTGTTGACTAGTCTGTTAAACACCAAACGAAGCAGAACAGAAGTCAGAAATGAAGCGAACAAATATATTTTATAGTAAAATTCCTATATTAAGACCACAATTTTGTGTTTTCGAATGTGGTCTCTAAGACATTTTTTCTTGCACACTTTAATGTTTTAGCCTGGGATATAATATAATAATCTTATATGGGTGTGAGGGGTGGATGGAAAAATCCGTCCCGAGGGTCATTGTCCGGCATCACGAGGCTTGCCGAGTGATGCCGGACAGTGATCCCGAGGGACGGATTTTTCTATCCACCCCTCACACCCATATAGGATTCTTTTTCTTGCATACCTTCCATTTCTATTACGAATTTTTAATGCTGCTGTCACTTCGGTTACCGACGTCCGCCATTTTGTGATTACACAACATGAATGTTTAGTGACGTAACGCATGACGACGACGCGCATGAGGTTGTAATCAACCAGTGCATTTATCAAACACGCGATTATATTCGATTTGGGGTCGGAACAACAGGGTCAGAACATAAATTTCTATCCCAGGGTAAAATCACGGATTTCCTTGTCTGGTGTGCAAGAAATTCTATTCTCACCCTAGTGTTCTTACACAGGGACAGGGGACAAATCGAATATTCTCACAAGTTTGATATGCACTGGTCGAATAAGACTTCATATGCACCGTCGTTAACGTTGATGTCACACCACGTTATGTGACGTCACTAAGATCAAACCATTGTCATGACGCCCACAATACGGTGAATGATGGCAACTAAGGTGACAGGATTAATTAAAATCCACAAATGAAAGTGATGACAGAAAAAGAATCTTAGATGGTGTGAGGGGTGGATAGAACTTCCGTCCCCGTGATCACAGTTTAGCATCCCTCGGCAAGATTGTGACCCTCAGAACTGATTTTTCTGTCCACCCTCACACCCATGTAAGATTATTATATAAATAGTGCCAAAGGTGACCTCTTACTTGAAGAAACTGAGTGTAGAAAACAAAAAGAAAGATAAACTGGAATCTTTTAAAAAAATTATTGAAAGAAGAGTAAGTCTTTATTTTAGTTGGTCTAAATAGCAGAACTTAACTTTCTTGCACACCAGACAAGGAAATCCGTGATTTTACCCTGGGATAGAAATTTATGTTATGACCCTGGTGTTCCGACCCCAAATCGAATATAATCGCGTGTTTGATAAATGCACTGGTTGATTAGAACCTCATGCGCGGCGTCGTCATGCGTGACGTCACTAAACATTCCTGTTGTGTCATCACAAAATGGCGGACGTCGGTAACCGAAGTGACAGCAGCATTAAAAATTCGCAATAGAAATGGAAGGTATGCAAGAAAAATCCGTCCCTCGGGATCACTGTCAGGCATCACTCGGCAAGCCTCGTGATGCCGGACAGTGTCCCTCGGGACGGATTTTTCAATCCACCCCTCACACCCATATAAGATTCTTATAGTATTAGCCCTGTAGTTGATGACAAACCCTATCCATTTCGAAAATCCGCCTATTCAAATATGAGCCCCACCAAGCGAATTTGTTTCTTCGAGCATTCCGTCATGACAAATTTTAACTGCGCATCCCCAGCCATTCAGAGGGGCCAGGGATATGGCTTTTTGTCAGAAGGTTCCTCTTGATTAACTGCTTGTATGAGCGAGCAACGAAGGTTCTGGCGAGACTGTGCGGATGCGCAGGCTCGCCTGAACCTTCGCTGCTCGCACAGGCGATAAGTACCAAAATCACTTGACAGGGCCAATATATTAAAACTTTTACAACCAAATATAAAAACTTTTGAGATTAAAAAGTCCGATATTTTTCATATTCCTGCTTAAAACATAGATTCTGCGGTTCTAACGAGTACCCACAATCTATGTTCGAGGCATTTCTTACGAATACACACAATCTATGTTTTTCAGCAGAAATAAGAAAACTAATATAAAACCCTGTAAATCCTTGAATGCAGCAATAATGAATTGGAAATAAATGAATTCAGCAAACAGTGCTCCAATTGAGACTGTTGTAAGTTTTGTGTCGATTATTTATCAGTCAGCAGGGAACTCTTCAGTAAAAAGAAACAAAGAACGGTTATCTTTCCCGCCATTTTTCTCATTTTGGTGGAGGTGAAAGCTTCGGTTTTTATCCCTAAAATTTGATCATTTTTAAACAGTTTTAAAAGCAAAATGTGTTTGATATTTTTTATTGACAATCATCAGAAATAAAAGGAAATATACGGAACAATGATACATGTATAGAGTAAGTCTTTGTCAGAGGTTTGAGATTGATTTAAAATATTTCTTGTGCACATTTGGTAATGTCATATAGCAGAATACCTTTGTTTACACCTCCAAAATTGGCGGACCTCAGCGGAAGTGACGTCATGCCGATTGTCGACCCCTAGTTAATAACTACAGAAGCTGACTGCCTGCTAATGTCCACGTGACTATCGCTGATCGTGAAAGAAATTCCAGTAAATGGTTATTTATAGAAAAAAATACCACCCTATTTTTACCGCTGTTAGGTCAGAGTGTTGCATAAGAAAGTTCCCAATTGACTCTGAACTGGAATCATATGCTGGGTTTGGCAAACTGTGTAGATCCAGATCAGACGCCGTAGAATGCGTCGCCTGATCAGGGTCTACACTGTTTGCTAAAAGGACAAGAATTTAAGTGTTAACCCAAACAGTCCATTACGAAAACCGGCCTATTCAAATATGTTGGTAAAATTTTACCACCAAAAATAAAGAATTACAAATAAAAATCCTGAAATTTTTCAAATTTCTGCTGAAAACATAGATTGTGGGTACTAGTTAGAGCCGCCTCAACAAGGAGGTTCTAACAAGTACCCACAATCCATGTCTTGGAGCAAAAATAAGAAAGATAATGAATACCCCCTTAGACCCTAGTTGTCTCTATATAAAGTGGTGTTTAGCGGGGTATTCATATCACAGACTTGTTCACGTGATGTGAAGTTCTAGTTCAGGAACATTCTCCCAGCCTACACTCAGAGACAATTGAAGCATCATATCATGGAATTACATCTATATAATGCTGACCCCCTTGAGCCCCACTTTTATGAAGTGAAACTGGGGTTTACAGGGGTAAACCTTAATTTTAATATCAAATATAACTACCCATCACTACAATTATAGCCTTTTCTCCAGACGCAGGTCTGGGACAGTCTGACACAAAAAAAAATCTAGCCAGAAATGCCACTGGCATGTCCCTTTTCCCGTGACCTCCCCAGCGTCGAGTCCTGATTGGTCGCTGATGTCACATGACCTATCAGACCAATAGGCAGACGATACAGGTCACGTGACCGCGATTTTCGCGCCGAGAAGGTCATTATTTTTTCAGACTTGCTTGGGATAGGATGTCAAACTACATTCCATGGAAGAATGAATAAACGGATAAGTGTTTTATTCTTTTTTGATTTTGCACTTACCTTGAGTTTCCACAACGTACTTAGGCTTTTTAAGCTTACTGTTTATTCCGAAATTCTTAGAGACTTTATTTCGCGTGTTTCTGCCGACATTACATGTGTAGTGGTTGTCCGCCATTTTGAATTTTCACTTGGAAGTTTTGTTTATCATGTGATCAACCGTTTTTGGTTTTTGATAAGCACCACACTTCTTTTCATGTTATGTGCCAGGGTATACGCTCGTATTATTCCTGGTAATGTTTTAATAGAAGTCGGCGTTGTGGAAACTTAAATTGCCAGAAAAGAGGACGGTTTTTGTGCGTGTTCCTTCCACTTCCGGTATCGGAAGACGTTGTATCGCTGAATAAAAATTCTCAGCATTAATTTAGTTTTGAACATGTGCAAGACCCGTCTTCGTTTAGCACTTATAAATCCCACGATGCAGATGGATAATATTCAGGTCCCTTTGTGGCCTTTCTATAGTATCTTCTAAACAGAATCCATCCAATTCGTGTGGGTCACCTTTGCCGAATCAAGATGAGCCAGTCTATGTCCCCTCCTCCCATTTGGGCCTGGGTTGACTAGGATAGGTTCGTCCACCGCCCCGTAGAGACCCTGCTCATAATTGCGGGGACTCCGGGGTGCGGGGAACCTATGCCCAAAATTTTTTTCCGAATCCATGTTACATACGAATTTTGGTACGGTTCCGATCCCGGTTTTTATCGGGTAACCTTTCCGGACCTTCGGTACTTAGTTTACCTTGGTCATATGCTTCTTTCCTCTTATTATGATAAATTTTTGTTATCATAATCATTTAATTGGATTGTTTTCCCTTGTAAAACATACAGACTTGGGCATCGTTTATTGGAATACCGTGACTATTGCAAGTGAGTCCGGTACGTTTCGGTACGGAGTCGTTTCGGCCTGGGTCGTTTTCGGCCCGAATTTGCACCTGGATCGATTCGGCCTATTTCGGTGGGTCGTTTCGGCCTTGTGTCGATTCGGCCTTGGGTCGATTCGGCCTTGATCGTTTTAGGCACGGCTCCTTGAATGCTCAATTTTGATTCGGCAATTTCGCATGTTCAGTGCACGATACACAATAAAGGGCCTAACACTGGGGAAGTTTAATTGAGCCTCGAGTGTTTTGCCCCTAGAGCTGAATCTGGGCCTAGTGAATTATCCTCTGGGGATATATCAATACTCAGAGGTTGGTCTTTTTTCGTCTTTACTAATTAGCGATTATGAGAAGGACATATTTAGAGCCTCATCACCTATTGATTCTAAAACTATAAGCGGACCATGTCTTCCCAACGTTTTCAGAATCAAGCTTCAAGACCGGGGGCACTCGTGCGAAAAGAACTTGGAACATTGGTTCTAACAACAAAAAACATCAATTTGTTTTGTTCTTATGAAATTCCAAAATTCTACCCAGATTCAGACTCTGTATATATGACGTCAGGGAAATTGGCATTACTTCCTGTTTCGACGCTCTAACATTGGAGCTTCTTACCAGGACTATTATTAAGTGGGTTCTCATTATGACTGGTATTCTAATTCTACCCACTTTGCCTTCAAACAAGAGCATTCCGACCATATAGCTGCTATTCTAATGCTTTTGTTTATTTCCCGGTCATTTTTTCACATGCCATGGCTGTCTACCACCATGTTGCATGTTTGGCGCAACTCTGCTCTTGATAACTGGTTCAGTTTTTACTGAGCATAGTAAATGAAAACTTAGAGCCTCAGCGCCTCTTGATTCTAAAACTATAAGCGGACCATGTCTTCCCAACGTTTTCAGAATCAAGCTTCTAGACCGTGGGCATTCGTCTTTTTTGAAGTCTTCGGAGAGCGTATCAAGTACAGGTACCGCAACCAAGAGACGTTCTTCGACTACTTCCGATGACTTTTAAGTGCTTATCACCCTCGACTAGAAGATCTCAATCAGTCCTCGTCTACTAATAGATTATTCTCAGATCAGGGTACACGGTCCTTTCGTTCCAGAGGTCGGACTGGAACGAAATCTCCCAATAGAGGAAGACACAAGTCTAACAAATGACTTTCTTCCTTCCCCTCCTCTTCATCTTCTCCCAGTAGGAGCCGAGCTTTTTCAGTTCTATCAAGCCTTGGCTTCTTTTATTAAATATTTTTTTAGTTTTATGAGTTGTGAGAAAGGGTTACTGGATTGCGTTCGTTAGGAATCCTTTCTCTTTCTCACATGCAAATACTATTTCTGGTAAATAGTATCAAGAAAAGAAATCTTTTTATTGGAAGAGGAAGGGTTCTTCTCCAAAAGAAAGCCGTGTAAGTAGAAAAATTTCTCCTTTCCCCAGGCTTCTACAGGCGGATCTTTCTATTCGAGAAGAAAATGGGAAAATCGACTCATCATCGAGTTCTCACACTTAACACAGATGATGCAAGTCGATCATTTCAAAATGGAAACTTCGTCCTCGATTAGTCAGGTCAATTCTCCCAAATTCGGGGACGATTTCCGTAGTTTTTAAAGGACGCTTACCTTCACATCTCCATCCATAGGTCATTACGCAAATTCCTTCGTTTCACCTTGGATGGAATTTTGTGTATCAGTCCGTTGCCTTTCCTTTGTTGGATTTGTCAACGGATCAATGAAAGGAAAAGAAGAAAATGGGAAAATCGACTCATCATCGACTTCTCACACTTAACAAGATGATGCGAGTCGATCGTCTCAAAATGGAAACTTCGTCCTCGATTAGTCAGGTCAAATTTCCCAAATTCGGGGACGATTTCCGTAGTTTTAAAGGTCGCTAGCCTTCACATCTCCATCCATAGGTCATTACGCAAATACCTTTGTTTTCACCTTGGATGGAATTTTTGTGTATCAGTCCGTTGCCTTTCCTTTGTTGGATTTGTCAACGGATCAATGTTTTCCCTGTTCACCAACTTATTGGAAATTAATTAAGCAGCTCTCATCATAGAATTAGGCCCCAATCTCGTGTAGTGTTCCGATGATGGGTTTTGTCATCATTTTTACAGATACTGTTTATCATACCTTGTCCTAACGTGTACAGGTTATTGTGAATTTAGATTTCATACACTTTATCGAGAAGTTGAAATTGACTCTACCTCAAAGATACTTCTCCAAATTTTTTCACTCTCCGAAAAACTTTCGATTTATGTCAGGGGTTTGTTTCCCCTTTTTAGAACTTAGTAATTGGATCCAGTTTCCCTGGACAATCTCATCTTAGACCTTTCCAGTTTATTTTTGCTAATATTATCACTGGAAATACCATACGGTCTAAAGGAGCAATAAATTCCATTATCAAGATTGCTCTCTACGATTTATGAATCCCTCAGTATCAAATGGGGTCTCCTCTTTTAGAGACTATTCCCTATTTGTTTTTTTCGCATGCCAGCCTTTCAGGTTGGTTTTCCACTTCGAACCTCAGGGATTAGTTGTTCAGGGAACGTGGGGCCTATATTAGGCGGGGCTATATATATATATATATGTGTGTGTATGCGTATATGTATGTATATATGTATATGTGTATAAACATTCTGAAACTTCAGAAAAATTTCCTTGGTTTATCAGTTCTTCATAGCTCCAAACTGAGGAACAGCTTCATTATTGTTACTCCAGACAAATGAATAGTGTAGTTTTTTCTACTTATCAGGGAGTGACTCATTACTCTTCCCTGTTGGCTTTTACATGGAAGATTATAACTTGGTGTCTTCAGGAAGGTATGTCTATCCTTGTCGGACACCTCCAGGGCAGATTATGTCATTGGGATCGCCCCTATAGACCAGTTCACCATCCGTTCTCTACAGGGCGTTTTCTCAAATGGAGAGAACCTTTATTGGGCCTTTTTTAATCAAATGTCCAAACAACTCGGTTCTCCAATCAACTTCCTTTGTGTTTCAAGTTTCAGATCTCCTGGAACGTGCAGTTGATTTAAAATCTCTAGATTGGGGGAATCTTTTACATATGCGTTTACACCATTCAACTGAATTCCTCTAGTTCTAGGTAAAAATTCAAGCGTCCAAAAGCCGAGCCATTCTGATTACGCCTCCTATGGCCTCAGAGATCTTGGTTTTTTAGTCATTCTGAGCCTAGTCTCAAGACTTGCAACCAGTCTTCCAGTAGTTCCAGATCAAATATCTAAAAGGTGTGGGTCAAGCATTCCATTTCAATCCAGAAATGCTTTACTTACACATCCAGATGTTGTCAGGAATCAAACCAGAGGTAGACACTTTTCTGGTTTCTCTGCCGAGTGTATCTTCAAATATAGAAAGATCTCCACTCTCAAGTTTTACTCTGGAAGATGGAAGATATTTTCTAGTTGGTGTAGAAAAAGGGAAATAAATCCAGACAATTCCTCTAGGGAGGTTTTTTACTGGATTTCTTTTTCTGTCTGTTCTCTACCCTTCAATTTCTATTTCATCTAAGAGAAGGGTACAGATCAGTAATCTCGAACATGTTAAAATTTTAGTCGGCTTCACACTTTTTCATTAAACCCTACCATCACCAGCTTATTAAAGGGGTTTTTTCACTATGCCGACAGGTTTTCAGGACTTTGAATCCAAATGGAATCTTGCATGGGTGTTGTGGTCTTTTCTAAACCACCTTACGATCCGGTGAATTCAGCTTCTTTTATTCATTTGATAGTCAAGCTGTATTTCATTTGACATTTGCTTCAGTTCGTAGAAGTTATAGTCATGCTTTGCCAATTACAGAGGGTTGTTTTCAGGTATGAGAAGAACAATGACTTCTTTTTCTCTTCTCATTCAACCTATTTTTGTTTCAGGCTATAAATAACCTTGTCTGAAACTACTACTTGTCCTGTCATTTCCAGGATTCGTGGATTGTAGGCTAATGTGAATTTTTTGTATACATTAGAATGTTTAAAACGTTTCGAGATTATCATGAGAATTTTTTCTTTTCAATCAAGGGGTTTTGGATATATTTCTAACCATCCTTGATTGCAAAGTGGATTTGTAAAGTGATAAAGCTTCTACCAGTATATGCTAATTTCACTTCTGCCCTATTATCATTCAGAATACAGTATGAGGTTAGAACCTTCTACATTTTGGGCATATTGGAACTCCGTTTTTTTTCTTCAGAATGTTTTTTCTTACTGCGTAATGGATGTTCCAACGCTACTTTTCATCCCTTCACCTAAGGTGCTTGGTTCCCATTCGTAGTGGTACTCATTCCTTGGGTAGTTTAGTAGCTTCTCAATCTATTATGAGCAGCACTTATTTTGGGATTTTATTTTCCTTGGTTGTTTGTTAGCCTGTTTGAATAGGTATGAACCTTCTATTTTCACTCCGGTTCCTGTCCATTTATCTTCTCCACTTGTGAATTTTGGATTTGGATCCCTTGCAGTCATCGTGGATACTCTCTTACATTACCATCATTGGATGGTTTTAAAAGGGGTATAAACAACCAAGGTTGGAGGAGTTAGGTATGTGTAACTTTATTTTTCATCCAACCCTCCACTTGCTTTGAATTCAGGCTATAATTGTAGTGATGGGTAGTTATATTTGATATTAAAATGATATTTTTAATGTAAAATTAATTTTAATTAATAATATACCTACCCATCACTACAATGGTATGTCCCGCCTCCCAGCCCCGCCTGAAATATTTGTTTTCCTGAAAGAAATAATGACCTTCTCGGCGCGAAAATCGCGGTCACGTGACCTGTATCGTCTGCCTATTGGTCTGATAGGTCATGTGACATCAGCGACCAATCAGGACTCGACGCTGGGGAGGTCACGGGAAAAGGGACATGCCAGTGGCATTTCTGGCTAGATTTTTTTTTGTGTCAGACTGTCCCAGACCTGCGTCTGGAGAAAAGGCTATAATTGTAGTGATGGGTAGGTATATTATTAATTAAAATTAATTTTACATTAAAAATATCATTTTCGGATTTCTGCTCTAAAACTCTAATCATTGATCGTGGGTATTCGTTAGAACCGCCTCGATGAGGCGGTTCTAACGTGTACCAACAATCTATATTTAGAGCAGAAATAAGAAACATATCACAATTTTCCATTTTAACAAACTTTTTTGGTTTTAGGCGGTAAAATTTACAAAATATTGGTAAAGGTGTGTCTTCCTAATTGGTAGTGCCATTGCTTTGACTTGCTTTGTTTCTATTTTAGTGACAAGTACTCTTGCTCCATCAACAACTCTACCAGTCATGACATCCACTCCTTCAGTTTCACCAACTTCTTCTGTATCTGTAACACCAACATTGTTTACTAGTTCTTCAATATTACCCTCTACAACAGTAGCTGTGCCTCCAACTGAAACTCCATCAACATCTGTATTACCATCAAGCCCAAGTGTTACAGTAGTCTCAAGTCCGTCTGTGTCACCGAGTACAAGTGTAACAATGATACCAAGTCCATCTGTGTCACCAAGCCCAAGTACAACAGTGGTAACAAGTCCGACTGTGTCACCTAGTCCAAGTGTAACGATGATACCAAGTCCATCTTTATCACCAAGTCTGTCACCAAGTCCAAGTGTAACAGTAGAACCGAGTGTGACTGTGTCACCGAGTCCAAGTGTAACAGTAGGACCTACTGTAACTGTGTCTCCAAATGTAACAGAAGTACCTACTGTAACTGTGTCACCAAGTCCAAGTGTAACAGCTGGACCTACTGTAACTGTGTCACCAAGCCCAAGTGTAACAGTAGTACCCAGTGTAACTGTGTCACCAAGTCCAAGTGTAACAGTAGTACCCAGTGTAACTGTGTCACCAAGTATAAGTGCAACAGTAGTACCCGGTGTGACTGTGTCACCAAGTCCAAGTGTAACAGTAGTACCTACTGTAACTGTGTCACCAAGTGTAACAGAAGTTCCTACTGTAACTGTTTCACCAAGTCCAAGTGTAACAGCAGTACCTACTGTAACTGTGTCACCAAGCCAAAGTGTAACAGTAGTACCCGGTGTAACTGTGTCACCAAGCCCAAGCATAACAGTAGTACCCAGTCCGACAGTATCACCAAGCCCAAGTGCAACAGTAGTACCCAGTGTAACTGTGTCACCAAGCCCAAGTGTAACAGTAGTACCCAGTGTAACTGTGTCACCAAGCCCAAGTGTAACAGCAGTACCCAGTGTAACTGTGTCACCAAGTCTGTCACCAAGCCCAAGTGTAACAGTAGTACCCAGTGTAACTGTGTCACCAAGCCCAAGTGTAACAGTTGTTCCCAGTGTTACTGTGTCACCAAGCATAACAGTAGTACCCAGTGTAACTGTGTCTCCAAGCCCAAGTATAACAGTAATATCAAGTGTAACTGTGTCACCAAGTCCAAGTGTAACAGTAGTACCCAGTGTAACTCTGCCACCAAGCCCAAGTGTAACAGTAGTTCCCAGTGTTACCATGTCACCAAGCATAACAGTAGTACCCAGTGTTACTGTGTCACCAAGCCCAAGCGTAACAGTAGTACCAAGTCTAACTTTGTCACCAAGCCCAAGTGTAACAACAGTACCCAGTGTTACTGTGTCTCCAAGTCTGTCACCAAGCCCAAGTGTAACAGAAGTACCCAGTGTAACTGTGTCACCAAGCCCAAGCATAACAGTAGTACCCAGTGTAACTGTGTCACCAAGCCCAAACATAACAGTAGTACCCAGTGTAACTGTGTCACCAAGTCTAAGCGTAACAGTAGTACCCAGTCCAACAGTATCACCAAGCCCAAGTGTAACAGCAGTACCCAGTATAACTGTGTCACCAAGTCTAAGCGTAACAGTAGTACCCAGTCCAACAGTATCACCAAGCCCAAGTGTAACAGCAGTACCCAGTATAACTGTGTCACCAAGCCCAAGCGTAACAGTAGTACCCAGTCCGACAGTATCACCAAGCCCAAGTTTAACAGCAGTACCCAGTGTAACTGTGTCACCAAGTCTGTCACCAAGCCCAAGTGTAACAGTAGTACCCAGCGTAACTGTGTCACCAAGCCCAAGCATAACAACAGTACCCAGTGTAACTGTGTCACCAAGTCTGTCACCAAGCCCAAGTGTAACAGAAGTTCCAAGTGTAACTGTGTCACCAAGCCCAAGCATAACAGTAGTACCCAGTGTAACTGTGTCACCAAGCCCAAGCGTGACAACCGTACCCAGTTTAACTGTGTCACCAAGTGAAAGTATAACGATCGTATTGAGTCCGAGTGTAACATTCGTTCCCAGTCCCACAGTATCACCAAGTCCAGAAGTAACAGAGGTGCCAAGTCCGACAGTTTCACCTAGCCCTAGTGTAACAGTATTACCAAGTCTGACAGTGTCACCTAGCGATACTGTGTCACCAAGTGAAACTGTGTCACCGACAAGTCCATCTTTTACACCAACACTAACAATTGTAACCACCCCGACTGTATCGCCAACAACGATTGTTATTTCGCCAACACCGACATCAACTGTGTCGCCTTCAGTGACTGTAACGCCATCAGAAACGGTGTCAGTAACACCCTCAGTAACACCCTCAGTCACCGTAACACCAACTGGTACAACAGCGTCAACAACACCAACGCCTTTAGTGGAATACTTTGGAACTTTCACTATTACTGATGATACAGTTTGGAACCCAAAGCTTGCTGACCCGACTTCACCAGAATATCAAATATTGAGACAAAGGATTGACAATGGAGTGAGTGATTTTAAGATTGTTTAATTTTTTTCGTTCTATTGTTTCCATGATACGTTTTGTTTATAAATTATACATGTAGCACTAGTTTAAAAAGCTGACAGATTGCTTGTATAGCATCAAGGACCTACTCTTACATGTGTGCTTAATATTCTTTGTCACTCTGTACAGGCTTTTTAACCATTGATGTATTTTAACACATAAACATGTCCACGCAACGAATATTAAGGATAATCCCACTGTGTGCAGAGAAAAATTGGGGTTGCACGGGTGTATTCTACCCTTCTTCAATTAGAAACGTAGTTTGTTTCATGGCATAAATAATGAGATTCTGACGAGCATAATCATCCACAAAAAGACTGTAGATAAGAAATTAGACACAGCGATCTTACATGAATGGTCATGTGTTAGTGACTTCACTAAATGAGGCCTCGCCGAGCATTTTGTCCCTTTTTCTTGACGATTTTAATAAATGCATTAATACCGGAGAACGAATGCAAGAGTCTTTTTATCATATGACATTTACAATGCATTTAATTCAGGATTTTCGTACAAAAATGCCAATATTTCGCCATTAGTGAACGCGATGTCGTTAAGGACGCTTTTATATAACGAACTTGCATATTCACTCCACTAGTGGATTGCCCAATTTATTACCTGGTGTTATAACATTCTCAGACGCGACGTCATGTGATAAACAAGTTTAATTTCTGAAGATTAATTATTGCTGTATTTCATGGTGTAAGGCTGGCTTATTTTAAGATTCGTCTGTTTGAAGCTGACCAAATAATTAGAGAAGGTTATGCATTAAAATTTTAATCTTTTATCGTGGGAAAATGTGCTGGTATTTATGCAAAGACATGTAAATATCTTGATTACCGACATTTTACACCCCCCACACACAAACACGAAAACAAAAACATTGTTCCTTGTCACACTATTTCATTAAGACATCAATTTTTCATTTCAGTTCAACTTATCCTTTTTGTACCATCCACCATTAAAGAACAGATTCGTAAGAACTAAAGAAATGATTTTCATGTAAGTAGTGATTTAGAATTTCAATTTATTGTTTTTATTAGGTATTCATGTACTGGAACTGAGGGAGAGGATTGCATTACGAAAACACGCCTATACTAATACATTGTAAATTTTAGCAGGGAAAAACGAAAATTTTCAGATGAAAAATTGTGATATTTTTCTTATTTCTGCCCAAAATATAGATTGTGTGTACTCGTTAGAACCGCCTCATCGAGGCGGTTCTTACGAGTACCCACAATCTATATTTTAGAGCAGAAATAAGAAAAATAAGGTTTACCCCTGTAAACCGCAGTTTTACTTTATAAATGTGGGGTTCAAGGGGGTAAAAAAAAAAATATATAGTCGTGTTTTCGTGATGGAAGTTGGTGACCTTGAAATCCTGCAGTTTGTGCATGTGGTTCTTCCAAGTTACCTCCATTACCATTTTCCAAAACCTTCGGTGATCATCACGTGAACTAGTCCGTGAAATGAAGACCCCTATATACCCTGCCATATAAGCCCCCCAGTGGAATTCGATTCCGCTTACCATTCCAAGGCGATTCTTCTGTCCCGGTTTATTTTTGTTATGGTTGGTCTTTGGGTGTCCGTGATTTATTTATTAATTTATTTATTTATTTATTCAGAAATTTTTGTCATCAAACACTTATTTACACAGTATAGCTAAGTATTCGAAAACATAAAACAGTTTATATAATGAATGAGACAAGGATTGAGGGTAGGCTAGGCCTATTATTGCTCTCTCCTGATGCTTATATTATTTTATTTTTGATAGGCTATTTGCCATTTTGTTGGAAAGTAACTGTCCTTTTGGCTTTCCCCTATTGATTTTTCCATTAGGTCTGTTGTTTCATGTTTGTGCTTTTTTCCCTTTGGTGTCTCTGATGGGAGCTGTGGGTTGATTGTATCGATTCCTGATCATTGCCTTCACTTCTATTTTATATAGAGAAAATGGAGGTTTACGGAGGTACACATTATTTTCCTTATTTTTGCTCCAAGACATAGGTTGTTGGTACTCGTTAGAATCGCCTCAATGAGACGGTTCTAACGAGCTCCCGCGACCAATGTTTGCAGTATTTATAAGAAATGTATCAAGAATTTTCATCAGAAAAATGTCCAGAATTTTCATCAGAAAAATGGATATTTTGGAGATGTGAAAAAATGCACTATTTTGCACGGGTGTTTTATCGTAATGATTTGTTTGTTTGTTTGTTTTGGAGTTTTACGGCCCAGTCAACACTATTTAGGTCATTTTTGAGCCGGTCAGTTTACCTATCAACACTTTCCTGGGCAGGCTTATACGTAAGCGGTTAACCAGTACAGTGCACATTCTTTCGCCAGAAACTGACAACTGCCCTTCTTGAATCAGCGGAAGGGAGAAAATGACCGTAGAAAAGATTTCATGATCAATCTCCACGAAAGAATGTTGCCGACCCCGGCGGGAGTCGAACCCGCCTCCTCCTGATCACCAGTCAGACGCACATCCGACTGAGCCACTGAGGCCGACAGTTATCGTAATGAAGTCCCTCCATTGTTTACTTGCTGAGTTAATAATAGATGAAGAACACGATGCAAGATTATTTTTTGTCATATGACTTTTAAAATGCATTTAACAAAAAATGTCAATATTCCACCGTTAGTAAACGCGACATCGTTGAGGATTTCATACGTGTAACAGAACTCATTTGCATATTAAATCCACTAATGGATTACCGAATTTATAACATGCCGTTATTACAATATTACACGCATTAAGAAAACTTTTATTTGGACTCCAATGTGACCCAGAATAGGAAAGCAACATTATAATGACGTTTTCTGTTAGACACTTTTAACGTGGAAGTGAGCTATAGTTAACGTAGCATGTGACGTCCAATACATGGCCATCATCGGCAGCTCCGTCGGATGCGCTTCAGACTGCTGTTCAGATGATCACCGGTTTGATATCAACTGGGTCGGCAGCATTCTTTCTTAGAGACTGATCATGAAACCGTTCTCACGGTCGTTCAGTCCCTTTAGCTGATTCAAGAAGGAGAATTATCAGTCCGTGTTGAAATATGTGCAGTTAACTCTGAAGTATAAGTCTGCCAAGTAAAAGTGTATTTTGGTATACTGGCCAGCTCGATATGGCATAAATAGTGTTGACTGGGCCTTACAACTCCAAACAAACAAATTCCAATACAAGCTCGAAAGAAAATACAGTAAAATTCGTATATTAATACCACCTTTAGGACTGTTTAAAAGTGGTCTTTAACGAACTGTCCCAAAGGTGGTCTTTGACCAGAGGACACTGTATGCAGAAAACACAAAGAAAGAATAACTGAAACTGTCCAAATCAACATTTTAAAGTAGAATTGTGTCTCTTTTTGGTGGTCTTAAAAGCGGAATTTTACTGTAATGCCTTGTGTTTGTTGGTTAAAGTGAAATGAGATTGAAAGAGGTTGTATTGGAAAACATATGTATGGCATCCAGTTTCAGACAAGCCCCTAAGGACATCCAGTGAAATTAAGTTTCATCTAGATGTCATCATTAGGAAAACACGCCAATACAAATACATTGTAAGTTTTTCGCCGAAAAATAGTTAAATTTTAGGATGAAAAATTGTGATATTTTCCTCATTTCTGCTCAAAATATAGATTGGGGGTACTCGTTAGAACCGCCTCATTGAGGCGGTTCTAACGAGTACCCAGAATCTTTATTTTAGAGCAGAAATGAGAAAAATAAGGTTAACCCCTGCAAACCCCAGTTTTACTATATAAAGGTGGGGTTCAAGGGGGTCAAAATTGTATAGGCATGTTTTCGTGATGAGTCAGCCCATTTATACCGACAATCGATTTAACGACAAAACTCGTTAAAATGACAATTTCAGTGAAACGAATCCTTAGCTAAAGTTGATACAGATTAATGGTAGCATTCAAGAATGTTGCAATTATCTAATAGTTCAAGAAGCGAATGTTATGGATATTTGTTAGAATCGCCTCGACTAGGCGATTCTAACAAATGTCCACAACATTTGTCGAACGACGCGATTCTAACAAATGTACACAATATTTGTTGCTTGGAGTTTGTTTGTTTGTATTGGAGTTTAACGGTCCAGTCAACACTATTTAGTACATTTTTGAGCCGGTCAGTTTAACTATCAACACTTTTCCTGGGTAGGCTTATACTTAAGCGGTTAACCAGTACAGTGCCATTCCTTCGTCAGAAACTGACAAATGCTCTTCTTGAATCAGCGGAAGGGAGGGAATGACCGTAGAAAAGATTTCATCATCAGTCTCCACGAAAGAATGTTGCCGACCCCAGCAGGAATCGAACTCGCGTCCTCCAGATCACCAGTCCGAAGCGCATCCGACTGAGCTACCGAGGCCGGCTGTTGCTTGGAGTAATTAAGTGGGAAAGCCCTTTTTACTCCATATTGGGATTCTTTATAATGGATAAATCCTTACAACGGCACCATATTGAGGATCAAATACTGTCGTTATAACGAGGGTCCTCTGTAGATTTATCAATTCGGTACAATACTATGTATAACTGAAAAGTGCTTCATCAAAAATGGTCCGGACTGTCTGTGGTAGGAATTTGTTTGGGGATCTCAAATTGAAATACGCTTCCCAGTATATAAGAATCTGTTTCAAAACCAAAAACTGTTCTGTTTTTATAAAGCTATATAAAATTGTTTTTAAACCATTTTATTATGGCATCTATTTTATTTCAGACAAGGGAGTGTAAAGGTCAATTATGTCCTTATCTTCAAGGACAATGATACTTCACCAATCGATGCAGCCGCTGTAACTCAGGCAGTCGTAGATGGCATTGACAATAATACTTTCCCATTTCCAATCGATAAGACCACAGTCTTGCACCAAGGTATGTAAAGATCCTTATTGTACATCACATAAACAAGTGTTGTAAAGTGAACGGTTGTACGCCTCACCATATGTATGAAAAGGGAGCTCCAGGTTAGATTTTTGAAATTATATGAAGGGCACTGATGATGCCGAAAATAGCTAGGCTGGCCCAGAAAATCGTGTGCACTCCTACATTTTCAGGCATATGTTGCAATCATTGCTTCCAACTACAAGTATGCAGGCCTCCTAGCAAAACCTATAAAACCTATTATAACCTATAATTTTGTGCCAAACCTATAAAACCTTTATTATATTCATAAAACCTATAAAAACCCTGCATTTTTATGAAAAACCCTATATTTTTCACATTTTGAACCTTTTTGCGACTAAACCCTAACTTTTCTTCAAAATGCACTACTATTTGTTACTTTTTAGTCCCATAAAAAGTGATGAAAACTGTCAAAAAATTGTATTTTTTTACTCGCTCGCTTCGCTCGCTCGGACTTGGTAAAATTCAGATCAACTTTATCTGAGTAATTGTGGCACAAAAATTAATCAAATATTTTTTCTTCAGTTTTAAATCTTTATGTAAGTTTGGAAGTCTCTTTTTTAACCTGTATTTTTATTGAAAAACCTGTAAATAACCTATATTTTGAGTAAGAAGAACCTATATAAAAACCTTTATTTTCAAAGTGGGGCACTAAGTGGCCGGAGTATGTTATAGAACACATTTACAAGAGTTTGCTTATGTTCTTCAACTTGTGGCTATCAAAGATAATTGGTTCTCGTGAGAACTGCCTCGTTGAGGGCTTTCTTATGATTCGGTATAATGTTTGGAGCAGTTGTAGTAAAACTGGCACACAAGTCCATAAAATGCCATTTTGAGGCAAATGCAATTACTGTGTACATTAAAATTCCGCAAACAAGACCCTCTGAAACTAAGACTAAATAGAATTGAATGCAATGATCTGCTTTTAAATGCTAATTTAGAAAGTTTCAGTTATTCGTTCTTTGTGTTCTCTACACCAAGTTTCTCCGTATAAAGACAACCTTTTGGACTGTTCAAAAGTGCTCTTAAAGACCATTTGAACAATTCCAGAGGTAGTGTTAATATAGAAATTTTACTGTATTTCACTTAGATTTGCAAACTGAAAAATAACCTAAAAACCACGCTAGAGGCAACCTGGGTGCTTTGTTCGTTTGTTTGTTTTGAGGTTTAACTCCCCACCAACACTATTTAGGTCATTTTGGAGAGACGTTGCTTCCAATTTTGTGGGACTTTTACCCGGCATTGATATGAAATGACATCTCAATCCCTGCCGCCCAATAAAACCAAGAGGGTTTATATGCATGGACTCGCAGCAGTTTTCCTGGGCAGGCTTATACCTAAGCAGATTACCAGTATTCATGTGCGGTCGGTGTCAGCTCTGCGTGGAAGCATCGTGCAGCTAATCAGCAACCTGGGTGCTGTTGAGTGTATTGTCTGTTGAAAATGTAATGGGTTAAAACTGGCATACAGTGCTAAGCTAGGGGAGGGCGTGACTGGTGATCAGAATGTTATTGTTGCTATCTGCAGCATTAAAAGCATTGTTACAAGAGTATTAATAGTCTCTTTTACTGTGAAAGATTTACTGAAGATAATTATGTTTGCAAAGACTTCCAATGTTTATACAGTGGAACTTCGATGGCTCGAACCCCTTTGGTATCGTGAAAATTTGTTCGAGACAGCGGTAGTTCGAGCCATGGAGCGCTACTATGAATGTGATATATAGCAGGAGGCATAATGAAGATAATTTTGGGATATCTTGTTTGGGTGTTCTATACTATAAATGTATGCTGTGTGTACTCATTAGAATCGCCTCATCGTATTTTGAGGAATTTCCTACGGACTCAAGAACTGGTTCGACCTATCCTTGGCAATCGAGCCATCGGGGTTCGATCCATCGAAGTTCAACTGTATATTTCACGATAATATTAGAACCGCAAAAATTGAGGCTCGCCAAATAGTTCCATTTAAATTATCCTTACGTGTTTGTTTTCAACAGTCAAGAACAAATGGGCTCTATAAGATAGCAAGCTTCATTATATTTATTGGGTTGATGCGATGGATTCTTTTTATGTAATAGTTAATTGAAGTTTGCCCTCAGAACAAACCGTGTTTTCCACTATTTTCCAAATAAACAGAAGTAACATTTAGTTTGCTTCATAGTTATTCAGTTCGGAATCTATTTTTTAAAAATTCTCTATTCCCACCCGCATAAAATTTTGAATAACTATGATATGCAATCTTCAGTTTTTTAGCACAGATGAAAACACAAAACTCGTTTTGTTAAATAACTGTACATCTTCTCTACTAACATTTCTTTGGGCACTCTGAGGAATCATTGTTCAATATTTTGAAAATCTAGTTTGTTATACAGTCAGTTTCAATTTTTGCGCTATTTGATATGTGAAAACTACAAATCGCCAACATTATGTCCATACTTTTGACACAAAAACGCGATAATTTTAACCAGAAGAAATAACCAAGTATGCAGTATTGATCATTGCATTCACTTCTATATTGTCACAAACGGCTCTTCAGTTGTCAAATGTATTTGCTTATAATTGACTTTCTGCAAACACGTATTATGTCCTGATGTTGAGATTATAAAATGCCACATAAACTATTTAACAGTTGATCCCATTACCACGTCAACAACGCCAACGATTCCAACCACACCGACAACACCAACAGTTCCTACCACACCAACATCGACAGAGCCTGTGACATTGCCATCAACATCGACAGAGAAACCACCGGTGCTACCAAACTGGGCAATAGCTGTGATAGCTTGTGGTGCTGTGCTCCTGTTTTTGTTAGCCATGATCTGTATTTTGGTAAGCATGGTGACAATAATGTTTTTGTTTTTGAGCCTGCTTTCAGTATGGCATGATTTAGTGATCCATTCCTTCGTTTATCCAGCCGTCAACCTTTGGTGTCATTAGTTCTCTAAACAGGCCCCAACCCATCGGGGCTTGATGAAATAGATGGGCTGCATGATGCTTCCACGCAAAGCTGAAACGGACCGCACACGAGTACTGGTAAACCGCTTGGAGGATCTAAGCCTGCCAAGGCAAAGTGGTGCGAGTCATACCGTCCATGCTTATAAACCCTATTTGTTTCATTAGGCGAAAGGGCTTGAGATGTCATTTCATCACAATGTTGGGTAAAAGTCCCACAAAATTGGAAGCAACGTCTCCAAAATGACCTATACAGTGTTGACGGGGATGTTAAACCACAAATCAAACAAACATACAAAAGATCTCTGAACCCAATTCAAGGACAGTTTTCCTTATTTCTCCATATAACCATCAATTAAGGTGGGTATTTTGAGTTAATTCAAGGACAGTTTTCCTTATTTCTCTATATAAACATATGTTGTTCGTATTCATTAGAACCGCCTCGCAAGGGCGGTTCTAATGAATACCCACAACATAGGTTTTTATGGAGAACTGACAAAAACTATCCTTCAGTTATTGTTTTATTTGGTTTAAATGTAACCGGGCGCTAGAAGCACATCGGGTCTACTACATGCTTCAATTATCACAAAATACCTAGCCTAATACGTTGCTGTGTTAGCGTTTAGCACAGTGCTTAAGGCAGAGTTGGTGTGCTTGACCTTTATCGGATTGCTTGATGGTCATACATACCGGTAAGTCAAAATTTACCGAAATATTTTGTGTAACCTTTTCATCCTACAGATAACTATGTGAACAGTATAGATCCAGATGAGGCGCCTGATATTGATCCATCTCACTATCATGTACACAATTTGATATACTGTTGATTAACTTGTCTAAATCCGCTTTTACCAATAAAGATTATGTGCAAATTTAATCCTTATTCTGCTATTCACAACAACCCCTACCTTCGCAAACAGTGTAGTACCAGATCAGACGCCATGTGATCAGGATCTTCACTGTTCGACACTCATTTAGTGAATCTGCAGGAATAAATTACATCAATTAATCTGGTTCTAAGTCAGAAATGGCTGTTTCCACCTTCATATTTTCAGCAGGACAAGGGTTATAGATGGAAGCGTCAACTTTGAGGGGGCAGGTATGAAATGGATAAGCATAAAAAAAACATATATTTACAAAAATAATAATCTAAAATTCGATGGAAACACAGAAACATTAGAGCGAAATATCACAACATCACGAAAACACGCCTATATAATTTTGACCCCCTTTAACCCCACTTTTCTATAGTAAAACTGGAGTTTCTTGGGGTATACCTTATTTGTCTTAGTTTTGCTCTAAAATATAGATTGTGGGTACTCGTTAGAACCGCCTCGATGAGACGGTTCTAACGAGTGCTCACAATTTATATTGGAGCAGATATAAGAAAAATATCACAATTTTTCATCATAGAATTTTATTTTTTTCGGCGATAAAGGTGGCAATGAATTCGTATAGGCGTGTTTGCGTAATAAAAAAGAAGTGGAGGCAATGATCAGGAATCGATACAATTGCCCCACACTTCTCATCAGAGATACCAAAGGGAAAGAAGCAGGAACGTGAAATAACTAACTAGAAGTGAAGGCAATGAAACCAGATAAAAACATCACAAGCGGAAAGTCAAAAGGATAGTTACTTTCCTACAGAATGGACAAACGGCCATCCAAGATAAAAAAATTAAAGCAATACACACATGATAAGAAGAACTTTAACAATAATAAAACTCGACAGAGAAACGCCTTGGAATGGTCAGTAAAAAGTATTAGACAAGATCATATATTTAAAACCACACCTTATGCAGGGAAAGTGAGGTTTAGTTAGTTTAAAGGTACTCGATATATGTGCTATACTAATGGGAATGAAAACACATCCTTCTGATAATATTGTATAAGAATTGTACATGAGTGCGAGGGGTGGATAGAACAATCCGTCCCGACGTTCACTGTCGGGCATACCCAACTGTAATCTCTAGGGGCGAAGTTTTCTGTCTACTCCTCACATATATCCATAACGGATTCTTTTTCTTGAATACCTTTTATTAATGAGCGTGGAGTTATCATACTGTAGTCACTTCTACGGCATACATGATGCTGTAGGTAGCTAGGGCACACCAATTATGTGATATTTCTTGATAAATCAGCGACTGCCGCTGGAAAGAATATGAATCTCTATCCTAGGGTAAAATGCAGTCTGTTCCTTATCAGTTGTTCAAGAGTATGCGTTACATGTTTTTACATGGAACGCAGATCACAGAAAAGATGCTGAGCAGATAAAGTTGAATATAATTAATCTCCGGAGTTGAAACTCCTCAGGGTTTTCTACTGTCTTTTTGTTCATGAAACTCCTCAGTGTTTGTCTGCTGTGCTCTTGGTTTCGCAGTTTCTTGTATAATTTGTGTTTTTCTGTGTCTTGTACATTTTGTGTGTTCTTGTCATAAACTCTTCCTGTAATTTATGCCCCGTCCTTTTTACTAATGGCAGAAAATTGTCATTTCTGTTAAAACAATCATTGATAAAATGCATTTTAAATATCATAGGGTAAAAAATTAAATAGAATCTTGCATTCGTGTACATGTATTATTGAATTTATTAAACGCGTCGAGAAAAAAGGATAAAACGCTCCTCCAAGCCTTGCATTTTATACCTTTTCATCAACTCGCTGTTTTACAGTATAATTTGTGTGTTGTTTGTGTCTTGTACGTTTAAGTGTGTGATCTCGTCATAAACTATTTCTTTTCTGAGAATGTAATAACGCTATATATTACATGCATTACAGAGAAATACCATGTTTTCTACCAGACATAAACTTGGTATTTTCCTTTTTGCTAAGAAGAAATATTTCCTCTTAGCCGGGGAAATAAATCCCTTCAGCTGGAACTACTTTATGTACAAGATACGAGATACCGCTTTGCAGTGAAATTGTTCTATTCAAACGCGGGAAAGTTTCAATCACGGCGACGTTATTCATGACGTCATTGTAATGGCGTCTAAGAAATATCAACAGACGTTCAGAATGCGTGACGTTTGAGTCGGATGCAACGCTGAAACAAAAGAAAACATGGATATGACCATTGATTTGGATGTAAGTTTTGCTTTATTTAATCTAACGTTTTACCTGTTTTATCACTGAAACACTTTGTTTCTTCTATTTTTGTTCAAAACTGTAGAAAGCGCTTTCAAAATGGCGCCCATCCAGTTGTTCTTCCACCCAGATTCTGTAACACTTCGCTGATTGAACCGTTTACATGAGCTGTAAACAGTCAACTGAACGGGCATTCAGATCCAAAATTCAAGATCCAAACTCTCCTAAAAGTCTATGGAAGTGCATGTAATATACAGATTATACATTTCTCCTATTTGAAATATGGGATTTATAAACCTCGGGAGGTAAAACAATTCGTTAAAGAAACTCGTGCTTCGCACTCGTTTCTTTATCGGATTGTTTTACCTCCCTCGGTTTATAAATCCCATATTTCAACTAGGAGAATGAATAATCTATATGTAATAAATTTTGTAATGAAAAAGGATAAAATGCTCGGCGAATCCTCGCATTTTAAAATGCTTGGCGAGTCCTCGTATTTTATCCCTTTTCCTCAACTCGTTAAATAAATTCGATAATACATGAACGAGCATGTACGATACAATATATTATTTTTCTTTTGTTTCAGTGTCGTCGACGTCACGTGACTCACAAATATGCGTTAGAAGACCCAGATGACATTGGTTATAGAAGACAGTTTACAACCACCAATAACGAGGGCAGTCCGCATTACGTTTACGATAATAAAACATACGACGGTTTAGCCGATGGTGCTGAAATTAAACATCCTGCTGCATTTTATAATTTGTCTGATACTGACTTAAAAGAAGGCAATGGTCAGGCTCCTTCAGCAGCTCCTAATGGTTCAAGTTCTGATCCAGTAAGTGTTTAAATTGATCTCTTACTTTTACTGACTAATCTTTATTGTTTCTAACAAAATACTACTTGTAGACAAGTCTTGCATGCAGAGTTGGTTTCAGCATAGGTTGATGAAACAGATTGGGTTTCCTTACAAGCATGGATTTTAAAATATTCTCAAGTATCACTAGATTACATTGTATTTTAATTCAGTTTTCTTAGGAGTGTGAAACACCAGCTGCTGTTGATTGCAAATTTCTGCAAACATAAATATAGTTTCGTGCATGACTACTTTTCAATAAAGTTATACTACTCCAAATTAGCTAAGGATCAACCTGTGCAATTTTCAAAATTAATATATATAGCAGGATGTAAACAAAACCTGAACCAGTGTGTGAAGCCACAGTTGGCTTCAGAACTAATAATGGCATAAAAAAGAGTATTTTAAGTAGAAAGAAAATAGTCATCAAAGATCCTGATTTTGCTAAAATGCTAGAATAGATCAACAGGAATTTTAAACTTCCTACTTTTAATTCCACATGAACAGAACTTCTGATATCTTAAAAATCTGTTCATAAAGCAATGCTTAAGAAAAAATGAATATAATAAATGACCCAGGTATCCACAAGTGGCTGCATCAAATTAATGGGTCCCTCATAGAAACAGATAGTGGTAACTGAAATGTGAATAATATTTGTTTACTGATTTGTTTACTGATTTCTTGGTCATTATTCTATAACCTGCTCAGAAAATAAAACACGCATAATTGTTTATCTGTGTAGGGCAGTTCACAATTTCAAAGATAGAGGTTTAAATGATATATTGCTATGAAACCAATATCGGTGTTTTATGCTTTGAAACTTAGCAAATTTTGAGTAGTATTTAACCAGAGCTCTAGATAAGAGGGCGTAAAGGGTTTTGCAGCAGTTTTGAAAATCAGCATTGAAATTTAATTTGAGGGCTAAAATACACAAATGAAATTTTGCTGAACATCGAAATCAAATTTAGGGGGTACAAATATCAGCAAACTATACATCTTTTAACATCACATTGATTCTTTTGTAAGGAGTAGCAGCATATTAGATTAGAATGCGTTTAACAATGCAAAGATGCCAAAGTTATGCATTTAAGTTTTGTTGGTGTTATTCCTAGAAAAGAAAGCTTGGCATTTCATGAGAACAGACAATTCACATGAAATGCCAATCTGTCTTTTGTCCGACAAAAAAACAACAAAAATAGAATTTTGTATGCTACACTTATGTTTTGTTTTTAAACAGTTAAGCATTACAAATGGACATCTAAGAATCAAGCTTTAATGAAAAGCAGGGGGAAAATACTCATTGTACCAAAAGCTTATCTAGAGCACTGATGTAACGATTGTCATTGGCAGTATACCACAGAACACGTCCGTATGCAATTATGTTTCAGATACACAACGACAGTTCTAAGTGAATGAAGGTGACTTTCTATACATATTACCACATCCTTCTAACTGTTCATTACAAAAACAAGCCTTTCAATATACATTGTAAATTTTACCACCAAAAAATGAAAATTTTCAGATGAAAAAATTCAATATTTTTCTTATTTCTGCACGAAATATAGATTATTGATATTCGTTAGAACCGCCTCGTCGAGGCGGTTGTAACGAGTACCCGGAATCAATGTTTTTCAACAGAAATAAGAAAAATAATGGGTACCCCTGCAAACCCAAGTTTGTCTATATTAAAGTTGGGTTTAAGGGAGTCAAATTTATATAGGCGTCTTTTCGTGATGTTCAATAGCATGTGGATGATTTTACTTAACATGTTGAGTTATGTTAAGATGACAATCTATCGTTTACACAAAATATAGTTTATTAACATAATTACGTTTTGTGCATGATTTTGGTTTCAGTTATACATTTAAATATTAATGATGGGTTATTATATTTTCCTAGAATAAAACAACAATACTTTGATAGAGGTTACAGAATAGGTATTATTGAAATATTTAGTAAGTATATGATATTTATAACCTGTAGAATAAGACTAATTTAATATCTTACTTTGGGTTAGCTAAGACACTTGATCTTTAATTGAAAAAGAAACAGACTGTCTTTTCAATTCAACACCGTCTAAATTTTCATAAAGTTTATGCCCCCGGAAAAATATTTTAGGTTTACAAGTATACAGAGTTAAATTTGCTCTGTAATTTTGAACACTAAAACCAAAAAGGCATTAGAATTAAAATAAAGCTAAAAAGATTGTCTTTTGAAACAATGACATCATTACTGAGAGAAAATTATCCCTATTTAAGACTTCAAAAGCAGGTCGCAATAACGTTTGTCATGATCAAAATCAGATGCTTTTTCAGAGGTCGAGTGTCTTGCATCGTGGAAATTGCACTAACATTATCCTTTTTAAGTTGACTCTTTCTAATTTTCCTCATACATTAATGGCTTATAATACACAGTCTTTCTCTAGAGTTATACTTATTACTTAATAACAAGCTTTCACAAAACTGACAATAATTTTAACCAGTGCTTCAGCTGAAGTGCACGACCCGCCGGATGCTTTTAGCTTTATGAGTGTTACCATATATGGGTATGGCGGCCATTTTGGTCATGTGACCTGGACATAAAACGGTTCCCCCAATAAATGCGCCTTATCGTAAGGAGCAAAAATATATCTTATACTTAAGTACTGTATTCTGAATCGTTTGTAGGATAAAATCCAACACAAAAGCATATGTGTCAAAGTTTGACCTAGGCACAAAGAAGGTCAAGGTCAACCCAGGGTCACCATTTTAGCAATTTACGATGGGCCTACGTTCCAGATGCTAATTATCAAGTTTCGTGGAAATCTGCACAGTGGTTCTGGAGAAGACTATTTTTGAAGGGTTTTTACCAAATATTGCTTGGCGGCCATTTTGGTCATGTGACCTGGACCCCATGAGGAAATTTGGTTTCCCCCATCCCGTAGAGGCTCCATATGAAATTTGACTTCAATCGGCCCAACGATTTCCGAGGAGAAGCAGTTCGAAAATTTTCACATTTTTCGCCTCGGCGAGGCTGTACTAAATGGAATGTAATATTTCGCAAGTTCGTTGATAAGATCTCATTGATATTTATCAGTATGCCAAAAATTGTTTAAATATTCCAAGCGGTTAAGTCACTATCACCAATTTTCACAAACGGGTTACGGACGGACAGATAGACAGACCATATATGGCTTGGCGGCCATTTTGGTCATGTGTCCTGGACCCCATGAGCAATTTTTGGTTTCCCCCATCCCATAGAGGCTCCATATGAAATTTGATTTCAATCGGCCCAACGGTTTCCGAGGAGAAGCAGTTCGAAAATTTTCACATTTTTCGCCTCGGCGAAGCTATACTAAATGGAATGTAATATTTCCCAAGTTCATTGGTTAGATCTCATTGATATCTATCAGTATGCCAAAAATTGTTTAAATATTCCAAGCGGTTAAGTCACTATCACCAATTTTCACAAACGGGTTACGAACGGACAGACAGACAAACCATATATGGCTTGGCGGCCATTTTGGTCATGTGACCTGGACTCCATGAGCAAATTTTGGTTTTCCCCATCCCATAGAGGCTCCATATGAAATTTGACTTCAATCGGCCCAACGGTTTCCGAGGAGAAGCAGTTCAAAAATGTTCGAAAATTTTCACATTTTTCGCCTCGGCGAGGCTATACTAAAGGAATGTAATATTTCGTAAGTTCATTGGTTAGATCTCATTGATATCTATCAGTATGCCAAAAATTGTTTAAATATTCCAAGTGGTTAAGTCACTATCACCAATTTTCACAAACGGGTTACGGACGGACCCAAAGAAGGTCATGGTCAAGCCAGGGTCACCATTTTAGCAATTTATGATAGGCCTACATCCCAGATGCTATTTATCAAGTTTCGTGGAAATCTGCCCAGTGGTTCTGGAGAAGACTATTTTTAAAGGGTTTTTACCATATATGGCTTGGCGGCCATTTTGGTCATGTGACCTGGACCCCATGAGCAAATTTTGGTTTCCCTATCCCATAGAGGCTCCATATGAAATTTGACTTCAATCGGCCCAACGGTTTCCGAGGAGAAGCAGTTCGAAAATTTTCACATTTTTCGCCTTGGCGAGGCTATACTAAATGGAATGTAATATTTCGCAAGTTCATTGGTTATATCTCATTGATATCTATCAGTATGCCAAAAATTGTTTAAATATTCCAAGCGGTTAAGTCACTATCACCAATTTTCACAAACGGGTTACGAACGGACAGAGAGATAAACCATATAATGGCTTGGCGGCCATTTTGGTCATGTGACCTTAACCCCATGAGCAAATTTTGGTTTCCCCCATCCCATAGAGGCTCCATATGAAATTTGACTTCAATCGGCCCAACGGTTTCCGAGGAGAAGCAGTTCAAAAATGTTCGAAAATTTTCACATTTTTCGCCTCGGCGAGGCTATACTAAATGGAATGTAATATTTCGTAAGTTCATTGGTTAGATCTCATTGATATCTATCAGTATGCCAAAAATTGTTTAAATATTCCAAGCGGTTAAGTCACTATCACCAATTTTCACAAACGGGTTACGGACGGACAGACAGAATGACAGACTGACAGACTGACAGAATGACAGAATGACAGATTGACAGAATGACAGAATGACACGGTGATTTTAGGGCACTCTTAGAAAAAACCGACTTCAGTCGGTTGCTTTTTCTGCGGGTCGTGCAATATCTATTTGAAAAAAAAAATGTTGTGCTCACTGTCTAACCCCCTTCCTTCCAGTAGCTGTTTTATTAAACCAAAATGCAAAAAGCACTAATTTTCCTCGACCTTAGATTACGGGCACCTAGCAACGACTCAGATTGGTCTATGTATCTAAGCGGCCTGATCCGAGTCCCCATTGTGCACTATATAAATAGTCATTGATACGAAAGCTCTTTGACATAGAGGATCTTACATAGGTGTTCATATTTTATTGAATTTATTAAACTAGTTGTTGAAAAGGGATAAAATGCGAGGCGTCGCCGAGCATTTTATCCCTTTTCTTCAACGAGTTTAACACATTCAACAATACATGAGCACGAATGCAAGATTCTATTTATCATATGGCATTTAAAACGCATTTTATTCACGATTGTTTAACAAAATTGTCATTATTCCCCCATTAGCAAACACAACGTCGTTAATGACGCCGTACATGTAACGTTACAGTGCCTATCTAAATATTTGGCATATTTAATCCACTAGTGGATTATCAAATCTGTTACATGACGTTATTACAATCTCAGACGTGACGTCATATGATGAAGAAGTATAAGTTTGTATCCCGACTATAAGGCTCTGCAGTTAATGTAGATGCTTTCTGGGTGCACATACTTAACGACACGTTTTCCCTTGATGCTAACAAATTAGAACATAAGCTTATCAATGTAGCTATGATAACATATATCGCAATGACCGCATCACCACATCAGTTATATAACACTAAGTGCATCACGAAAACACACCTATATAGTTTTGACCCCCTTGAAAAATAAAAGGGGAGGCAATGGTCCCCACTTATATATAGTCAAATTGGGGTTTACAGGGGTAAACCTTATTTTTCTTATTTCTGCTCTAAAATATAGACTGTGGGTACTTGTTAGAACCGCATCGATAAGGCGGTCTAACTTGTACCCTCAATCTATATTATGAGCAGAAATAAGGAAAATATTTAATTTTGCATCTGAAAATTTTCGGGTTTTTTTGGGCGAAAAAGTGTACAATATATTTGTATAGCAGTGTTTTCATAATGGAAAGTTTAGCAGTTCGAACACCAACGACTCGTTTACCATGACTGGGTTTGGAGTACTTGGGTGAGGCAAAAGTGACGTGTATCTTTTGTCACTGGGTCATTCAACTGGCTTACAGATGGGCAAGGCTTGCTTCTTTTGTTTCTACACTTACCCTCATTTTCCTCTTTCTCCTCTATCCCTCGATTTCATGTCCTCAGTTATATCTCCCATCTTGTTTCTTCCTTTCTCTGGGAGACGGCACAAAATGACCCGCAAGGGTTGACTTGTGGTTAAACCCAAGACAATCAATCATGGATGAGTCAAACTCATTCCTGAGTCCCTAAGATAAGTTTCCCGTCCCGTTATTCCTGAAAAGAAATGATCATTGATAGTTCAGGAATATTTTCACATAATAAAGGTATGTTATGACTACGTATCTACTGGAATCAACCCATTAAGACGATTCTAATGTGCACACAACATGTTTTTATTTTTTATCATATGACGTCGCGTCTGAGAGTGTAAAAACGCCATGTAATATTTTTGATAATCCACTAGTGGATTAAATATCACGAAAACACACCTATATAATTTTGACCCTCTTGAAAAATAGAAATAGAGGCAATGATCCCCACTTTTATATAGTAAAATTGGGGTTTACAGGGGTAAACCTTATTTTTCTTATTTCTGCTCTAAGATATAGACTGTGGGTACTCCTTAGAATCGCATCGATAAGGCGTCCTAACTTGTACCCTCAATCTATATTTTGAGCAGAAATAATGAAATTTTACAATTTTTTATCTTAAAATTTTCGTTTATTTTCCGCGATAAAGTGTACAATATATTTGTATAGGCGTGTTTTCGTAATGGAAAGTTTAGCAGTTCGAACATCAACGACTCGTTTACCATGACTGGGTTTGGAGTAGTTGGGTGAGGCAAAAGTGACGTGTATCTTGTGTCACTGGGACATTCAACTGGCTTACAGATGGGCAAGGCTTGCTTCTTTTGTTTCTACACTTACATTCATTTTCCTCTTTCTCATCTATCCCCCGATTTCATGTCCTCTGATATATTCCATCTTTTTGTCGCACCTGCTTTAGTAGGAAGACATAGGCGTGAAAGTTTCCGTCCGTCCGGTTGTTTGTCTGTCCGTCCGTCCATTCGTTTGTCCGGTTGTCCGTCCGTCTTTCCATCAACATTTTACACTGGGTGTCTTGTCATCGCAACTCCTCCTCTAGTTTCATACCGATTATTTTGAAACTTTGCGCGTGTTTTTGCCATGGTATGAGGATGCGCATGTGGTTTGGGCTTTATCGTCGGATCATTTTTTGTCACTTTTTCCACATTGTGAACTTATTGGTTTTTAACCTTCAATTGATATATGATAGGTACCTCTTGTCATCGCAACTTCTCTTGCAGTTTTATACCGATCATTTTGAAACTTTGCGTGTGTTTTCGCCATGGTATGAGGATGTGCATGTGGTTTCGACATAATTCTCAGAATATTTCTTTTTCACTTTTTGCACATCATGAACTTAGCCATTTTTAAGCTTCCTTTGATATACGATAGGTACCTTTTGTCATCGCAACTTCTACAGTTTCATACCGATTATTTTGAAACTTTGTGTGTGTTTTTGCCATGGTATGAGGATGCGCATGTGGTTTGAACTTTATCTTCGGATAAATTTTTATCACTTTTTCCACATTGTGAACTTAGTCATTTTTAACCTTCAATTGATATATGATAGGTACCTCTTGTCATCGCAACTCCTCTTGCAGTTTTATACCGATCATTTTGAAACTTTGCGTGTGCTTTCGCCATGGTATGAGGTTGTGCATGTGGTTTCGACATAATTCTCAGAATTTTTTTTTCACTTTTTGCACATTGTGAACTTAGCCATTTTTAAGCTTCAGTTGATATACGATAGGTACCTCTTGTCATCGCAACTCCTCTTACAGTTTTATATTGATCATTTTGAAACTTTGTTTGTGTTTTTGCTATGGTATGAGGATGTGCATGTGGTTTGGAATTTATCTTGGGCTCAATTTTTATCACTTTTTCCACATTGTGAACTTAGTCAGTGTTTTACCTCACATATATAGGCTATGGATTCTTCTCAAAGCCATATATTCATTTCTTCTGCCTTAAATAAACTTTTATTTTTTTTTTGTGTGGGGCAGGTGGGGAGCAGGTGCGACATCAACTTCACCGAAGTTGAATCTCTGGTTTCTTCCTTTCTCTGGGAGACGGCACAAAATGACCCGCAAGGGTTGACTTGTCGTTAAACCCAAGACAATTAATCATGGACGAGTCGAACTCATTCCTGAGTCCCTAAGATAAGTTGCCCGTCCCGTTATTCCTGATAAGAAATTGTCATTGATAGTTCAGGAATATTTTCATATAATAAAGGTATGTTATGACAATGTATCTATTAGAATCAACCCATTAAGACGATTCTAATGTGTGTATATAACATGCTTTCATTTAATAAAACATGGCGTTTCCTGACACAGTGCTATGAAAAAAAATCGCAGTGGCTCGAGCTACCCAGGCTCGAACATATTCTAACAAGGCGCCCGCGGCAATCGGGGCTTGAAGAAATAGATTGGGTTGCATGTTTCTTCCGCTCAAAGCTAAAACCGACCAAATTTCGAGTGCTGGTAAACTGCTTAGAGGGTCTAAGCCTGCGCCTGAAAAGTGTTGCGAGTTGGACCATCAATGCATATCAACTCTTTTGGTTTGGTCGGGCCGCAGGTCTTGAGATGTGATATCATCTCATTGTCGGGAAGAATTCCCGCGAAATCGGAAGCAAAGTCTCCAAAAGGACCTTAATATTGTTGGTGTGGACGACAAACCTCGACCCAAACAAACACATAAGCTCTGTCCTTGATCATAGACACAAAGTAAAATTATGTGTACCGTTGGAAACACTCATTTCTCTTTTGAAAGTTTGATTTACAAGGTTTTCGATCCCCCGGATCTGTTTACGTGATGATTCGATTTTCTACAAAGATTGATGCACGGTTGCTTACTTCTAAAGGATTAACCCTTTCATAGAACATATTACATGTGATTCCTTATAATCATTGAATATTTTTGTGTACTAGAAAAGCTTACATGCCGCAATGCTTAAACATGAGCCCCGCCAAGCGAATTTGTGTCTTCGAGCATTCCGTCATGACAAATTTTAACTGCGCATGCCCAGCCATTCAGAGGGGCCAGGGATATGGCTTTCTGTCTGAAGGTTCCTCTTGATTCACTGCTTGTATGAGCGAGCAGCGAAGGTTCTGGCGAGACTGCGCGGATGCGCAGGCTCGCCTGAACCTTCGCTGCTCGCATAGGCGATAAGTACCAAAATCGCTTGACGGGGCCCACATAATTTAGATAGATTTCATATTACATGGCATACTATAATACAATTCTCTGCTAATATTGTGATTATTTCGTATAAAGAGGATCTTACATGAGTGTTCATGTATTATTGAATTTAATAAACGAGTTGAGGAAAAAGAAAAAATACGAGGCTCTGCCGAGCATTTTATTCTTTTTCCTCAACGAGTTTAATAAATTCAATAATACATGAGCACGAATGCAAGATTCTATTTATCATATGACATTTAAAACGCATTTTATTCACGATTGTTTACAAAAATATCAATATTCCGCCATTAGTAAACGCGACCTCGTTAAGGACGTCGTACATGTAACGTTACGGGACGTATCTAGCTAATTTGCATATTTAATCCACAAGTGGATTATCGAATTTATTACATGGCGTTATTACACTCTCAGACGCGACGTCATATGATAAACTAGAATACAAAACTGTGCTTTGCGGACTGGTTTGCAATTCTCTGCTAATATTGTGATTATATCAGGGGTACAATACGGTAAAATACTCGTTAAGTAGAAGTAAAACAAAGATCAGGAATCGATACAATTAACTTACTCAACCCATCAAAGACACCAAAGGGAAAGAAACACAAACATTAAGCGACCAGACCATAATGGAAACCTAAACAAAGGAAGGACATAAGGACAGTTACTTTCCCACAAAATGGCCATATGGCCATCCAAAGTAAAACGACATAAGTGATACACACAGTAAGTAACAAACAACAACATAAATAAACCGCCACAGAAGAACCGCCTCGGAACGGTCAGTGGAGAGATTTCCACTGGATGGGGGGTGGGGGGGGGGCTTAAATCGATTTTACGCGGCCACAATCCTCGCCCTTACTTCCGTCACGAATTAGACAAATAATTTGTTCAGTCCGCATGAAGGCCTCCTAACTCATCAGTGCAACATCTCCGTGAACACAAAACATCAAAGAACCACAGAGGTGAGACAACGATGAGGACTCCGTTCTAGATAAGGCGGAGTAAGGAGGATAATGAAGAGATGGTTTCCTTACTTTTCTTCAGAATCTTTTGTTGTGGTTATTTGTCGCAATATCGCCTATCGACGCGATTTTAACCTATTGTATGCGGGAAACCCCTAAAGAGGTACCTTGGCACACAGTGCAGGCGCAAATCAGACGCCGCAGAACGCGGCGTCTGACCAGGGCCTGCAATATTTTCTAACAGAATTATCCAACAAAAATGGAATAAAATGAAACGATAGGCCTGCCACCCCTTATATGACAAATGGACTTGTCAAACATATAGCAATGGAAGAGTCCACTAGCATACAATGGGTTATTAAATATCTGTAACACCGAGGTGCGTTCAAAATCACGGGCGCCCGTCGAGCGCTCACTGTGTTGCCTACGTTCTGTCGGCAACAAAGAGGCCGCTCAGTGGGCGCCCGTGTTGGTGAACACACCTAAGGTTTTATAAAGAAATAAAACTAAATGGCTTTTGATTATCTTTATTGCTCATCCTTATTTAGAGCTACGATACATGTGCAAAATCTTTTATTAAAATAATTCATGTTCTTATACTATGTTCAGAAGATGGATTTTTAGATGCTTTGAAGCACTAACAATTCAGTTGTTTCCAACAGAAGTAAGAGAAAAGTTCCGCATGCTTTCTTATAATATAATGTTGCATAGGTACTCATTATATGAACATGACAAGAATATACACATAAAAAGGGATCTTGACTGAAACTTGCTAAAATAAAATAAAAGTGGAGGCAATGATCAGGAATCGATACAATTAACCCACAGCTCCCATCAGAGACACCCAAGGGGAAAGAAACACAAACATGAAACAACAGAACCTAATGGAAACATCAATAGCGGAAAGCCAAAATGACAGCTACTTTCCCACAAAATGGCCACTAGGCTATCCAAAGTTTTGGCCAATAGGCTTTGCCAAAATGACAAACAGGTTATCCAAAATGGCCAATAGGCTATCAAAAGTCCCGGATTTTGAAAACCTACAGTGATAACCATCTTCTAGCAGACATGTTGTCTCATTCTTGTTGATTATTTTTTTTTATTTTATTTTCATTTTCCTGGATTCTGAACCTATCTATAACCTATGTTCGTTGAGAGATTTTATTAAAATATTAATTGTTTCTTTTGTTCTAGTAAGTTATCTTTTGATTGTGATACTTACATTATGCCAGTCCTATCTGTGTTATTTCTCTATGATTCATGCACATTGGTCATACAAAAATAGGTTATTACTTACAGGTATCACTGCCGTCATCAGGGGGCAAAATGCTCAAACAGGTTAATGTCAATCCTACACCATGCATTTAAAACTCAGAAAGCTTTTTAATTATAATATGACTGTTTTGCTTTCCAGTCTTATGACCTTTAGGACGTTTATAGCCCAGAAGTGCTCAACAGCACACCTGAAATATCCTTTGGGCAGACAATTTATTTTCAACTGTATTGTCCAATGGGTTGTTGCTCTGCCATGTGAAGTCAAGTTTATGTATATTTCTCATTTGTTTTACTGCTGCACAATGACTTGCTCTAATTGTTGTTGGAATTCTTTTACATTCGTTGGATCTTCATTTGACTCAAGAATGGAAACTGTAAGTTTCAGTTGACCGAATGTACACTGTACTAGCTCATTCCGCTTGCAGGTATCTCGTGGTTCGGTAAAAAGACGAGGTTCAGTTGACTTTAATATTGCTGAATGCAAAACATCATCGTTGACTCAGTAATGGCTTCAGTATTTACAGACATATTGTTTAACAATTCAGTGTTAACTGTGTCGTTCATGTCCAAATGATGATAATAATAAAGCATAATATTTGCCACTGCGTAAATGTATTTCTGTATTTTGCATTTTATGAATTTTGATAACACTGTAGGCAGAACGATTTCGAAGCTAATACTTTACATTTAAAACCTTGCAACCAGCAGTTAGGCAATAAGACTTCCCCGACCGCAAGTTTGGGGATGTTTGCAGCGAAATTCAAAGACGGGCCGAAAGCTTTTTTACGCCATGTTTATGTTTCTAACCTGTGTTTCTGAACAGGTATTAGAGATTAATAACGTCGGCACAACGATTTCGAAGCTAATACTTCGCACTTTATTGTTCGAAACATTCAGACAACGCACGTAGCATCAATTTACCCTTAAGATGCCGAGAAAAACTACATCTGAAAATGTCGTCTGCTTATGTCAGACGTCGTCTGCTTATGTCATCTGCTGAATCTTCTTGCAAACTTTTCAGAAATATTTTTCATACAGGCAAACAGTGTGGATCCAGATTAGACTGCTCCAATACTGTTTGCAAAAACGACTTTCAAAGAAAGCGGCAGACGACAAAGCAGACGACAATTGTCGTGATTGGCGTCTATGAATTAACCAATCTGAAGAAGGCGGGATTGCAGTGGTATATATTTTTTGACAATCACTGACCAGCGCCCCACTTTCTGTGAGAAGCATATAACCATTATTCAATATGCTAAATATGGATTACGGATTTGTACTTTTGACAAACATGTCACTTGTGACGAAAGTTCTTGTTCAGTGTGTCATTGTGTTATGACGTACTTGCACTTTAATGAACAGATGCGACTAAGAGATGATTATATTATTTTGTTTTGGATAGCCAATTGGCCATTTTGTGGGCAAGTAACTGTCCTTTTGGCTTTCCGCTATTGATGTTTCCTTTGGGTTTTTTTGTTATTTCATGTTTGTGCTTCTTTCCCTTTGGTGTCTCTAGTGGGAGCTGTGTGTTAATTGTATCGAAAATTGTAATTGTATCATTTTCCGAAACTGCTAGTTGCCGGTGGAAACAATAAACATGCAATGAAATTTCGATGGCTCGACCACTGCTGATTGCTTGTTTGTTATGGCTGTTTCCATAATTCCGTTTTTGAATCCCGGGAATATTTCCCATAACTCAAGATATTAATGTATTTGTGATTATTATCCACCCAACTTCGAAGACGCTCCCCAACTTCGAAGAAGTTGGTGGGGCATATTGGTTCTGTCTTGTCCATCTGTCTGTCTGTCAGTTAAGCTTTCACCCTGTAGGAAACTCAAGAATGGTTTGAGCTAGGATTTCGCTATTTCATATATGGAATGTGCATGAAAAATAAGTGGACACGTATTTTATTTTATTTTTTTCGCCTGACTTGTCTTTGCAGAGTTACGCCCCTTTTCGGACTTACGCATTGTGGTTATGGGGAAACCTTGTGAGCAAGATATCTGGAGAACCACTTGAGCTAGGCTCATGATATTTAATAAACAGTTTTGGTCTAAGGTGTAGATGACCTGATTAATTTTGACGAAATTCCCAAAAAATATTTAACGGAGTAACGCCCCTTTTCGGACTTATGCATTGCGGCTATGAGGAAACCTTGTGAACAAAGTATCTGGAGAAGCGCTTGAGCTAGGCTTATGATATTTAGTATGTAGATTGGGTCTAAGGTGTAGATGACCTGATTAACTTTTGACGAAATTCCAAAAAATATTTAACGGAATAACGCCCCTTTATGGACTTATGCATTGCGGCTATAGGGAAACCTTGTGAACAAAGTATCTGGAGAAGCGCTTGAGCTAGGCTTATGATATTTAGTATGCAGATTGGGTCTAAGGTGTAGATGACCTGATTAACTTTTGACGAAATCCACAAAAAAGGTTTAACAGAGTTATGCCTCTTTTTGGACTTATTCATTGTGGCTATAGGAAACCCTTGTGAACAAAATATCTAGAGAACTGCTTGGGCTATATGGAATATGCATGAAAATTAAGCGAACCCATATTTTTTTTCCTTTTCCGTCGAACTTGTCTTTGCAGAGTTATGCCCCTTTTCGGACCTATGCATTGTGGCTATAAGGAAACCTTGTGAACAAAATATCTGGAGAACCACTTGATCTAGTCTCATGATATTTAGTATACTGTTTGGGTCTAAGGTGTAGATGACCTGATTAACTTTTGACGAAATTCCGGAAATATTTAACGGAGTTACACCCCTTTTCGGACTTACGCATTGTAGCTATGGGGAAACCTTGTGAACAAAATATCTGGAGAACGGCTTGAGCTAGGCTTATGAAATTTAGTATACAGATTGGGTCTAAGGTGTAGATGACCTGATTAACTTTTGACGGAATTCCGCAAAATATTTAACAGAGTTATGCCCCTTTTTGGACTTATGCATTGTGGCTATGGGGAAACCTTGTGAACAAAATATCTGGAGATCTGCTTGAGCTAGGTTCATGATATTTGGTATGCAGTGTGAGTCTAAGGTGTAGATGACCTGATTAACTTCTGACGAAATTCCGAAAATACATAATAAGAGTTACGCCCCTTTTCGGACTTTTGCATTGGCTATAGGGAAACCTTGTGAATAAAATATCTGGAGAATTGCTTGAGCTAGGCTCATGATATTTGGTATATGGTTTGGATCTAAGGTGTAGATGACTTGATTAACTTTTGACGAAATTCCGAAAATATGTAACATAGTTATGCCCCTTTTCAGGCTTATGCATTGTGGCTATAGGGAAACTTTGCTGGAGAACCGCTTCGTACATTTTATGAATATTGTACCAACTGACAGTTCTTTCACGACAGAGGCATTTTTAGCTCGTCTGTTTTTTGAAAAAAAACTTTCGAGCTATTGTCATCACTCCGGCGTCTGCGTTGTCGTCGTCTGGCGTCGTCTGGCGTCGTCGTTCCAAACAAACTTAACCTTGGCTATAACTTAAAAAGTATTAGACCTAGCCTCATGAAACTTCATACACACACTCATCATCACAAGAGCTACATTTTGACCAAGGACCATAACAACATTGTTGATTTTGGCTGAATTATCTCCCCTTTTCCAATTTTTTTCTGAAACACATTTTTTGCTCTCATTTTAATACTATTCACAACAGAGCCTTCAAACTTCACATGAATGTTCCTTGGGACAAGACCTTTTCAGTGATACCACACTTTTTGATCTGTGACCTTGACCTTTGAACTTTGACCTATTATTCGAAAATTGAACCGAAAACCTTAACCTTGACCATATTTCCAAAATTATTTGGCCTACCTTCATGAAACTTCATACACATACTCACCATTACAAGAGCTACATACCCTACAAGTTTTATAACTCCATCTTGCAATTTGATTGCTCTTGTTTGACTTAGAACTTTGGTTTTCTAAAAGAAACTGCAGACGAGCGTTGGCACCCGCATGCGGTGCTCTTGTTTTTGATTATGTTTTTTAATTGTGTCTATTACTGGCAAGCATATGGTTGGGGGCATAGTGTTTCATAAACACATTTTCTAGTTAAGGGAGATTTTCCTTAATTTATCTTGAACACGTATGTTGTATCATGTCACAACCCTATTATTTGACTGTGATCTTTTGTAAAAAATGGGACACAGCCTTCCACAAGTCATTCGACTTCTTCTGAATCCCATTGTATAATATTGTCTTTACAGACTCATGTCGTTAGTTATATGTATTTTATGTATTATACAAATAATAAAACATTTAAACCTAAATAAATGTTGTTTGTACTCATTAGAATCGCCTCGGGAGGCGATTCTAATGAGTACAAACAATATACTTCTTGAAATTATATTAGCATCGCCACGATAAGGCGATTAACACACGTCATACTATTGTTTTTATTGAAAATCAGAAAATATCTCTATTATGTCTTCTGATATGGCGCTGTGATCAGTCCTCGGTAGTTCGATCTATCCCTGTCTTGGAACACATTTCCTTAGTCCCACATGAGGTCGCGTCACGAGAGTTTGTTTGTATAACAGATTGGATATGAATTACGACTCTTCGTAGGCACTATTGTAGTTTGCAACACTTGCTAGGCTGTCTAATACGTCAGCTTTTGCATTACGATAACTCACACATGAGTCTACTCACATGTACTAAAATGGCGCCTTTCTTATTTCTAGTTCTACCATTTTTGCAGATGAAAATGTTTGACACCTGTCTTATTTCTAGCAAAAACATAGATTGTGGGTACTCGTTAGAACCGCCTCATTGAGGCGGTTCTTACGAGTACCCACAATCTAGGGTATGAGGCGGTTCTTACGAGTACCCACAATCTAGGTTTTTGAGCAAAGTTAAGCAAAAACTGTAAATATCTGTTGCACCTACCAACCTAAAGATACATGCTCTAGAGTTACGAATAGAAAAATAAAATGACGTTCATGACGTCAGGAAAATGCCATTTAATCGACTCACATTCTATAGTATTTGCGTATTTTTCAACTAATTCCTATCTCTCTGTTTCTTTCAGACGTTAATAAATGTTAGTGATTGGCCGCCTTCGAATGGATCAGCGAATAGAGCAGTTCTGTATTTCTATGATAATACAAAGACTTTCTATGATAAAGAAAATAGTGCCTGGGAGACAAAGATGTGATAATTTAAGCATTCCATAAACGTTGACCAAGACTTTTATACATATCAGATTTGACATTCCACAGCTTCAGAAAGGGAGAGTAATGATGATAAATGAATGATATAACCATTTTTGTACCAAATGGAATCTTCCTCCTTATATATAGCAGGAGTCCATTTCAAAATTAGGGGTGTCAGGCTGTGGTATCTTCAAAATTGATTTGGAAAATGGCTGAACTTCCTGCAAATAGTGTAGGCCCTGATGAAACGCCGCATTTTGCGGCGTCTCATCTGGGCCTGCGCTGTTTTCACAGGTACCCCTTTTGGGGTTTCCGGTTCTAAATGGGTTAAAACAAACGTGATGTGTGTACTTGTTAGAGTCAGCTTTATCAGGCGATTCTGACAAGTACACTTAACATTTGTTTCTGTAGAGAATCAAGTGAAATACGGTGAAAGTCCGCTAAAACTCCCAGCTAAAGGGAAGACTTATTCTTTTTTCCAAAACATATTTGAAACGTTTTTTCTTTGTGTTTCCAAATCTATTGTACTGTAATAAGAGACTTCCTTTAGAACTATTCAAAAGTGGTCTTAAAGACTACTTTGGAGCAGTTCCAAAGGTGGTCTTAATATAGGAAGTTTACTTTATGCCTTGGATATAGTCTTAAAACATCCTCATAAATGCTCCTTATCTAGAGCCATGATATCCGTTAAGCAATCATACCTATGTCAGAATTCCATGAACAAACAAGGATATTTTTCCTTTTGAAAAGTGGACATTTAATATGAAGTTTATGAAATAAGCCTTCGGCGAGTTTCATAAATTTCTCATGAAATGGTCATTGGTGTAAGATTCTGTTATCATAGAACAATTTTTAAACGGATTTTATCGCTGAAGAGTTTAAAAAAGAGAACATGGAGTAGTTATTGACGGCGTCATGACGTTACTTGCCAGAAACCATGTGTTTTTATATGTATTGTCATATGATTTGTTCACTTGAAGTTATCCACTACATAACAGCGTCGTTATATGAGCCCCGCCAAGCGAATTTGTGTCTTCTAGCATTCCGTCATGACAAATTTAACTGCGCATGCCCAGCCATTCAGAGGGGCCAGGGATATGGCTTTCTGTCTGAAGGTTCTTCTTGATTCACTGCTTGTATGAGCGAGCAGCGAAGGTTCTGGCAAGACTGCGCGGATGCGCAGGCTCGCCTGAACATTCACTGCTCGCATAGGCGATAAGTACCAAAATCGCTTGACGGGGCCCATTTGATAAAGATTATTCTGGCATAGCGGTTGTCACAGCCAATATTTAAAAAAAGCCTGCATTCAGCTCTCGAAGAAAAGGCAAATGCATTAAAACTCAAACAAAAGCAAGCACTAAATAGAAATTGTATTTAGTTCCATTTTCTTCCTTCCGCCAAATCAATCATGGCAGTTGTCAATGTAAAAGTTTATACACTGTACTTGTAACCCATTTACATAAAATCTTGTCCACGAAACCTGCACTTGGTTAGACTTAAACTGATCGGCTCAGTATGACCCCAGTAGTTTTGACTTAGCCGTTAAACTCCATAATAAACAAATTCTTTAACTCATGCTGTTCATGACAACCCCAATCTTTGGAAAAAGTGTAGGTCCAGATCAGATGGCTTCTGAAGAAGCCATCTGATTAGGATCTACAATGTTTGACATTAAGTTTATGGCTTTGTAAGAATAAATTTCATCAAGTAATCTGATTGGTTCAAAGACAGAAATGGGTGTGGTTAAACTGAATATTCAGCAAGAGAAGGGTTAAGATGAACAATTGTGATACTTTTCTTATTTCTGCTCAAAATATAGATTGTCTGTACACGTTAGAACCGCCTTATCGAGCAGCAATAATAAACATTTGGTTTACCCCTGTAAACGACAGTTTTCATTACGCAAACACGCCTATACTAATATATTGCCACCTTTATCGCCGAAAAAAATGTAAATTTTATGATGGAAATTATGATATTTTTCTTTTTCCTGCTCAAAATATAGATTGTGAGCACTCGTTAGAACCGCCTCATGAGGCGATTCAAACGAGTACCCACGATCTATATATCTCATCGAGGCGGTTCTAACGAGTACCCACGATCTATATTTTAGAGCAGAAATAAGAAAAATAAGGTATACCCCCGGAAACCCCAGTTTTACTATATAAAAGTGGGGTTCAAGTGGGTCAAAATTATATAGGCGTGTTTCGCGATGACTATATAAAATTGGGATATGAAGGAGTCAAAACTACATAGACATTTTCCCATGATGGGTTCTTTCTCCTTTTCTGTATATGAAAACACAAGCACAGGTGTCCTCCTTATAACATGTAAGGTGTATCCAAACTCCTTAAAGGCATTTATTCTTACAGTAGGACACACTGTGTGTTCATAATTGTTTTATTGCCCCCTGTGATATACTGTCTATAGCAGATCTTAGGCGGCCTTTTATAGGGTGATTAGTAGGACCTGTTGAATCCACTGATTGAGGCACTTAAGGGGAAATCAATAATGTACACTAGTTAACAGTTAGTCAATTGTTGATTTTCCCCAAGGAGGCCCCTCACCTGTTGCAGACAGAGGACTTCTCTTCATTCATCACTGAGGGCTATATAATATTATGTAATGAAATGATAAGCCTCAATTATTAAGAATAAATGCATTTAACTCAGTATGAATATCTAGATTATCTTATACTAATGTGTTTTTGAAATTAATGAAACGAGCCTCTGGTGAGCTTCATTAATTCCATATGAAATGCCCACAGATGTAAGATTCTGTTTATAATACAACGATTTAAATTCAAATTTTACTGCCAAAGAATAGGAAAAGCATTTTTATGAACATAATGTTCACGGATGATGTTATGAATTAGCAACCATGTGTCATCATGTGATGTCATATCGATTTTATGACAAGGTGTTATCCGCTAGATAACGGCGATGTTACACATGTATATGATTATATTATGTATTATTACATATCATGTCATGCATAATTTCATTTTCATGCTCACTTTCATTTAACTAAACAAAACAGATGTTTTCAAATGTGTTGTCCGTATATTCTTGTTTTGCTGCTTCATAAAATTGTATTATAATCACAAAAGTACATGCTTTATGACTACGGGCCATGCATTACGCAAACTGGCCTATACAAATACATTGCCACTTTTATCGCCGAAAAAATGAAAAATTTATGATGAAAAATTCTGATATTTTTCTTATTTCTGCTCCAAATATAAATTGTGGGAACTCGTTAGAACTGCCGCATCGAGACGGTTCTAACGAGTACCCACAATCTATATTTTAGAGCTAGAGCAGAAATAAGGAAAATGAGGTATACCCCCGGAAACCCCAGTTTTACTATATAAAAGGAGGATTCAAGGGGGGTCAAAAATTTATAGGCGTGTTTTCGTGATGTCTAGTAGAAATAGGTCATCCAGCAAGAACGTTCAGTGAAGAATCAAAGCACCGAGAATACTGGAGGGTCTATTGTCTCAGCTTGTAGCATTACGAAAACACGTAGCAATGTATACGCTACCGCCGAAAAAGCGAAAATTTTAAGATGAAAAATTGTAATTTTTCTTTTTCTGCTCAAATTATAGATTGTGGGTACTCGTTGAGTACCCACAATCAAGATTTATTAGGAGAAATGAGAAAAATAAGGTTTACCCCTGTAAACCCCAGTTGTACTATATAAAAGTGGGGTTCAAGGGGGTCAACGTTTTCGTGATAGTTTCATTAATCTAAACATAACAGATGTTTGCAAATGATCTGTTTGTATGTATATCTTGTGGAAACAAAATTGTTCAAACTCGTCAATGCGTTTCTTTGTATCAAGTTAGTTTGACAATCAAATAACATTCAGCAAAAAAAATCTAAAATTGGGTCAAGCAATAAACATTAATTGATCTCAATCATTTTGACAAGCACTTATTCCATTTTTAGGCGTGATGTATTTTCTTGAAATTTGAGATGTGTTTTGATTGACTGATGCATGGGTCTGTAGTGAAATGTACAACACCTTATGTTTTGCATTTTACCTGGCTAGCAGTTGACTGACCAAATGTCAGAATGTATTATAAATATGTCATATCATATCAAATGAGAAGAAGCTCATCAACGTTTGTACGGTTTTGTGTCCACAGGCATGAGTGGTTTTAGCTGCTTCAAAAATTGTATCATAAAAGTACATGCTTTGTGATATTGTCAAGTGAAAATGGGTGTTCGAGAATATGCATTCGATGAAGAAAAAAAATTGGCATGCTTTCCCATTTAATCAGAATACAGCTCATTACGGTTACACCCCCGTGCGACATAGTCCATTTTACATCTCCATAATGGCTACTTTTCTGATGAAAATCTGTGATATTTTTCTTACTGTTGCTGCAAACATAGGTTGTAGATGCTCCCTAGCACCGCCTCATTGTGGCGGTTCTAACGACTACCCACAACTTATGTATTGGACAGAAAAAAAGAAAATAATGAATACCACCAAAACCCCACTTTTCTCTGTATAAAGTGGGGTTATTCAGAACTTGAGGGGTATTCCTTACACAGACTTGATGGCATGATGGTCTTTTTGGCTATGAGAACACATTTAAAGTCAGGCCAGACCACTGATGAGGCCTAATTGGCCAAAACTAGCTTGTCTGGCCCAGTAAAACTTGTAAGCTCCATAGATTTGCAGTTCCGTGGTATATTCCTTTCTTCTAAAGGATAACCATTTCATACACGGAGACTACATAACAGTGGTGGATACACTGCACATTTTTGTTCACCAATGGCAAAACAACAGGTTTTCACTTGATGGTGTTCATATATATTCTAAATCCTCAAGATGTCAATCGCAAAAAATGTCTGTTTTGGCGTCTGCTGGTTACTTCAAAGGTCATTGTTGCAAACAGTGTCCATCCAGATTAGTCTGATCTGGGTACACGCTGCTAGCCGGAATGCCATAGTCTATAAGAAGAAGAAGCAGTAGATGCCTCAAACAGATGAAATTTTAGATTCATTTTTACTTGACATCTTAAGGCCTGATCTTATCACATTACGATAACATAGTGCATTTTTTCACATCTCCAAAATGGACATTTTTCTGATGAAAATCCTTGATATTTTTTTTATAAATACTGCAAGCATAGGTCGTGGGTGCTCGTTAGAACCGCCTTATTGAGGTGGTTCTAACGAATACCCACAATCTATGTCTTGGAGAAAAAAATAAGAAAAATAATGTGTACCCCCGTAAACTCCCCGTTTTCTCTTTATGAAGTGGGTAAAGGGGGTCTTCATTTCACGGACTAGTTCACATGATGGATGCAGTTATACTTGACATCTTAAGGCCTGATCTTATCACCACACAGTCTCTCATTGGCACACTACGTGTAAAATAAAGCTACACACAAAGGTCATGTGAGTCGCTGCACGTGTGCAATTTGCGCACAGGTACGTCTATTTGACAGTTATTTGTAGAATCTCTGTTCATGTGGTGTTTGAGATTAAAAGCTAACATCCAAAGTCCCTCAAGTGCATTAGCCTTCATTTAAACGAGAACTTTTGTGTTTGTTAAAACGTTTGATTAGCACTGATCATTTAGAAACGCTTTTAAAGCATATCTTATATATAAGTGTTGTAAACAAGGGATCTGAATGTAGCAGAGGTTTATGTTTCATGTGTAATTGTGTTATAAATGAGCATTATTCATTGTGAGTTAAACTGTTTGACATCTTCAGTCAAACTACAATGGCTTGAATACCTTTGGGACTGAAAACAATACGTTTGAGGTGAGGTCGTTTGAGCAACAGCACCAACAACCTATGTTCACAATATAAATAAGAAAAATGCCACAAATTATTTTGACATTTTTCTTGTTTATACTCTAAACATAGGTTGTATGTGCTCGTTTCCAGAATGACTTATACAGTGTTAACGGGGACCTTAAAGACGTTAAACCTCAATTCTAACATGACGTTAACGTTTTTCCCATTGAACCCAGTGGAAACGTCAGCGTTTGCAAATATGCGATAATTCACGTCGTCAACGTGGTGCGTGCAATTTGGCGTCATCGTGACGTTGCATGTAAACATTTCCTTCTGTCGACATCCGCTGCAAAATAGTCCCCAAGATAACGCTTTGTTACTACTGTATTTCAGTTTAGCATCATGTTAGAATCGAAATAATTTCCACGCACCCGGTGTGTTATCGTGATTAACACACGGTGTTGTCGGGCAGATGCGAATATTAATTCACTCCGGCTTCGCCGTCGTGAATTAATATTTCGCAATCTGCCCTCCAACACCGTGTGTTAATCACGATAACACACGGTACGTGGAGATTATTTCTTAAATCAAACAAAGAAACAAGTCACAGATTATCATCAGAAAAATACTCGTTTTGGCGGTATGCAAGAATGCACTGCGTCAAAAGGATGTGTTATAGTTAAGAAATAATCTCCACGTACCGTGTGTTATCGTGATTAACACACGGTGTTGGAGGGCAGATTGCGAAATATTAATTCACGACGGCGAAGCCGGAGTGAATTAATATTCGCATCTGCCCGACAACACCGTGTGTTAATCACGATAACATACCGGGTGCGTGGAAATTATTTCGATTCTAACATGATGCTAAACTGAAATACAGTAGTAACAAAGCGTTATCTTGGGGACTATTTTGCAGCGGATGTCGACAGAAGGAAATGTTTACATGCAACGTCACGATGACGCCAAATTGCACGCACCACGTTGACGACGTGAATTATCGCATATTTGCAAACGCTGACGTTTCCACTGGGTTCAATGGGAAAAACGTTAACGTCATGTTAGAATAATGCATATTTGGGAATGATTCTAATGAGTACACAACAGTGTACAGAACAAAATCTGTGAATTAATTATATTTCACTAGTTAATATCTGGATCTATAAGGAGATTCTCATAGAAACTCAAAGCAGGTTTGGCATAACCATGGTTAACTAGCCATTTGTGTCCAAGTCAATGGAGTTTGACTGTATAGATGCACTAAACATTGGAACACATAAAGTAGAATTTGATGTTAAATCTGTGATTAATTTCTCTGATTTTCTCCCAAACAAATATGCACAAGTGATCAAAAGAAACACGTCATGTACAGAGGATTTTGCACAAGTTACCAATGATTTTTGAAATTTATGAAATGAGACCTCGGCGAGTTTTATAAATTCCTCATGAAATGGTCATGAGTATTAGTATTTTATCATATTCAATTAAACATGTTTTATTGCCAGAATCATATCTCAAGAACATTTTCAGGAATGACATAACTCATTCTAGTAACCATGTGCGGTGTAATATATGATCATACAGTTTTATGATATAACATTATGTCTACATCGTATGATAAGCGACATTTTTCATAGTGCTAATGTCTTGTTTCATACATTCACGAAAAGCCTTGTGATCAAAGGTTTTATGTCAAATCCTAGTAATGACAAATCAGCTATTTGATCAAACGTTATATATCACACCTTTGTTATTACAAAAATGCAATATAATCAACCGTATTATATCACATCCTATTTATTTCAAAAAGCCATATGATCAAATGTTTAATATCACATCCTAGTTATTAGAAAAAGCCAATTGATCAAACGTTTTATATCACATCCTCCATGTTGTCATTACAAAAGCAATATGATCAAATGTTTTATATCACATCCTAGTTATTAATAAATAGTCATTTGATCAAGCTTTTTATTTCACATCCTAGTTATTGCAAAAACATCATGTGATCCAATGTTTTATATCATATCCTGCATGGCGTTATTTAAAAACGTGAATATGAGCGAACATTTTATATCACTCCCTAGTTATTACAAAGAAGTCATATGATCAAACGTTGAATATCAAAAGCCTAGTGACATGTATTACGGTAAGGTAATGTGATCGATCCCTAGATATCACATCCTAGTTATTGCAAACATTCATATGATCTAACGTTTTATACCAAAGCCTAGTTACTACGGTAAGTTAATGTGATCAAATGTTTTATATCACTTCTTAGTTATAACAAAAAGGTCATATGATCATCGGCATCATGTAATTAAGTCAGTGGAAAGTTTAGCCTTGAAGATGCATGTGGAATAAACATAGGTATGCATTATTATTACCATCTTTACCAAAAAACGGCTTTGTTGAGCATACACAGTTTATGCTTGAAATAAAATGGAGGTAACTGCTTCAAGTTTTCGTACAGTATTCGAGCCATGAATCACATGGACTATTTTCCTAATGATGAGAAAGGTGATTTTAATCAGTTAGAGATATCATCAGACCAGGATTCAGAATAGATATAAAAATAGACGATATGATTAGCAGTACATCACATTCATTGCCATTTATAGTTCATTCAGGAAACTCCGCAGAGGCTTGTTTCATAAATTTCCTACGAAATGGTCATTTGTTTGTAACCCTGTAGTAGAAAATAATGACGTCTAATCATTAGGAAAACATGTCCGTGTGAAATAATGGCGTCCAACATGGTGTCAGAAGTGACAAATATTAGGTAAAAATTGTAACATCTTTCTTATTTCTGCTTTTAACATAGATTGTGGATACTCGTTAGAACCGCCTCATTGAGGCGGTTCTGAATGAGGCGGTTCTGACGAGTGCCCACAATCTATGTTTTTGGGCTAAAATAAGGCAGATAATGTTTAGCCCCTTACACCCCACTTTTCTCTGTATAAAGTGGGGTTTAGAGGGATCTTCGTTTTACGGACTTGTTATCGTGATGGATATGGCAGAAATATCATCAAATTCATTCTTTATCTGTTTCTCTGATATTATTCATTGAAATTATTTGTATATAGTAGAGTGTAAATAAAATATATTACTGAAATGATATTATATTGTAAATAGCTGTAGACAAATTCGCCTAAATAGCGTATTTTGAATATCAAACATTGTTGGACCGCTATTTAAAAAGTGGAAACAACATTGCAGATAAATAAATCGTCTTTAGTCGTAGGCACTTCTTGGCAGATTGTACATCACAAAAACACGCCCATATAAATCTGATCCCCCTTAAACCCCACTTTTGTACAGTAAAACTGAGGTTTGTAGGGGTATACATTATTGTTTTAATTCCGGTCATAAACATAGATTGCGGGTACTCGTTAGAATTACGATTTGGCGGTTCTAACGAGATACATAATCTATATTTTGAGCAGAAATAAGAAAAATATTCGATATTTTTCATCTGATTTTTTTTTATTTTTCGACTAAAATTTACAATGTATTTGTATAGGCGTGGTTTTGTAATGTGTACATTTATGTTCATTTGCAAAATACGGAGGATCCTCATTATAACAGCAATATTTGTTCGCTACGAAGAATTTGGTTCTATGCAAAATTCTAATAATGAGTAGGCTTTCCAGCCATGGCGTTTTCGCCGCGCCTGCTTTAAGCAAGGCGCGATATAGGAGTCGAAATGTCCGCCCGTTCGTCCTTACGTTTGTCAAGCAGTCAAAATTTCCGACCACCCAAGCGTTCATCTTAATGTTCAAGTCCATTTTTTAAGAACTACAAGAGCTTCGTTAATGATATTTTATACACATTGGCATCTAGGCATGATACTATAAATGCAAGCATCCATACTTGACCCTGACCTAAATTTCATGGTCAACTGACTTTGTGAATTATTGTGACCGTTCACCCTAACGTTCAAGTCTGTTTCTCAAGAGCTATAAGACCTTCATTAATTGGGCCTCGTCAAGCGATTTCGGTACTTATCGCCTATGCGAGCAGCGAAGGTTCAGGCGAGCCTGCGCATCCGCGCAGTCTCCCCAGAACCTTCGCTGCTCGCTCATACAAGCAATGAATCAAGAGGAACCTTCAGACCGAAAGCCAAATCCCTGGCCCCTCTGAATGGCTGGGCATGCGCAGTTAAAATATGTCATGACGGAATGCTCGAAGACACAAATTCGCTTGTCGGGGCTCAATTCTACTTAGTATCTAGGGATGATAATTTTAATGCAAGCATCCATATTTGACCTTGGCCTATATTTCATTGTTCACTGACATTGGGAATGTTGCGACCACCCTAGCATTCAACCTAATGTTCATGTCCATTTCTCAAGAACTATAAGAGCTTCATTAATGATACTTCATACAGACTTCACTACAGCTGGTGTGTAGGAATGTGTGGCGGCGGTAAAACGTCTCCCTGCCCTACATCATAGCGTAGATTATATTTTCTTGTCCTTTGGGATCATTGATTCCATTGTGGAAGTTTGAAAATATCTGAGGGTCACTGATGAGGCCTAATTGCCCGAAACTAGCTAGTCTGGCTCAGAAAACATATGCACTCCATATTTTTTCAGTTCTGTGGTGTATTCCTTGCTTCCAAAAACTAACCCTTTTATAGAACATATTCCATCTAGGGTTGACTATTCATATGCAAGCATCCATATTTGACCTTCACCTACTTTTCATGGTTCACTGACTTCGTGATTAATTGCGACCACCCTTGTTCGAGCCTGTCTCAGATCACATGTGAGACGCCAAGTTCTGCAACAGAAGGTCAGTTGGTTTTTCTACGGGTACTCCGGTTTTCGCCCACCTCTGATTAACCATTGGCTCGATATGAGTGAAATAATCTTTAAAAAACCAAACCAAATGAAAAAAGAAAGAAAAGAAAAACAATAATAATTGCGACCACCTGTCTGTTTCTCAAGAACTATTAGCCCTTCATTAATGATATTTGGTACAAAGTTATATCTAGGGATGTCAAGTTTAAGGCAAGCGTCACTGTTTAACATTTACTTCATGGTGCTTTGCAACCCCACAGGCGCGACACTGTAAAGGTCATTTTGGAGACGATGCTTCCAATGTTGTGGGACTTTTACCCGAAATTGAGATGAAATGACATCTCAAGCCCTGTCGCCCAATGAAACCAATAGGGTTAACCCATTTATAGAACATATTTATTAGCATGGACGGTTCCTGGACAGGCTTAGATCCTCTAAGCGGTTTACCAGTACTAGTGTGCGGGCCGGATTCAGCTCTGCGTGAAGCATCATGCAGCCCATATATTTCTTGAAGCCCCTATGGGCGGGGGCCGTTTTTCGGCGATAAAGGTGGCAATGTATTTGTATAGGCGTGTTTGCGTAATGAACTTAGCATAAAGCCTGTGCCGTTTGTGAGTAATTCGCCGGAGTTAACACATGGATAAAATCCACAAAAATGAAATCAATACCTTTAAAGGCTGAGTTATGTTTGTTAGAGTGTATAAGTTTTAATTTGCAAAATGAAGTGCTACCTATATATGTGGATGCAATAATGTGATCATTTGCAAAATGAAATGGTACTGATATATGTAAATCTTTGTTCATTTGCAAAATAAAGTGGATGCAAAATGGAGTATACCTGGTAAATGTAGATGCAAGATTATTTGCATAATGAAAATATTCTCAGACTACTGATATATGTAGATGGATATATCATAAATTATCATAGTACTGATATATGTACAGCTATGTTCATTTGCAAAGTGCTGATATACATTGTATGCAGATATATGCTCATTTGAATAATAAGTGTCAGTTATACTTTAGGATACAAGATCATTTGCAAACTGAAATACTACTGATACATGTCCACACGGAATTAGTACTTGTTTTTGTTTGTTTGTTTGATTTGGGGTTTTACGTCCCCATCAACACTGTAAAGGTCATTTTGGAGACGTTGCTTCCAATTTTGTGGGACTTTTACCAGACATTGAGATGAAATGACATCTCAAGCCCTCCCGCCCAATGAAACCAATAGGGTTTATAAGCATGGACGGACCGACTCGCACCACTTTGCCTGGCCAGGATTAGGCCTTCTAAGCGGTTTACCAGTATTCATGTGCGGGTCGGATTCAGTTCTGCGTGTCCGCCATATTGTGATGGCATTGGTGTGATTTTAATTACGTCACGTAACGTGCTTTGACGCCAACCTTAACGACGGCGCATATGAGTCCGTTTTCAACCAGTGCATACCAAACACGTGAGAATTTTCGATTTTTACTCTGTCCCTGGGTAAGAACACCAGGGTAAGAACAGAATTTCTATCTCAGCCTAAAACTACCGATTTTCTTATCTGGTGTGCATGAAAATGATGGCTAAGAAAATTCCATGCTATGAATAGGAAACATGATTTTGAATAAGGAAAACCAAGTTTATAAGGGCACAAATTGGGCTGTTACATGTGAAGGTGGATCTTTGGACATGTAAGTGCAGCAAAAGCTCTAACGAGTATGCATATCCTGGCATTTTCCAGTAATTTATACCTCGGTATAGTGTGAGACGCCAAGGTCTGCAACGGAAGGCCAGGTGATTTTGTTCTATGTACTCCGGTTTTCGCCCACCTCTGATTAACGATCTGCGGCATATAAGTGAAATAATCTTGAATGGGCCGTAAGTATAAACTACATATAAGTTTTAGGATGTCTTTAATCTTCACTGCCCTTTAACTTGATATTTCTTATTCGGAAGGAATTTGATTTTATCCTTCCTTGTGTACCTAATAAAGAACGTATTTTATAGGCAGTTCCAATGAATACCCACGATGTGGGCTTGTAGGGGAGGAACTGTCTTTTTGGCTTTCCGCTACTGATGTTTCCATTAGGGTCTAGTTATTTCATTTTTTTTATTTTGTTTCTTTCCCTTTGGTGTGTCTATTGGGAGCTGTGGATTAAGTGCATCCATTCCTGATCATTGCATTCACTTCTATTTTGTGTTTCGTGGCGGAAACTGCTTCAAAATAAAGACTCCATTCAACAGATTTTAGTAACCTTGGCTCAGGGGAGTTTGCTGTGCTTGTGGAATATTGCAAAACGAGGGAAAACGCAGACCATTTAACACAAATATGTTTTATAAAAGGGTAATCCTTTGGAAGCAAGGAATACACCACAGAAGTGAACACTATGGAGTGTACATGTTTTCTGGGCCAGACTAGCTAGTTTCGGCCAATTAGGCCTCATCAGTGACCCTCAGATATTTTCAAAATTCCTAAATGGAATCAATGATTCCAAACCCTTTGTTGTGACGCTAAGGTATCAATTGATGCATCTGAATAAATTTGTTTGAAAGTAAATGCATAGAAATGAATGTTTACCCAAGGGATTCCAGTTTCTGTTTTATTTAACATGGTCTGTTGGCGAAGTGAATCCGAATGTTTACTTGGTATAATAAATAGAGGTCGCAAGCAGTACAGCAGTCATCACGTGAACAAATCTATGAAATGAATAGTCTCGCAAGCACCATTTTCTGTATTTGTCCACCTCATCAAGGTATAGGTCATTATGGAGTTTTACCCGAAATTGAGATGAAGTGATATCACAATGAAATCACGGCACTAGAGCAGATCTATTTCGATTTTAACAGAAAATGCTATTGATTCCTTCAGATTATCCCTATCTTCCGCCATTGTTTAAAGGAGTCCCGCCAATATAACTGACTGTATCAACGGCGTTTGTCTGTTTAAAATATATGTTTGATATAAGAAAACGACATTACACCTTCTAACGTCAAGGTAACATTAAATGGCGTCACGAAACAGGATTGCATTACGAAAACACGCCATTGCAAATACATTGTAAATTTTACCGCCGATTAAAAAGGAAAATTTTAACCTGAAAAATGGTGATATTTTTCTTATTTCTGCTCAAAATAAGAAAAATAAAGTATACCCCTGCAAACCCCAGTTTTTCTATATAAAAGTGGGGTTTAAAGGGGTCAGTACTATATAGGCGTGTGGCGACAAGAGTTAGAATTCGCGGTATATCTCGTCTTCTATGTTTTGCACAAAGCAGGATTTATAGCCAGTAACCACAGGACAGACGTCGTTTTGTTTTGTCAGACAATGTATGAGCGGGTAGGCTACCGCGTCAGGCGATAGATCTTGCATATGTTCACCACTAAACCGTACTCAGCCAAGATAAACAGATTTGTTAGTTCCACAGATTATGTTAGGATCTCATTAGTAGAAATGATCAATATGTCTGGCATCTCAAAATTGCTTTCAAACTCAGCAATCTCATTACGCCATCTATCTGTTAGAAACCCTTCTTTCTGTCTGGGAAGCTGTTACCCCGTCTATCTGTTAGAAAACCTTCCTTCTGTCTGGGAAGCCGTTTTCTAGTGGTATGTCATTTGTTAGCTCAACATTCAGTAATTGAGCTCGGAACTCAACTCTTACCAAAATGTCAAATTCAACTTTTCCATCAGAATAAAAAGCCGATGAGACATGTTGTTGGTTATGTTGCCTTTAAAATAATTACGATTGTCGATTTGAGTTTTGAACCTGTGCGTTACGCCTTTGTATATACAGTGACGTCAACAGTGTTCGATTAAAAGATGGGAAACTATTGAAAATGCACATGTTAGAGGACAAATAAACTGAATTTAAAGTTGACTTTTTACGCTTGGATTTCTTTCAAAGATGCCAGCTTCTAATTGAATAATTATTCCACCGTGGCCTCTTACACTTTGGAAATAATTCCTATAATTTACTATTTTAGTGGCATTTTCAACATTTCGATGACAAAGTTGGAATTATAAGGACTGAATTATCATTTTGTGGATTTTATCGATGTGTAAACTCCTGCAAATCACTCAGAAACTTAGCCTAAAGCCCTGTTCTGCTATAAATAAGCGGTACCTGGATTTGTAAACGGTCAGCGGTATTCACGTAGACTAATCAACAGTTCCAATTAACAAGCTTAGTTTCTTTAAAGAATAGAGAATACCATCTCTATAGAATGTGTTTCTTTTGTGATGAATATGTCTCAGAAAGTTTGTCATTTAACGCTCTGCATGCTGGGTATTTTTTCGCAGCAGACGACATTCTGAATTACTTTTCTAATTGTCCCAGAAAACAGAAATTTTTCCCAGAAATAGAACAATATCAACAATTTGTCGTCTGCTGGTTAATCCTAGAGAGTGGTAAAGGCTATCAAATGAGCCGCAGCATCACCGCTAGACCTACAAGGTATTGCATGGATCAGTGACGGTTTCGCAACAAGCGAATGCGCAGCCTGATCGCGGCCTTTACTACATGTAACCACATGCTATAAATTCCATTTTCATAAGACATGGATCCTGTATGCGTGTTTTTGAGATTTTGTCTTTGTATTCATTTTATGTACATATTGCATGCTCATTGTCTATGAAACGATGTGTCTGTAGATCTAAAATATATTAAATAATAAAATGGAAAATAAAACAAATTGAAACCCGTCTTCTGTTTTTTTTCTGTAATATCCAACCTATAGAATCCATCAAGTCGCCGGTCTTGATTGTTCACTTGAATGTACGCAGCAGACACACTTCGCTAGGGCAACTGCAAATCAACGTCGGTGCAACGTCACGACGTTGCACCGACGTTGATGTGATGTTGCATAAACGTCATGACGTCGCACCGACGTTGTTGTGACGTTACACTTACGTCATGTGCCTGCTGGGTAAGCTCGATTAGGGATCAGGAGGACAGGGGTTAGATCCCCACCGGGTCGGCAAGATTCTTTCGTGGAAATTGATCACGAAATGTTTTGTTGTCCTTTTCTGCTTTCCGCTGATTCAAGAAGGACAATGGTCAGTTTCTGGCGTAAGAACGTGCACTTAATTGGTAAAACACTTACTTATAAGCCTGCCCAGGAAATGTGTCGCACGGTAAACTGACCGGCTCGATATGACCTAATAGTGTTGGCTCTATCCATATGCTCTATTGCAAATATCCATATAAAAATGGTGAGTCAGTGATGTTAAGTATGATTAAACAGAAATTACTTCTTTGGAATGTTTTATGTGTTTTTCTGATTTTAATGATAGATTTTATCTGATAGTGTCATCCTTTTTTATAGCAGAGGAGTTTTAAGTTGCTTCCGGCTTTCACTACCATAGAAATAAGTGACCGCACAAAATATAGTCCGGCTTATATTCAGTTGTAGGCGCAGTTTCGCTCAAACGATACTTTTGAAAAATTTTCGCGCATGTTTGTATACATGTATTGGTTTAAGTTAAATTATTTTCTGAATGATCAGACGACGCATACTTTTGAAAAACAAAACAAAACAAAAAAAAAAAAAAAAAACGAAAATGAATATCCACGAAGTGTCAGCTGATTATCCCTTAAGCGCCAAACAAAGTTTCAAAACATACGACTTTCACATTGTTTCATTATTTTTAGAGAAGATCAGATTTAACATTCATCACGAAACACGCCTATATAATTTTGACCCCTTGAACCACACTTTTATATAGTAAAACTGGGGTTTCCGGGGGTAAAGCTTATTTTTCTTATTTCTGCTCTAAAATATAAATTGTTGGTACTCGTTAGACCCCACAATCTTTATTTTGAGCAGAAATAAGAAAAATATCACAATTTTTCATCATAAAATTTTCATTTTTTCGGCGATAAAGCTGACAATGTATTTGTATAGGCGTGTTTGCGTAATGGTATATGAATCAGTTAACCGGCCCCGATAGCTCAGTTGGTAGAGTGTCCGCTCCGGGGAACGGGAGGTCACGGGTTCGATCCCGGGCCGCGACATACCAAAGTCGTTAAAATGGTACTAGCTGCTCCTCGCTTGGCACTCAGATTTACGGGAAATAGCTAGGACTGGTCGACCCAGTGTCAGGATAATGTGACTGGGTGTGGTATCATGTAATGTGTCTGGGACATGATACTTCATTGATGCAGCACTATAAAAGTGAGCATTGAGCTCCCTGTCGCAACCAGACACCGTCGTGATATGACTGAAAGATTGTTGAAAGCGACGTTAAACCCGATTTCATGCACACATATGAATCAGTTGCCAATAGATGAATCGCATGAAAGGTCTAGTCACATTACGGAGGACCCTCGTTATATAACCACAGTATTTGTTCCCTTTCATTGTGCCGTTGTAAAGTATTTTCCTTATAAAGAATCCAAGTTAAGATTTTGATAAGCGATAAAATGCCTTTTCCCTAAACAAATGTTGTTAGAATTGCCTCGGTAAGGCGATTCTAACAAATATCTATTGTATTTGTTCCTTGGAGTATCAGATTACTAGACCCTTTCATGACTATGGAATCGATTTGTGCATTTCTAACCCGAGGGGAGCCCACGCCGCTGGGAACCGAGGCTAAGCCTTTAGCTAAGTAGTCATTCCATTCAAATTGCCGTTATAACGAGTTTTTGCCGTTATAACGAATGTCGGTATAAAGAGGGTTTACTGTATAAGAAAAAATGAAAATGACATCTGCTACGGTAAACATAGGCAGGTTAAGGGAACACTTTCAGGGGAGGCAACTCCTAGAAAATGAGTTTTGTTTCCCATATCAATAGGGGTCGACTCTTAAAGGGAATATTTTGCTCAGGAGGAGCAAGCAATGTCTTTCCTTTAAGAGTAGAACCCTTTTTCAGTGGGGCAGGGCTTATAGAAAAGCGAACAGGAAGTCCCGAACGTTATCTCCCTTTAGAAATGGCGGGGGGAAATGTGTCAGGTGTTCCCACTCCCCTTAAGAGTTTCTGAAATACACTCTTCCATCACTGAATTTGGTCTGCTGCTTGTAAATAGAGTGGATAGTCAATGATAAACGTTAACAGAGTGGCAAGCCATGTCGACCCGGATAAGATGACTCCGTATGAGACATCTCAGCAGCCTGTCCAGGAACCGCGGTGCGAGGCGGACCGTCCATGCTAATAAACCCTATTGGTTTCATTGGGCGACAGGGCTTGAGCTGTCATTTAATCTCAGTGTCGGGTAAAAGTCCCACAAAATTTGAAGCAACGTCCCCAAAATGACCTGAACAGTGTTGATAGGGACGTTAAACCTCAAATCAAACAAACAAACAAACAATCATGGCTTGTGTTACAAGATGACTTGTGTTGCCAGGGACAACACAGATCACTCTGCGCATTTGCGCAGTCTGATCTGTGTCATCGCCGCAAGCATTCTCCCTGATATAGGGGCCGGGTTACATGTATCTAGACAGCCTGGATGCACATTTTGATCTGTGTGTCATAGGTTAACTATTCCGTTATGGTCACCTGATCCTTCATCCCACAGCCCGGTCCATAGCTCGTCCCAGTATGATTCGGTTGGCGGAATGTTACTGCATAGTTAGTTAGTTGTAGTATAGGTCTATAGTATTTTGCTGATGTACACTATGAGTTTACAGTTAACCTTGACTAACATGTCACATGACCATTCACGCTAGTAATTGTTAACAACACCATCAACAAATATGTTCTCTATATTTGTTGCAGGTATGTACCAGCATCTTATATATTCATCATTCATTCATAAGCTCGTCATATTTTGAATTATGTAGACTTCGTTATTTTGCGGCCCCCGCCCATCGGGGCTTGAAGAAATAGATGGGCTGCATGATGCTTCCACGCATAGCTGAAACCGACCGGACACGAGTACTGGTAAACGGCTTAGTGGATCTAGCCTGACCAGGCAAAGCGGTGCGGATCGGACCATCCATGCTTATAAACCCTATAGGTTTCATTGAGCGACAGTGCTTGAGATATCATTTCATCTCAATGTCGGGTAAAAGTCCCACAAAATTGGAAGCAGCGCCTCCAAAATGACCTACACAGTGTTGATGGGGACATTAAACGTCGTGGCCCCCGCCCATCAGGGCTTAAAGAAATATATGGGCTGCACGATGCTTCCACGCATAGCTACACGAGTACTGGTAAACCGCTTAGAGGATCTAAGCCTGCCCAAGCATAGCGGTGCGAGTCGGACCGTCCATGCTTATAAACCCTATTGGTTTCATTGGGCGACGGGGCTTGAGGTGTCATTTCATCTCAATGTCGGGTAAAAGTCCCACAAACTTGGAAGCAACGTCTCCAACATGACCTTTAAAGTTTTGACAGGGACGTTAAATCTCAAATCAAACAACTAAACAAACGTTCTTGCATAACTACCAATGCGCACGGCTGTTTGAAGTCATTGTCAAATGGACCGAAAGCCGTGCTCAAACAACAAAAACCATGTTCAAATCATTAAATTCGCGTGCTGTTTGAACATGAATTTTGAGCTTTTGATATTACAAGGCTGGCCTTGATTTGTTTACGTTCCGATGAGCGACGTAACGTTATCGCCCTGAACGTAGCGTTTTAGAGTTCTATGGTGACGTCAGATGGTTACTGCGTAACAACGTCATTGTAAACAACATTCTTAAATGACCGCCATGTTTGTTCGCCAGTCGCATCTGAAGAGTTTATATGGAGTTTATATGGAGCTTTGGGGCGTTTTTCGTCAAAGCTGTCGGAATCGTTAGTTATGCAAGAACAACAATCATCAATGGTTATTTCATTGCATTTACATTTGCCGAATCCCTCGGAAGATATTTGAACATTCGGCCTGGCGGCCTCATGTTCAAACAGCTTCCTCAGGACCCGGCGAATGTTAATGCATGAAAAACTATGGTTGATTCCTATATTCTTGCATAAATACCTATGCGCATGGCTGTTTGAAGCCATTGTCAAATGGACCGAAAGCCGTGCTCAAACAGTAAAAACCATGTTCAAATCATGAAATTCGCGTGCTGTTTGAACATGGCTTTTGAGCTTTTTATATCACAAGACGGGCCTTGCTTTGTTTAGGTTGCCTTGAGCGAAGTAACGCTATCGCCCTGAACCAAGCGTTTGAAAGTTCGCTGATGACGTCAGAGGGTTACTTCATGACAACGTCATTGTAAACATTCTGAACTGGTCGCCATTTTGGTTTGCCTGTGGTTTATATGGAATTTATTTGAGCTTTTGGGCATTTTCGTCAAAATTTGCTGTCGGATTCGTAAGTTATGCAAGAACAACGATCGGCCATGGTTATTTCACTGCATTAACATTTGCGGGATCCCTCGGCAGATATTTGAACAGTCGGCCTCATGTTCAAACAGCTTCCTCGGGATCCGGCGAATGTTAATGCATGAAAAACCATGGTTGATCTCTATATTAAACGTCAAATCAAACAAAAAAATTCGTTATTTTGCTGATATTTGAAGATAAAGTGTCCATGTGTAACGCAATAAGCTCACAGCTAAAGGGAGACAGCTCTATTTGTGTATTCATTCCAGTTGTGTTTACTGGAGGGTATAGGTATATAGCACACTTGTACTGCCTTGTCGGCTTACTGCCTTATAGCGACGTGTTATAGTGTTGGCCTATCGATGCGGCGGACCGGGTTCGATCCCCGTCCGGGTTAAAGGTGATTAGCATTTTTTTTTCACCGGTTACATTTGGCGCCCACCGTAAATAACCCACTTGTGCATTATAAACTCCTTGAGTATCATTTCACTTGATTCTCTGACTCCCAGAAATTCGAGGACGAATTTCAATGAGGAGGGAGAGAATGTCATAGCACGGGCGTCTGACGTTACATCAATGCAATAAATCGGCTGATCAAGAGGACTAAACGCCCTATTTGTGCATATGGCGAGCGTAGCTGAAAGGCATTTTGGTTATGGTGGGTGGCATTTTAAGTATTGTTTGTGCTCTGATTGAACCTCAGAGGCGCGTGGTCATAGGGTACAGGTATATATTATATACCCAGAAAATGTCCCGTATACTTTCTACAGAAGTTACCGGTCAATATTTTCCCATTTGTCCCGTAGTCAAGTTCATATTGCCGTAGATAAGCAGTCACGTTCACAATAGAACTACTTTGAAATTTGTCCATTTCGATGCTAAAAATTGGCAGCCATCTTGTCGTGCGTATCGACTGAAAGAACGTAAAACCTAACGAATATAGGTTCTGGCAAAGTGCATTAACCGCATTTTATGCTGTCAAATATGACCTATCTGCAATCTCTTTAGATTTTCAATACTTTCTTCTAAGACATCAGGAGTATTTTGAAAGAAATATAACCGACGCTTCGGGAAAAATGGCGTCCTGTTTTGGGAAACGTCAATGTTTTAATGACGTCACATCCACCAACGTTAACGTCGTCTTCTGTTTGGTGCCGTTAGGCGTGGTTTTTCAACGTGCAGGGAGACACTTAACGACCTTCATTATTTTCCATTTCAAACCACTTTAAGATATATAATCTTATTTTACGTTCAGAAAATTATACCAGACAATCCTGAATTCTAGCCGACAGTTGAATTTTTGGGTATATAATAAAAAGGTTATTGTATAAGTCAATAACCTATAAATAGCACACATGTACTGCCTTGCGGAACAAGCCGGCTTTTATAGCGGCGTGGTAGAGTGTTGGCCTGTCGATCTGGCGGATTGGGTTCGATCCCCGGCCGGGTAAAGGTGATAGGATTTTTTTCACCTGTTACACTTAGTAAATGGTGCAGGCGCTTGACTTACATGTCACATGACCATTCATGCTGTTGATTGTTTGTGATGTACAAACAACAACACGATCATACATTTCATCTAAATAAATATACATGTATTTTCTTTATATTTGTTGCAGCGTTTGATATTGAACTCGTGGTGTGCCGATCGAGTCTGTCCTGTTTACATCTGAGAACCTAGTTGGTAGAATTCTCTAGACCAGGGGCAAGTTGTTCAAAGCATCGTTAGCTTAACGAGCTCGTTAGTGGTCATATGGTTAACTCTTCTAGCAAGTTTAAAATTCAAAATTTTGGTATTTTTGCTGAAAAAATGTGAGCAGAGCTGCTCACATTTTTTTTCAGCAAAAATATTAGAACATTTACCATAATAAATGATCAAAGTTCTAACGATACGTTAACTAACGACGTCGTTAGTTTTGAACAACTGGCCCCTGGATACGACGCGTCTGCTAGTGAGGTGGTTGGTTGAGGCAAAGATGATGTGTATCTTGTTTCACTGGGTCGTCCAATTGATACTGACTTACTGTTCGGCAAGACCTGCTAAATTGTCCTTGCATCAGGTAAGGGTAGCGGGGCAGTGTTCTCATTTCTTCTGTTTCTTGTTTGATTTGAGGTTTAACGTCCCCGACAACACTGTAAATGTCATTTTGGAGACGTTGCTTCCAATTTTGTTGGACTTTTACCCAATATTGAGATGAAATGACATCTCAAGCGCTCCCGCCCAATGAAACCAATAAGGTTTATGAGCATGGACGGTCCGACACTCGCACCGCTTTGCCTGGGCAGGCTTAGATCCTCTTAGCGGTTTACGGACGCACGGATGGACGGACCGCGGACAAAGCTCACCTTATCACTGCGTGACAGATGGGCTATTAAATGATTGTTACTTTAGAAAGAATGGGAACTTTTCCGTGCAGTTTTCGATATCTTCTTTAACCCTGCTTAATATTAAGAATTTCAAAAATTCCTTAAAAGTTGCCCTTAAAGTCAGCTGGTTCGGAATGTCACGTCCATAAATTATATTGGTTATTGTTTAATCTCTTCTCAATCCTGAAATGGCCGTGGCATGCGAAATGTCTCTGCAGATATGTGTGCACAGCAGACGCATATCAGCTTGGAGCGTCTGCGCTCATGATGTTCATAACATTCGCATTGTGCACGTGCTCAGACCGGCTCGCATGACATTACCAAGTATTGTTTGGGCCGTAAAACTCTAAACTAAGACGTGCCTGAGTTATTTTTGCATTACGCAGTGTATTTGATCTTGGTGTCGTTTCTAATTATTTGATTCCAATCTTGTTTTCTTCTTAGAGTCACGTACACTTGACGAAGTACATGGTGTATCTGACATATCGGGCATGCGCGAATGGTGGTCAGCCTTATTTTAGGTGGATCGCTTTAAGACTGGCATCGCAGGCGACATGGTCAGGGTGTAACTAGGAGAAAATAATTTGCACGCAAACCAAGGAAAATACATGTACTAGAATAATATTCCTGCCCCTTAATATCGTTTAACAAATGGGGACCACTCTTACAGGAAAATTTGCTCCCTTTAGGGAGCAAATTCTTTCCTGTAAGTGTGGTCCCCGCGGCAAAGAAGGAAATTAGGTTAGCTAATAATCATACTGTTTTGTTTGTTTGTTTGATTTGAGGTATAACGTCCCCGTCAACACTGTAAAGGTCATTTTGGAGACGTTGCTTCCAATCTTTGGGGACTTTTACGCGACATTGAGATGAAATGACATCTCAATGCCTGTTTGATTTGAAGTTTAACGTCCCCGTCAACACTGTAAAGGTCATTTTGGAGACGTTGCTTCCAATTGTGTGGGACTTTTACCCGACATTGAGATGAAATGACATCTCAAGCCCTGTCGCCCAATGAAACCAACAGAGTTTATAAGCATGGACGGTCCGACTCGCACCGCTTTGTCTGTGCAGGCCTAGATCCTCTAAGCGGTTTACCAGTACTCGTATGCGGTCGGTTTCAGCTCTGCGTGGAAGCATCATGCAGCCTATCTATTTCTTCAAGCCCCGATGGGCGGGGGCGAATGAATAATCATACTGTTGTGTATATCCTAGACACATGCAGCTTTGCTATTTCTTCTTCTTTCTTTCTTTCTTTCTTTCTTTCTTTCTTTCTTTCTTTCTTTCTTTCTTTCTTTCTTTCTTTCTTTCTTTCTTTTCTTCTTCTTTGAATTCGTTTTTACGTTTGTAATGTGTACGCAAGTGCGTATCTGTGTAATATAAAGGATGCTACGCCCCTGACGGTGGTTAATTTTTCTGATGTTCGCTCTTATTCCACATATGAAGCTTAGAATATTCCTCGTTGCAGATTTGGACACGTTCCTTCCAATGTGGGGGTTGTCACATTACGAAAACACGCCTATACAAATACATTGCAAATTTTACCGCTGAAAAATCGAAATTTTAAGATGAAAAATTGTCGTAGTTTTTCTTATTTCTGCTCAATATATAGATTATGGGCATCGAGGCGGTTCTAACGAATGCCAACAATCTATATTTTACAGCAGAAATAAGGAAAATAAGGTTTACCCTAGACTGGAAACAGTCCATTCATTTAATCATTTCACTTATAAGAACATGCTTATTAATTTTAACCGAGCTCAAAAGCAATGACTTCCATCCCATAGCACCAAAATGAATGCAAAAGTATTGGAGATCAGAAAGTATCAGAGAGGAGAATAATATAAATAAGTGCTAATACAAATGAGAAGTTATTGGTTAAACTTTTGGACTGATTCCAGTCTAGGTTTACCCCTGTAAACCCCAGTTTTACTGTATAAAAGTTGGGTTCAAGGGGGATAAAAATTAAATACGTGTAGGCGTGTTTTCGTGATGAGATTTAATTTATTTATTCGGTTTTTGGTTTTACGACCCTTTCAAGATTATTTCACTTATTTCGAGCCGATTGTTAAGTAAAGGTGGGCAAAAACCGAAGTACCCAGAGAAAACCATCTGATTTCGTTGCCGAACTTGGAGATTGACATTTGATCCAGCGAGGCTCGAACCACAGCGTTGAGAGATCTAATGACTAAGAGTTAGAACTCTTAACAACTAGACCACGGAGGGCCGTTATTATTAGCTCACCTGAGCCGGGGGGGGGGGGGGGGGCTATTGTGATCGGTCCCCGTCCAATGCCCTCGTCGTCGTCCGTCCGTCCGACTGTCCGTTCACAATTTCTTTAAACCACATCTCCTCAACCAATGAACAGATTCTACACCAAATTTGACAGAAATGATCTTTGGGTAAACCTCTTTCAAAGTTGTTCAAAGGATAATTCCATTCCATGCAGATCTGTGGTTGCCATGCCAACGTAAAGGCGAAAATAAGAAACCAAAAGTGTGAAACTTCTAGTGGACCTCTACCGAGATTTTTTTTTTCAATTATAGCCCTGGGGCAAAAATATGGCCCCGTCCCGGGGACCACTTGTTTTACATACACTTATATAGAAACAAAAACTTTAAAAACCTTCTTTTTGCATACACTTATATATAAAAAAAAACAAAACTTTAAAAACATTCTTGTCTGAAACCTATCAGTGCGAGGCATTTGATAAATGACATGTTACTTGGTCTCATTACGAAAACACGCCTATACAAATACATGACAACCTTTATCACCGAAAAAATGGAAAGTTTTAAGATGAAAAAATGTGATAGTTTTCTTATTTCTGCTCAAAATATAGATTGTGGGCACTCATCGAGGCGGTTCTAACGAGTACCCACAATCTTTATTTTACAGCAGAAATAAGAAAAAATAAGGTTTACCCCTGTAAACCGCAGTTTTACCATATAAAAGTGGGGTTCAAGGGGGTCAAAATTATATAGGCGTGTTTTCTTCATTTATCAACTTATAGCCCTGGGGCAAAAAAAAATTGTTCCAGTAGCGAGATCCTTCTGTTTTGCACACACATTGTACTTATATAGGGAAACCCTTTAGAAATCTTGAAAGCCCTGGGCCCAGTTGTCGAAAGCCTTGTTAGCTTAACGAGCTCGTTTGTGGTCATATTGTTAACTGTTCTAGCAAGTAAAATATCTAAAATTTGGTACTTTTGCTGTAAAAAAATGTGAGATTTGCAAAAGCTGCTCACATTGTTTCATCAAAAACTTTAGCATGTTTGCCATATTAAATGATCGAAGTTTTTAACGATATGTTAACTAACGACGTCGTTAGTTTTGAGCAACTGGTCCCTGGCCTTTGATATTTGGTACATCGCTTGTGGCTAAAGCCACAAACTCGGAGGCAACGTTTCCTTAACACGACCTTAATAGTGTTGACGGGGACGTTAAACCTCAACTCAAACAAATCAAACAAACATAGCTTGTGGACTTCCACTAAGATTAGTTAAATCATAGCCCTGGGACCAAAAATCGTCCCGCTAGGGACCAATTGTTTAAAACATACTTATATAGAGAAATCCTGATTCCTTGAAAAACGTAAAAGCTTTTGTTTGCTTGATTTGAGGTTTAACGTCACCGTCAACACTGTATAGGTCATTTTGGAAACGACGTTTTGTTGCTTCCAATTTTGTCGGATTTTACCCGACATTGAGCTGAAATGACTTCTCGACCCCACCCGTCCAATTAAACCAATAAAGTTTATATGCATGGACGGTCCAACTCAAATCACTTTTCCTGGGCATGCTTAGAACATGTAAGCGGTTTACCAGGACTCGTGTGCGGCTGGTTTCAGCTCTGCCTGGAAGCATCGTGCAGCTCAATCTATTTTTTCCAGCCCCGATGGGCGGGGGCAGTACGAAAAAAATATACATTAAAAAAACAGTGAAGACAAGACATTCATCGGACGCCGCCGATCTGGCCTACACTGTTTGTCGGTGTCCCATGGGTGGTAGTGGGGGGGTGGGGGACTCCAGGCATATATGTGATTAATTGTTGATTTGATTTGCCTACGCGCGAGATTTAATGTTCGCTTCATTAGGATTAAGACACGCACCATTATTACGTTGAAATCAAGAGACATTCACTAAATGTCATCAGATATTTACATGTACGCGTCACAATAAAATGTATTTCAGACAGTTCGTTCATAGCACAGGATCGATCCCTGGCTTCTCCAGACTTTCGGATGAGTCTTTAAACCGAGGTCCCGTCCCCGTATGACCTTAGCTGTTGGTGGGACGTAAAACTCAAACATTCACTCACTCACTCGTTCATGGCACGTACAGATAGATTGCTTTTGGTTTAACGACGGGTTATTTCATTCCGATAACACAACATCCGTATTGCATTTTTCAAAACTCAAAAAAGGTATTTTTTCTGATGATTATTTGTGATATTTTTCTTGTTTATACTCCAAACATAGTTTTTGGGTGCTCGTTAGAACCGCCTCATAATGGCGGTTCTAGCGAGGACCCACAACCTATGTCTTGGAGCAGAAATAAGGAAAATAACGTTTAACCCCCGCAAAACCCCAGCCACCAAGTTTGCTGTGTGTGTTAAGGAAGGCCAAGACAAGCTTCCTACGCTATACTGGTTACCAAAACTTCATAAAATACCTTACAAAGCACGGTTTATTGCAAATTCTAGCTCTTGCACTACCACTGAACTTTCTAAATTATTAACTTCCTGTCTTACTGCTATTAAAACGCATGTGATTAAATATTGTGATAAAGTCTTTGAAAGATCAGGAAGAAATCTGTTTTGGTCTATAAAAAAAATCGAATGAGGTTTTAAATAAATTGAAATCCAGACATTTTCGTGCTTCAAGTCTGTCTACTTACGATTTTTCCACTCTTTACACTACACTTCCTCATAATCGTATAAAAGATAAGCTTAATGATTTAATTGAATGGGCTTTTCACAGAGAAGGTTCTCTCTATCTTGCATGTAATGTCAGAAATGCATTTTTCACTTCTAAGGAGCATAAGAATTATACACTTTGGTCATGTCAGAAAGTGTGTGATGCCCTCACCTTTCTACTTGACAATATTTATATTAGATTTGGTACTAAGTTATTTAGACAAATTGTGGGTATTCTGATGGGTACGAATTGCGCACCTCTTGTGGCTGATCTGTTCTTGTATTGTTATGAAAGAGACTTCATGTTGTCGCTTTCCATTGATAACCAATCTGAAATTATTGAAACTTTTAGCTCCACTTCTTGATATTTAGATGATTTATTAAATATTGATAAAACCTATTTCGATGGTTTGATCAGTCAGATTTACCCCACAGAACTTCAGTTAAATAAAGCAAATTCTTCTGATACCGAGGCCCCGTTTTTGGATTTACATCTATCTATTGTAGATGGATTTGTTTCGTGCAAAATTTATGATAAACGCGATGACTTTGATTTTGAGATTGTAAATTTTCCTTTTTTGGATGGTGATGTTCCTCGTGCGCCATCCTATGGGATTTATATTTCGCAATTAATTCGATTTGCTAGAGTGTGTAGTCATGTAACTGACTTCAACACTCGTAATAAATTATTAACGGCTAAACTCCTTAATCAGGGTTATCGGTACCATAAACTACGCAAAGCCTTTTCAAAATTGTATAGACGCCATTCTGATTTAATTTCAAAATTCAATATTGGACTTAAATATCTTCTGCAACAAGGTCTATCGGAATCCGAATTTTATTTTAGTATATAAATTCAGAAAAATATATAATCGCAATGACTTCAGCACCCAATTTCGTAAAATCATTTTTCGATATAAAAAGATTGGGTACAACATGGATGTTATACGACAGACTGCATGCATGGTAGTTAACCCAATCACAGCTGGCAACTTTGCTTCCCTCTTTAATTGCACGCCGGTGGGTCAGGCCTCAGATCCTATGACGGCTCCAACGTAAAGGCTTATTGAGAATTAGAGAGATCTATAGAGAGATCTAATTCAAGGTAATGTTGGTTGGTGCCTGATGCTGTGTCTCTGGTCGGGCCCATCGGAGTCTAACTGTTGGTTTTCTTTTGCTCCAGCATTTCAGTGGTTTCTTGCTGTCGAGTCCTCACCGTTGTCTCACCTCTGTGGTTCTTTGATTTTTTGTGTTCACGGAGATGTTGTACTGATGAGTTAGGAGGCATTCATGCGGACTGAACAAATTATTTGTCTAAATCGCGACGGAAGTAAGGGCGAGGATTGTGGCCACGTAAAATCGATTTAAGCCCCCCAGTGGAAATCATTCCACTGACCGTTCCAAGGCGGTTCTTATGTGGCGGTTTATTTATGGTGTTGTTTGTTACTTACTGCTCACCGGCCCCGATAGCTCAGTTGGCAGAGTGTCCGCTCCGGGGAACGGGAGGTCTCGGGTTCGATCCCGGGCCGCGACATACCAAAGTCGTTAAAAATGGTACTAGCTGCTCCTCGTTTGGCACTCAGATTTATGGGGTAGAGCTAGGACTGGTCGATCCAGTGTCAGGATAATGTGACTGGGTGTGGTATCATGTAATGTGTCTGGGACATGATTCTTCAGTGAGGCAGCACTATAAACGTGAGCATTGAGCTCCCTGTCGCAACCAGACACCGTCGTGATGTGACTGAAAAATTGTTGAAAGCGACGTTAAACCCGAATTCACCAACTTGTTACTTACTGTGTGTATCACTTGTGTCTTTTTATTTTGGATGGCCATATGGCCATTTTGTGGGATAGTAACTGTCCTTATGGCCGTCCATTGTTTAGGTTTCCATTATGGTCTGGTCGCTTAATGTTTGTGTTTCTTTCCCTTTGGTGTCTTTGATGGGTGGAGTAAGTTAATTGTATCGATTCCTGATCTTTGTTTTACTTCTACTTTCTATATAAAGTGGGGTTTATGGGGTCATTATTTCATTATTTCACGGACTTGTTGACAGGATGATGTCGCCTCCCAGAGAAAAATGGGAGAAAAGAGATAGAAGAGGATATGACAGGGAGAGATAGCGCAGAAAGTGGAAAATAAATGGAAGTTTATAGAATCAGAAGAAATAACAAGATCCTACTTCTATCCTTACCCGCAGTCAGTGGGGAAGGCCTTGTCCAACTGTAAGCCAATGTCTGTTGGCCGCCCCCAATGACGCAAGATACACGTCACCTTTGCCTCACCTCACCCCACCCCAACCCCCAACCCATCCCCCACCCCCAGCACGTACAGACATGAACTATATTTGAGCAGAAATATTGTCGAATTTAAACGGCTTGGACACCTTTTGGACCATGGCAATTTGTTGAAGGCACGGGTAGTTCGAGCCCCTGTGGGTACCGAGGTACCGTCTCAGTATGATCTTAAATGTTGGTGAGACGGAAACTCAAACGTACACATACGCGCGCGCGCAGTCACATAACTGTGTCTTGGTGACTCGAATTAGCCTCTGGAGCATAGTATAGTTTTTGATTCAACGAAACAATCCTATAAATTCTGACACCTTGGGGACTTGCTTTAATTCTTCTAAAATTTTAATAAGATTGATTCGCGATCAAGCAAGGAGCCCAAAACTTTCAGAGACGGAATAGCGAACGGTGTAGACCCTGAAGAAGCAGTCTGTTTGCTTAGGCCTGTCTGTCCCAATTCTTTGGATTATTACTGCACTGAGCTTTGTTGAACTGACAAAGTGGGCTTTTAACCCTTTTAAGTACACGAAATGCATAATTATTCATAATATTAGACGCTTCAGGTGGAAATATTCCAGCGGGTACATGACGTTTGGCAACGTCGTGTCAACGTCGATACACATTATTATCTGTAAGATTTTGTTTGATTTGAGGTTTAACATCCCCGTCAACTCTATATAGGTCATTTTGGAGACATTGCTTCCAATTTCATGGGACTTGTACCCGACATTGAGAAGAAATGACATCTCAAGCCCAATGAAACCAATAGGGCTGTAAGCATCGACGGACCGATTCGCACCGCTTTGCCTGGGCCGACTTAGATCATCTAAGCGGTTTACCAGTACTCGTGTGCTGTCGGTTTCAGCTCTGCGTGGAAGCATCATGCAGCCCATCTATTTCTTCAAACCCCGTTGGACGAGGGCCGAATTATCTGTATGAAAAATGTTTCGCGATTTGTTTACTTAATACATGTATGTCATTATTTATCGTTCCTCAAAGGTTTTTTTTTTACATTTTCCCGAACAACTAATTATTTGTCAGACACTTACATGTACGTATGTCGGACACTTAGGGATCCTGCCGGATGACGTCATCAGACGTTTAATACCTCATTGAACGCGGTCTCATTACTGGGTAGCCAAATGAAGAGACCGTCACTGCTATAGTTTAACGTCACGAAAACACGCCGTTATAGTTTTGACCCCCTTGAACCCCAATTTTATATAGTGAAACTGTGGTTTACAGGAGCAAACCTTATTTTTCTTATTTCTGCTCTAAAATATAGACTGTGGGTATTCGTCAGAACCGCCTCGATGAGGCGGTTCTAACGAGTACCTCAATCTCTATTTTGAGCAGAAATATGAAAAATATCACAATTTTCAAGCTAAAAATTTCGCTTTTAGCCGGTAAAGTTCACTAAGTATTTGTATAGGCGAGTTTTCGTAATGGAAGAAAAGCGCTTTGTTAAACCTATCCCACTTTGCATAAAATCTGCGAGTCTTAAAATTGACCTCTACATTACAAATCACTGATAAAACGCAGGGTTTTTCTGCAAAACGCACAGAGCATCAATGCCATAATAAAAAAAACATAAATCACTCTTAAATGATTTCAAAATATCCGTACAGACAAAAACTATGGATTTTATACATCCGTCATGTATTTTTTTTATTCAAAGCTTTCTTTTTTATTTATTTGCAGCGCAAATATCAACTCATTTGTTTGTTTGATTTAAGATTTAACGTCCACGTCAACACTGTAATGGTCATTTTGGAGACGTTGCTTCCACTTTTGTGGGACTTTTACTCGACATTGAGATGAAATGACACTTCAAGCCCTGTCGCCCAATGAAATTAATAGGATTTATAAGCATGGACGGTCCGACTCTCACCGCTTTGCCTGGGCAGGCTTAGATACTCTAAGCGGTTTACCCGTCCTCGTGTGCGGGTCGGTTTCAGCTCTGCGTGGAAGCATCATGCAGACCATCTATTTCTTCTAGCTCCGATGGGCGGGGGCCGAAATTACGACTCATTTCAACCTGTGCGAAATGCACAGTTTTGTACGAATCATCTATGCTTGGTTTGGCTTAAATGTCATGCTCCTTCCTAACAAAAACATCTGCGTGTTATTTTCTAGAGATGAGGAGAAATTATTCAAATTCAATTTTCTCTATTTAAATTGGCAAAAGGAACTGCTGCGAATCGGGTCGTGCGAAAATGCGTATTCAGTCGAACATGCGCCCAGAGAAGAATTTGGTCAAATAGCCTAGTCACGTAGGACTGGATAATCAGAGCTGAAATGACAATCGATTATCAGTCCTGTAAATGTGATCGATGATCGATAAGTAATCGCTGAAGATTTTATGGTAATTATTAGTAATCGCACGCAGCAGTTTTCGAATCCGCGACAGCTGAAACCGACCCGGCCAACTTTTGAATTCTTGTAAACCGCTTAGAAACTCTAAGATTGCCCAGGAAATGTTGTGCGAGTCGGACCGTCACTTAAACCCCAGTGATTTGTTTAGGCGGTAGGTCATTTCATCCCAATGTCGGATAAGTGAAACAAGTTGGGAAGCAACGTCTCAAAAATTACATAAACGGTGTTAATGGGACGTAAAACCTCAAAACAAAGAAGCAAAACTACACTGACATTAATTATATGAAATATCGATGGATGTATGATAACGTTCATCGCGTGATTTCGCTTGAAAACATCACGAAAGCACGGCTAAATAAATCTGACCCCCCTGGCACTTCACTTTTATATAGTAAAACCGGGGCTTTTTTTCTTCTTATTTCTGCTCTAATATATAGATTGTGGGTACTCGATGAGGCGGTTCTAACGTATACCAACAATCTATATTTTGAGCAGAAATAAGAAAAATATCACAATTTTTCATATTAAAAAGTTTATTTGCTTTTTTTTTTTTTTTTTTTGGCTGTAAAATTTATAATGTATTCGAATAGGCTTGTTTTCGTAATGATGTTGAGAGGTTGCAGATGACGTCACACACCTACAGTTACCTTTCATGCCGGAGACGCCCAGGCTCATTTCAAATAGAATTTTAATGAACTTTCCTTGTAAATAACGTTCTTGCCCCCCACGAAAATTATGACTCAGTAAACCTTGAGTATCTTATTCTTTCGATCTTTAAGAACTATCACAGACACATTAATCCCTTCAGTATTTTATCATATGGTATAATTGGTCATAAATGAATAAATTTGCCCTCAAACACCTGCCTAGTGCCTCCAGTATGGCAGACAGGGGTGGGGGGGGGGGGGGGGAATAATCTTACAAAAATACCATTCCAACAACCTCTCAATACGATTTTTACTTGGCCATTAAGGAACAACTTAGGTGTAGATGCGCAATCTGATCAGCAATCCACGAAGGTTCATCACCTTGGTACTGCTATTTGGTTAGTGTCATACCTCTAAGTATCTATTTGTTTTGTTTGATTCGAGGTTTAACGCCCCCGTCAACACTGTATAGGTCATATTGGAGACGCTGTTTCCAATTTTGTGGGACTTTTACCCGACATTGAGATGAAATGACTTCTCAATCCCTGCCGTTCAATGAAACCAATAGGGTTTATAAGCATGGACGGGCCGCATCGCACCGCTTTGCCTGTGCAGGCTTAGATCCTCTAAGTGGTTTACCAGTACTTGTGTGCGGTCGGTTTTAGCTCTACGTAGAAGCACCATGCAGTCCATCTATTTCTTCAAGCCCCGATGGGCGGGGGCCGTAATACCTCTAGTTCATGTATCTGTGTAAAATTTCAAGACTTGTGTTAGTCTGTGTAGCTGAGCAGACTGGTTTTTGTCTTCACTGGTTGAGGCGGCAGGGCTTGAGATGTCATTTTATCTCAATGTCGAGTAAAAGTCCCACAAAATTGGAAGCAATGTCTCCAAAATGACCTTTATAGTGTTGACAGGGACGTTAAACATCAAATAAAACAAAAATCTACCCTTTTGCTAAAACGTAAGACCAGGTATTATTACTGTAAAATTCCTAAAAATTCGGAAAACTTAAAGGTTTGCCGTAATTCTACTAAAATATATGACATCCAACAAGGAGTCTAAAAAGGTACTGACGAAATCGCAAACAGCGAAGACGCTGATCAGACTGCTCCTTCGGGAGCAGTCTGATCTGGGTCTTCGCTGTTTGCTTAGGTCTATTTGTCCCAATTCATTTGTACAGTAGTCGCAGATAAGATTGAATAGGCGGAGCTATCTGGGTGTTGTCATTGACGGTATTCGACTGGAGACCTTTCGTGGAGCACGACTACGCTCCGACCACGACGCGCAGTGGAAAATTGTGCTCCACGTTTTTGTACCAGTCGAATATAATTCGTGCTTCACGCGCCATAATGGCTTCCGGTTTGATGGCTAAAGCAAGAAAATGAAAAACTAATGTGACTGTTTCATATTTTAGCACTCTTGTAAGCCCCTCGGTTGCACAGAAAACAAAAGCAAATACAAATGATCATTTTTTTTCTTAACAGATTCGCGGATAGGCACCATGGCGAAAGGTCAAAAATGTCAAAGCTAGTAACGTGATAGACACACTGTTTTTTACAAACAAAATGGCTGCGCCCATGCAAGATCTAATAAAAATCAGGGAAGCTAAAATGGTCAATATTTGGCTCTCTCACCAGATCCAGACAGCATGCATGAATTTTAGCTTGAAAGATTTTTTTATCAGTATAAGAAAATCGTCTTGAAACAACTTCCTAAATGAAATTTTACTGTGCTACTTGTACTTCCGCGTTATGTTCAGCCATATTAATTCAGTCACATGGCCGATTCTGCGCTCTTCTTGAAACGCGGTCGTTGTGCTCCACGAAACTGTTCGAAATTTCACGAATCTCCCAGTCGAACGAAAACCGTGCTCCACGCTTCAATTCGTGGGGCAGAAAAACACCAGTCGAATACTGCCAATATATGTCAAATTCGCTGAGTCCACCAGAAGATTCGGTAGAGTGCCTTTCGCACGCTTTCTACAAGCGGACGAAATGGTCATATACGCCACAGCTATGCATGTGTTACAGTTGAATTAACACAATCGGGTGTCTTGGTTTACCTTTTTGTTAATGGGTTATTCCTGAGGCAGGTACAAACGATAGCTCCGCCTAGTCAATTTTATCTGCGACTACTATATCATTACGGTAGAACTACCTATTATTTGTGCACCAAAACAACGCATTATTCGTGCACCAAAACAACGCAGTTTATCCGTGTAATGCTGACTAAGTCACCTTATAGACAGGTAATTACGAAGTTTTATCAAACGAAATCGCCTATGGATGGCAATTTGTGTTTATTTTTCCTTCGCAATCGCGTATATCCGATAATTTCTAATTAGGAGAGCACGTAATGATACCTTATCTGTTATCTAAAATACAGCACTCAACAGCGACAGCTTCATTAAAGATTCTAGGAATGTCAAATGAAAGTGTTTCTTCGGTCATTTTGTCTAGTTACCCGGAGTAAAATATGTTCAATAGTCAGGCATACCCCCGCCCATCGGGGCTTGAAGAAATAGACTGGCTGCATTGTGCTTCCATGCAGAGCTGAAACCGACCGCGTATACGAGTACTGGTAAACAGCTTAGAGGATCTAAGCCTGCGAGTTGGACCGTCCATGCTTATAAACCCTATTGGTTTCATTGGGCGACAGGGCTTGAGATGTCATTTCATCTCAATGTCGGGTAAAAGTCCCACAAAATTGGAAGCAACGTTTCCTGAATGACCTCTGCAGTGTTGACGGGGACGATGATAAACCTCAAATCAAACAAACAAACAATAGAAAGGCAGTCATTTGGAAGCAATGACAGCAACACAGAACTGAAACTGCGAGGTGTACAACATGTTTCTGTGTGAGTCTGACTAGTTTCGGCCAGTTATGCCTCATCAGTGACCCTCGAACATTTTCAAAATTCGGCAGTGGATTCAATGATCCCAAAGCACAATATGATGAACTGCAGGGAGACTTTTTGCGGCCGCCACACATTCACTTAAAACCAGCTGTGGAAGATAAATAAATTCAATTTAAGAAGTAATCCTTTGGAAGCAAGGGATACAGCACAGAACTGAAAAGTATAACATGTACAAGAGTTTTGAGGGCAATGCTTGCTAGTTTCGGCCATGTAGGCCTCATCAGTGAACGTAAAACATTTACAAAATCCCGCAATGGAATCAATGATTCCAAAGGAGTAGAAATTATAACCACAATATGATGGGTCTTCGAACGTGTTTGACGACACAATTACTACACAGTTACCCGGAGTACTGGTTTGGCTACACAATTACCCGGGTCCTCGAACGTGTTTGACGACACAATTACTACACAATTACCCGGAGTACTGGTTCGGCTACACAATTACCCGGAGTAACCACATCTTCGGACTGGTTTGGCTATACAATAACCCGGAGTAACCGTTTCTTCTGTTTGGTTGGGCTACACAATTACCCAGAGTAACCATATCGTCGGACTGGTTTGACTACACAATTACCCGGAGTAACCATATCTTCGGACTGGTTTGGCTACACAATTACCCGGAGTAACCATTTCTTTGGTTTGGTTTGGCTACACAATTTCCAAGAATAACCATATCTTCGGACTGGTTTGACTACAGAATTACCGGAGTAACCGTATATTCGGACTGGTTTGGCTACACAATTACCCGGAGTAACTATGTCTTCGAACCGGTTTGGCTACACAATTACATGGAGCAACCGTGTCTTCGGACTGGTTTGGCTACACGATTACCGAGAGTAACCATGTCTTCGTACTGGTTCACTACACAGGTACTTGGAGTAACAGTGTCTTAGAACCAGTTTGGCTAAACAGTTACCCGGAGTAACCATGTCTTCGAACCAATTTGACTACAAAATTGCCTGGAGTAACCATGTCTTCAAACCGGTTTGGCTACACAATTACTCAGAGTAACCGTGTCTTCGCACAGGTTTGGCTACACAATTATCCGGAGTAGCCATGCCTTCGAACCAGTTTGGCTACACAATTAACCAGTGGTAACCCTGTCTTTGGGCCAGTTTGGCAACACAATTACCCAAGTAACCTTGTCTTCGAACCGGTTTTGGTACACAATTACCCGGAGTAACCGTGTCTTCAGTCAGGTTTGGCTACACAATTACCCGAATAACCATGTCTTCGAACTGGTTTGACAACACAGTTACCCGGTGTAACCGTGTCTTCGGACCGGTTTGTCTACACAATCATCGAGAGTAACCGTGTCTTCGAACTGGTTTGGCCACACAGTAACCCGGAGTAACACAATTAGCCGAAGTAACCATGTCTTCGAACCGATTTGGCTACACAGTTACACGGAGTAACGGTGTCTTCGGACTGGTTTGGCTACCCGATTACCGAGAGAAACCGTGTCTTCGTATTGGTTGGGCTACACAATTACCCGGAGTAACCGTGTCTTCGGACCGGTTTGGCTACACAATTATCCAGAGTAACCGTGTCTTCGAACCGGTTTGACCAAACAGTTACCCAAAGTAACCGTGTCTTCAAACCGGTTTTGCTGCACAATTACCCGGAGTAACCGTGTCTTTGAACCAGTTTGGCTACATAGTTTCCATGGTGTAACCGTGTCTTCTTACCTGTTTGGCTACACAAATTACCCAGAGTAACCATGACTTTAGAACAGTTTGGCTTCACAATCGCCCGGTGTAACCGTGTCTTCGAACCGGTTTTGCTACACAATTACCCGGTAAACCGTGTCTTACCGACCGGTTTGGCTACACAGTTACCCGGAGTAACTGTGTCTTCGGACCGGTTTGAGTACACAGTCACCCGGAGAAACCGTCTTCGGACCGGTTTGACTACACAACCATGGGGAGTAACCATGTCTTCGAACAGTTTTGGCTACACAATCACCTGGAGTAACCGTGTCTTCGGACCGGTTTGGCTACACAATTACCCGGAGTAACCATGCCTTTGAACTAGTTTGATTGTGTAACTATGAACTAGGTCTTCGAACCGGTCGCTTAAAATCGATTTAAGCCCCCCCCCCCCCCCCTCTTCCCCAGTGAATGTCTTTTTACTGACCGTTTCGAGGCGGTCTTCTGACGTAGTTTATTTTTGTTATTGTTCTTCTTTGAATGTGTGTGTTGCTTATATCTTTTTATCCTCCGATCGAATAGGTTCAGGGGATATAGCGATCAGCCTGGCGTCCGTACGTCCGTACGTCCGTCCGTCCGTCCGTTGACGCAGCCTTGTAATGGCCATAAATCCTATACTCTTTAAGATTCATTGATGGTTCTTGGCACAATTGTTCACAAGTCTGAGACGGCATGTAATGCGCAAGAACTAACACTCTGGCTGCCATAAGTTTTAAGTTATCTCCCCTTTTAATAAAATAGAACGACTACCTTGTGATGCCATAACTCCAATACCCTTTGAGATATATTGATGGTACCTGGCACAATTATTCATTAGGCGAAGACGGCGTGTCATGCGCAAGAACCACAACTCTGACTGCCATGTTTTTTAGTTATCTCCCCTTCCAATAAAACAGAGTGACTTTCTTGTGATGGCCATAACTCCAGTAACCTTTGAGATATATTGATGGTTACTGGCACAGTTGTTCACAAGGCTGAGACGGCATGTCATGCGCAAGAACCACAACTCTGGGTGCCATGGTTTGTTAGTTATATCCCCTTCCAATAAAAAGAATCACTACCTTGTGACGGCTAGATCTCCAATACTCTTTGAGATATATTGATGGTACTTGGTGCAGGTGTACATAACGTTAAGCAGGCGTGTCGAGTGCAAGAACCACGAGTCTGGGTGCCCTGGCTTTTAAATTATCTCCCCTGACAATATAACCTTGTGACGGCCATAACTCCAATTACCTTTGAGATATATTGCTGGTACGTGGCACAATTGTGGACAAGGTGGAGACGGCGTGTTATGCCTAAGAAACACAACTCTGGGTGCTAGGGTATTTGCGTTATCTCCCCTTCCAATATAATCGTATGACCACCTTGTGATCAACTCCAATACCCTTTGAGGTATATTGAAGGAACTTGGCACAATTGAATACAAGGTATAGCAGGGATGTCATGTGCAAGAATCATAATTCTTGGTGCTGTGGTATTTCAGTTAGCCCGTTTCAATATAACAGTACGACCACCTTATGATCACCATATTTCGAAGACCCTTTGAGACATATTGATGGTACTTGGTACAGATATACATGAGGTTTGACAGGCGTGTCATGCACAACAACCACAATTCTGAGTGTGTTGGTTTAAGAGTTATCTCCCCTGACAGTATAATCTTGTCACAGCCATAACTCCAGTAACCTTCGAGATATATTGATGGTTACAGGCACAGTTGTTCACAAGGCTGAGACAGCGTGTCATGGGCAAGAACCACAACTCTGGGTGCCTTGGTATTTTAGTCACATCCTCTTACAATAAAATAGTTTCACTACCTTGTGATGGCGATATCTCCAATACTCTTTTTGAGATTTGGAGATATATTGATGGTACTTGGTACAGTGTACATGACGTTAAGCAGGCGTGTCGTGGGCAAGAACCACTAGTCTGGTAGCCCTGGCTTTTTAATTGTCTCCCCTGACAAAATAACCTTGTGATGGCCGTAACTCCAATACCCTTTGAGATATATTGCTGGTACTTGGCACTATTGTGGACAAAGTGGAGACGGCGTGTCATGTCTAAGAACCACAACTCTGGGTGCTAGGATATTTGAGTTATCTCCCCTTCCAATATAATCGTGTGACCACCTTGTTATCCACTTCAATAACTCCAATACCCTTTGAGTTATATTGAAGGAACTTGGCACATTTGAATACAAGGTATAGAAGACATGTCATGTGCAAGAATCACAACTCTTGGTGCTGTAGTATTTGAGTTATCCCCCCTTTCAATATCCTTGTGATCACCATATCTCGAATACCTTTTGAGACATATTGATGGCACTTGGTACAGGTATACATGAGGTTAAGCAGGCGTGTCATGTACAAGAACCACCATTCTGAGTGCGTTGGTTTAAGAGTTATCTCCCCTAACAGTATAATCTTGTGATGGCCATAACTCCAATACCTGTAAGATATATTGCTGGTACTTGCCACAATGTATATACAAGGATTAAAAGGCATTTCATGTGCAAGAACCACAACTCCGTATACCTGTGCTTTGTGCATTGGGAATCTTGGATCTTCATCATGGTGCGAAGCGATCCTTTGTATCATTAGGCGAAGACAGTCTCAATAAACATTACATATACAAAATATGCTATGGGCTTACCATTGTGTTTTAATTCTGGTGCACTTTCTATTTGCGAACAGTCTTCTGAAGGCCATTTGGCTTTTGGTCGGGAGATTTGCCATCTCCTCTGATGGCTATTTTTACTTGTCTTTAAATAAAGCTTTTTATGGTTTTGGTTTTTCGGCCCTTTCAAGATTATTTCACTCATGTCGAGTCGCTCGTTAATCAGAGATGGGCGAAAATCAAAGTACAGGGAGAAAATCTACTTGAATCTCAGTTGCAAAACTTGGCGTCTCACACATCACGTAAACCAATCCGTGTAATGACACCCCCTTAAACCCCACTTTATACAGAGTTACTAACTTGCTGCTGACAGATGTCTGTCATTAGCCAATTTACGGGACATTTGACAGACGTCTGTCGCCAGCCATTTATCGAAAATTGTTCTGGTGACAGATGGTACGATTTGTGTGGCTATTTTTTATATAATTTTGATCAATAATTTCAAGTTTCCCAGCAGGCACACGTCGCTAGGGCAACGTCAAATCAACGTCGGTGCAACGTCACGACGTTGCACCGACGTAGATGTGACGTTGCATAAACGCCATGACTTTGTACCAACGTTGATGTGACGTCACAATTACGTCATGTTCCCGCTGGGTACTAACTAAACAAGCTTCCGTTTGCTTGTTTGCACGTGGTATTCGAACCACTGGTGTTCGAGTTATTGAAGTTTTAATTTATCTGGGGCGAGTTGCAAAAGGCGAGCGCTTAAATATAGTGCTTTGCAGCGCTTTGTCCGTGCTATGCAACGCCCCGCTTGATGAAGGCGCTTTCTAAAATGTCTGCCAAATTGGAACGATTTTCAAACCGAAAAAAAATCTCAGAAAAAATGCGGTGCTTGCTTCAGTGATTGGTTTTGTTTTCTGTTGTCAGTTCTGCACAATGTACCGCGTTCAAATAGAGAATAAAAAATGTCTAAAAACGGACGCTCCATACGTCGCGACGTCGAGCGCCGCCATTTTTTTTCGTCTGGTTGCTATGCAACGTAGAACGGGGCAGCTCCAAACACTACTGTAGCTGGAAACGCACCGTTGCATAGCGAAGAGCTACAAAGCGCTCTGTAGCGCTCGTCTTATGCAACTCCTCCCAGGCCCCCGCCCATCGGGGCTTGAACTCGGAAATAGATGGGCTTCATGATGCTTCCACGCATAGCTGAAACCGATCCGCACACGAGTACTGGTAAACCGCTTAGAGGATCTAAGCTTGCCCAGGCAAAGCGGTGCGAGTCGGCCGGTCCATGCTTACAAACCCTATCGGTTTCATTGGGCGGCAGGGCTTGAGATGTCATTTCATCTCAATGTCGGGTAAAAGTCCCACAAAATTGGAAGCAATGTCTCCAAAAGAACCTTTACAGTGTTGACGGGGACGTTAAACCACAAATCAAACAAATCAAAACCATTGCATAGTGAAGAGCGTAGCGCTCGTCTTATGCAGTTCCTCCCAGGATATCGCTGAAATTATTTTTACTTATGAACGTTGCGCCCAGGATCAATACTGTCTTGGATTCAGCGAAGACGAAAATCAGTCTGTTTTGTCAATGTGACTATCACTGACTAATAAAATCGCAGGATCGATCCCGGGCTTCTCCAGACTTTCGGATGGGTCTTTAAACCGAGGTCCCGTCTCCGTATGACCTTAGCTGTTGGTGGGACGTAAAACTAAAACTCACTCACTCACTGACCAATAAAGTGCAACTGGAAGAAAAAAGCATCACGAAAACACGCCTATATAATTTTGACCCCCTTGAACCCCACTTTTATATAGTAAAACTGGGGTTTACATGGGTAAACTTTATTTTTCTTATGTCTGCTCAAAATATAGATTGTGGGTACTGGTAAGAACCGCCTCGATTAGGCGGTTGTAACGTGTACCCACAATCTATATTTTGTGCAGAACTAATAAAAATAAAATGTTCTTCTTTTTTCAGCGGTACAGTTATCATTGTATTTGTATTGGCGTTTTTTTCGTAATGGATTTTGAGTACTGCTTAATAGACAGGGCAAAGCGATATTAAAGGACCTGCAATTGATTTGGTGTCAGCGACCACTCCGAATAAATAATGGTGCTTTCCGATGTTATGTTATCAATATGACAACCTACCCGTGTGATATAGTGAATTCTTACATGTCTCTGGCAGAGACCATATTGCTGATGACAAGTTTTGATATTTTACTTTGTTTTGCTCCAATCCAAAATCGGCAGTGCTCGTTAAAACCGCCACCATTACGCAAACACGCCTATACAAATACATTGCCACCTTTATCGCCGAAAAAAATTTTATGATGAAAAGTTGTGCTATTTTTCTTATTTCTGCTCTAAAATATATATTGTGGGTACTCGTTAGAACCGCCTCGATGTGCTATTTTTCTTATTTCTGCTCAAAATATACATTGTGGGCACTCGTAACACCGCCTCATCGAGGCGGTTCTAACGAGTACCCACAATCTATATTTTAGAGCAGAAATAAGAAAAATAAGGTATACCCCCGGGAACCCCAGTTTTACTATATAAAAGTGGGTTCAAGGGGATCAAAATTATATAGGCGTGTTTTCGTGATGTATACCAACATCTATTTTTGCGGATTTGAAAGGATTACTGTATACCGCTGTAATCCCACTTTTCTTTATAGAACGTGGGGTTTACGAAACAAAAGTTATATTATCACATGGACGTGTTTATACCAATAGGTTCCTTATATCCTAACCCGGCTTCTTAATGGCCTTATTTGTATGGATGTAGTCTCCGTCATTCTAGCATTGTCTGGCTTCGATTAGGCATTAAAAGTGATTGAATGCAATTTCTAAATCGGAACCAAAGCAAAGTTGAAATTCTATTTTGCTTATTTTAAACGAAACCGTTGTGCTGTACTTTAATGCGTTTGTGTAGGAAACATTAATATAAACCCCTCTTAAGATTGCGAAAAGTTGGGTTTACAGGGGTTTACATGTTTAGATTTTTACCGTTTCGACTCAAAAATATAGATTATGGGTGCCCTTTATAACCGCCTCAATGAGGCGATTCTAACGTATATCCACGATCTACGTTTGTATCAGAAATACAAACAGATATATCGGAATGTTTCTTTAGAAACAAGTGCTATTTGTAGAAGCAGGTTAGAAATTATTTTCACATGAGTGGGTTTTTTCCATTGATCAGGCTTGACATTTCATGTGAATGGTCTGCCGTGCATGAAATGTCAAGTTGGATTCTTTCAGGAAAATAATACAGTGGGCCCTCGTTATAACGACAGTATTTTTCCCTATTATTGTGCCGTTATAAAGAACTCGACGTTAAAAAGAATTCCAGATAGGAGTATGTTTGGTTTTAAAAGGCCTTTTCCCCATTATTGCTCCAACAAACAAATGTTATAGACATTTGTTTGAATCGCCTCCATGAGGCGATTCTAACAAATATCTATAACATTTGTTTCTTGGAGTGTTAGATTACAAGACCCTTTCATGCTATGGACTCGATTTGTGCATTTCCAACCCGAGGGAAGCCCATGCCGTTCGGAACCCATCAGGAAAACACACCTATATTAATTTTACCCCCTCGAACCCCACTTTTATATAATAAAACTGGGGTTTGCAGGGGTGAACCTTATATTTCTTATTTCTACTCTAAAATATAGATTGTTTGTATACTCGTTAGAACCGCCTCATCGAGGCGGTCCTAACGAGTACCCACAATCTATATTTTGAGCAGAAATAAGAAAAAAAAAAACACAATTTTTCATCTTAAAATTTTCATTTTTTCTGTGATAAAGGTTACAGTGTATTAGTATAGGCGTGTTTTCGTAATGCGAGGCTAAGCCTTTAGCTAAGTAGACATTCCATTCAAAATGCCGTTTTAACGAGTTTTGCCGTTATAACGAATGTCGGTATAAAAAGGGTTGACTCTAGTACTTTTTGAAAATAACGTCTGCTGTAGTTGTTTAGCGAATTTAACGTTGAAAGGTACTAAACTGAATATTTTCCGGGAATTAGTGAAGCGTTAATAATGATGCCATGTCTTACACATTTGGAGACATTTGGCTATATCTTATTCTTAAGTATTTGTTTTAAACAAACTTTTGCTGCAGACGAAGTTCACGATTTTCACTTTCATGAGGAATTTATTGATGGTTATCTACGTTACCGGCGTGAATTGGGATGTTATGCTCCGCTATGCAGAGAAAGGCAAGAAGGACTCGTAACGAAATACACGGAGCAAGATATGCTTGAAAACGAAATTAATGGGCTTCATTCGGTAACGTATGCTAATGAAAGTTCAAACAACGTTTCCAGATCCACCAACATCTCCGAGTGTTGTTCTTCATGCAGCTGTTCAACAAGTTGTCTACGTTACGGAAACTGTTGCCCTGATAAGCTGACAAAAGAATTTATATCTGCTTCTGATTATCCAGTCGGAGGCATCTTTGAGTGTGGTGCAACCAGTATTAAACAAGCGCATGGTTTTTCAAAAAGAACTTTTAAAATGATAAGCAAATGTAATCGGAAATACAAGAACGACGATGTGATTAAAAAGTGCATTGTTCAAGTGTCGGACAAGCTTGAAGATTATAGGATTGTAACGCATAAAACAACACATGAGTCATATAAAAATATTAACTGTGCTAGATGTAACTTTTTGACGGCCACTGACGTTACAGCATGGCAAATACAACTCCGGTGTACTCGTGGGGTATTTTTACCCAGTAGCATGTCAGAAATCATCTCCGAAGTTCGACAATCCAATCACTGCGACGTCGTCTTTGAACCTCCGCGTGATTTTAACGTGACGCCTTGTCAGGCCTCGATTTCGAAATGTAACGAAACGGGATTATGGTTGACCAACCACAGCCTCGTTCTGGAAAAAGCGTGCGAGACTTTTGTTTCCGAGTTTTGGAGTGGAAATGAAACTTACAAAAATAGTTTTTGTTATATCTGTAATACTGGTGCCACTAGACAGCCTAAATGTGACAAGAAAAGGCCAGGTTATGATATTGTTATCGGAGTCCCTACTGTATATATTTCATTTTCGGCTTTGCTCGACTTCACGGAGCCTGATCCTTCAGCTGTGATGCCAAGTGACTGTGGGGAAAATTATGTCTATGATTATTATAAGGTAAGAATATAAGAATCTTATATTGGTATGAGGGGTGGATAGAAAAATCCGTCCCAAGGCTCACGGTCCGGCATCACGAGGCTTGCCGAGTGATGCCGGACAGTGATCCCGAGGGACCGAATTTTCTATCCACCCCTAACACCCATATATGATTCTTTTTCTTGCATAACTTCTATTCATCACGAAAACACGCCTATATAATTTTGACCCCCTTGAGCCCCACTTTGATATAGTAAAACTGAGGTTTCCGGGGGTATACCTTATTTTTCTTATTTCTGCTCCAAAATATAGATGAGGCGGTTCTAACGAGTGCCCACAATCTATATTTTGAGCAGAAATAAGAAAAATATCACAATTTTTCATCCTAAAATTTTCATTTTTTCGGCGACAAAGGTGGCAATGTATTTGTATAGGCGTGTTTGCGTAATGTTTTAGAGCAGATTATTAATGTTGCAGTCACTTCGGTTACCAACGTCCGCCATATTGTGATGACACTACAGGAATGTTTAGTGACGTCACGTAACGTGCTGTGACGTCAACTTTAACGGCGGCGCATACGAGGTCGTATTCAACCAGTGCATTTATCAAACACGCGATTACATTCGATTTTGGGTCGGAACACCAGGGTCAGAACATAAATTTCAATCCCAGGGTAAAATCACGGATTTCCTTGTCTGGTGTGCAAGAAAATTATGTCGATGATTATTATAAGGTGAGCATTCCACATACATTGGATAAAGATGTACAAAACATAATAAAACTTCAGCCTGACGAACATGCCTTTGAAACGCAACGTCTGATTCATTTGGATAACGTCTAAATTCATTACCATAACATGCCCGATGGTGCATTGTGTTCATATCTCCAAACTGACGACTTTTCTGGTGAAAATCCGTCATCTTTTTCTTATTTATACTTCAAACATTGCTTGTGGGTACTCGTTAGAACCGCCTGAATGAAGAGCAGAAATAAGAAAATTAATGTATGCCCCGTAAAACCCAATTTTCTCTGTATAAAGTTGGGTTTAGGGGGTGTACATTTCCCGGGACTTGTTCATGTGAAGAGTCTGCTATATACTGTCGGAAATCCACGCCACCGCTTTTCAAATGGTCATCCAAAAAATAAAAAGACACAAGTGATACACACAGTAAGTAACAAACAACAACATAAATAAACCGCCACAAAAGAACCGCCTTTGAACGGTCAGTGGAAAGAACTCCACTGGGGGGCTTAAATCGATTTTACATGGTCATAATCCTCGCCCTTACCTCTGTCGCGGTATACACTAATTTTGTTTAGTCCGCATGAAGGCTTCCTAACTCATTAGTGTAACATCTCCGAGAACATACAAATAAAAAAAAACTACAGAGATGAAACAAGGTTTAGGACTCGACAGCATACAACAACAGAATTACTGGAGCAAAAGAAAACCAACAGTTATACTCCGAGGGGCCCGACCAAATGTATGGTAGCACCAGGTTACGTTACCTTAACAACCAGCATCAGTCAGTCAGATGTATAAGTGCATTAGAATGGGGATAACCCCAGCCAGCAAAGCATGTTGGCCCGCTGTTCTGTGCTGGCTGGGACATGTGTTCACAGTTTGTCATTGGGGACGAAAATATCTGTTTTTTGTTATATTTCTGCTTCAACCAAATATTATGGATGCACATTGGGGCCGCCCTCATTTAGACGGTTCTGACAAATACTACTATCTACCGCCTTAATTTATTTCCTCGCATCGTGATAAGACCCATTTAGTAAACCGCACAATAAAGAGAGCAAATTGATGTCACCATTTTTTTTTCATTCTGTTCACTTCTTTAAGCTCAAAACACAGATTGCGGCTACCCATAAGAAGCGCCTTATTTATACATTACACGAGTTTTGTGATAACAGAACAAACATAGGATTGAACAGAAATGATCTTAGGCCAAAAACAAAAAAATAGCTCTGTTTCCGCTAACTGGACCGACACTGCTTCAGACCCCCCCCCCCCCCCCCCACACAAGACTCACTATTTTTATCAATAAAAGAACAAAACTAAAAATTAAAACCCCGACCCTACCATTTTCAATTTCCGACCGTACTCAGTGTCGTCTTTGCATTTTCCTATAGTAATTTTGCGTTTTAAATACATTTTTTAGTTTTTTACATTTAGTACCTTCCAAATTACAGAGGTCACTTTTTTGAGCATCTAAAATGAATTATGATAGTCAGTGCAAGTCTCAACATGACAATTTTATAAACAAAACACATGTACAAAAATTAAAATACAGGCCCGACCCTTTTTTCTTTTCTTTTTTTTTTTTTTTTTTTTTTTTTCGGGGGAAAAATAAAATAATAACAAAGTTTCTCCTTCCTACCGTCCAAATTTTTTTTCAATATGTTAGTAGACTGCCTTGTAAGCCTTACTTTTCCTTTTTTAGAATTAGGTTTAAAAGAGTATTTTATTACAGGGCAGCTGTATGAAACACCTGTGTCGTCATGTACAGTGCACCCGCTGCAAATGTTTTTGAATCCGCGGCCTAGTTGTTTTGGTCCGCCGCGTTTTCTCGCAATACCCCGCGCTAAGTCCCACTGCAAGCAATCGCAATGTCGCGGTGTATACACCGTGGATCCACCGCGGATCTGCCGCGTTTGTCTTATTTACCTATTAGAACGTTTAAGACAGGTAACGCGGAAAATCAGTTTTCTACCTGTATTAAACCGCGGAAACAGCGCTATTATCTTGCGATACACCCGATCGGCGCGTATCCGCAGTGGCCGTCACAAATTTAATCCTTTTTATCGTGTCCCACTCAATGCGGGGTTGCGCGGGCTCAAATTTAATTCCGGCGGGTGTACTGTAAAAGAATAGTTTTCTGTTTAAAAAAATCTTTACATTCTATTCTCTCACGCCCTTGTAATAAACAGCTCTTGCTCTTTACTCCCAGCCCCAACATCATGTACGACCAACTAGGGTTACAGGAGTGTACTTCATTCCTTTCCTTGAGTCTGAGATATTGGTTTTGAGTACTCTTTAGAACCGCCACGTTGATGCGGTTCTGACGGGCACACATAATCCTATGCTTAGTGAAAAATAAGAAAAATATACAAATGATGATATGAACAAACGAAATTAATTACTTGACCAATAAAAAATCATTATGTTGCATGATTGTGTAATCATAAAGTTAATATTGTATAATTACATTTTAAAAACGCATGTAATTAAATATTGTGATAAAGTCTTTGAAAGATCAGGAAGAAATCTGTTTTGGTCTATAAAAAATTCGAATGATGTTTTAAACAAATTGAAATCTAGACAGTTTCGTGCTTCTAGTCTGTCTACCTACGATTTTTCCACTCTTTACACTACACTTCCTCATAATCTTATAAAAGAAAAGCTTAATGATTTAATTGAATGGGCTTTTCACAGAGAAGATTCTCTCTATCTTGCATGTAATGTCAGAAATGCATTTTTCACTTCTAAAGAGCATAAGAATTATACACTTTGGTCATGTCAGAAAGTGTGTGATGCCCTCACCTTTCTACTTGACAATATTTATATTAGATTCGGTACTAAGTTATTTAGACAAATTGTGGGTATTCCGATGGGTACTAATTGCGCACCTCTTGTGGCTGATCTGTTCTTGTATTGTTATGAAAGAGACTTCATTTTGTCGCTTTCCATTGATAACCAATCTGAAATTATTGAAGCTTTTAGCTCTACTTCTAGATATTTAGATGATTTATTAAATATTGATAATACCTATTTTGATGGTTTGATCAGTCAGATTTACCCCCTAGAACTTCAGTTAAATAAAGCAAATTCTTCTGATACCGAGGCCCCGTTTTTGGATTTACATCTATCTATTGTAGATGGATTTGTTTCGTGCAAAATTTATGATAAACGCGATGACTTTGATTTTGAGATTGTAAATTTTCCTTTTTTGGATGGTGATGTTCCTCGTGCGCCATCCTATGGCGTTTATATTTCGCAATTAATTCGATTTGCTAGAGTGTGTAGTCATGTAACTGACTTCAACACTCGTAATAAATTATTAACTGCTAAACTCCTTAATCAGGGTTATCGGTACCATAAACTACGCAAAGCCTTTTCAAAATTTTATAGACGCCATTCTGATTTAATTTCAAAATTCAATATTGGACTTAAATCTCTTCTGCAACAAGGTCTATCGGAACCCGAATTTTATGGTGACTTAGTATTTAAATTCAGAAAAATATATAACCGCAATGACTTCAGTACCCAATTTCGTAAAATCATTCTTCGATATAAAAAGATTGGGTACAACATGGATATTATACGACAGACTGCATGCATGGTAGTTAACCCAATCACGGTTGGCAACTTTGCTTCCCTCTTTAATTGCACGCCGGTGGGTCAGGCCTCAGATTCTATGACGGCTCCAACGTAAAGGCTTATTGAGAATTAGAGAGATCTAATTCAAGGTAATGTTGGTTGGTGCCTGATGCTCTGTCTCTGGTCGGGCTCATCGGAGTCTAACTGTTGGTTTTCTTTTGCTCCAGCATTTCAGTGGTTTCTTGCTGTCGAGTCCTCACCGTTGTCTCACCTCTGTGGTTCTTTGATTTTTGTGTTCACGGAGATGTTGCACTGATGAGTTAGGAGGCCTTCATGCGGACTGAACAAATTATTTGTCTAAATCGCGACGGAAGTAAGGGCGAGGATTGTGGCCACGTAAAATCGATTTAAGCCCCCCAGTGGAAATCTTCCACTGACCGTTCCAAGGCGGCTCTTCTGTCGCGATTTATTTTATGTTGTTGTTTGTTACTTACTATGTGTATCACTTGTGTCTTTTAGTTTCGGATGACCATATGGCCATTTTGTGGGAAAGTAACTGTCCTTATGGCCTTCCTTTGTTTAGGTTTCCATTATGGTCTGGTCGCTTAATGTTTGTATTTCTTTCCCTTTGGTGTCTTTTATGGGTGGAGTAAGTTAATTGTATCAATTCCTGATCCTTGTTTTACTTCTACTTTTCAATAATATCATCTGTTAATGAAGGACCCTGAAATATCCTATCGTTGTCTATGTCGTCGTATTTGGCAGTAACGACAAGCCAAGACTCGAGGGTCACATGAGAAAGGGAGAAACGGGATATTTAAAAAAGTAGGAGAGGAACGAGATATAAAACAGACTTAAGTGGATGTTGGACTAATGAGTTATGAGGCCTTCTTTGTGTTTCTTTCCCTTTGGTGTCTCTGGTGGGAGCTGTGGGTTAAATGTGTCGATTCCTGATAATTGCCCCCACTTCGATTTTTCATGCTGACTGAACAAATTATTTGCCTAAATAGCGGCGGATGTAAGGGGCGAGGATTGCGACCGCGATAAATCGATTTAATTGTCATAGGGGTGATTGCTATATGGTACAAAGATTCGTGAGCAATCGCTGTGGGTTCATATACTTCGGATTGAAGCCCAGGGAAACACAACTACTGGTTCTGATGTATGCTGATTTATTTACAATGATGATTGAAGAATGGCAACAGGATCAGCAACTGCAAATATAATATGATATCCACATAAATATCATACATGTGGAACATGCTAAACATGTAACACTGCTTACACTACAAAATCTAGCCTTCGACTGAGGTCTTAAAACACATATATCTAATTCTTAAATACATGGACATTCTTATTATTTCAACATAATAACATATCTCAGGTGTAAGCTTAATGAATGAATGTTTGAATGAATGAATGAATGAATGAATGAATGAATTTGTCAGTGCTTAATATATATGCCTGTGTTGGAGCTTAACGGCACAGTCAACACTATTAAGGTCATTTTTGAACCGGTCAGTTTACCTATCTCCCTTTCCCGGGCAGGCTTATACGTAAGCGGTCAACAAGTACAGTGCACATTCTTTTGTCAGAAACAGACAACTGCCCTTCTTGAATCGCCGGAAGGGAGAGAACGACCGTAGAAAAGATTTCGTGATTCTCCATGAAAGAATGTTGCCGCCCCGATAGATATCGAACCCGCGTCCTCCTGATCACCAGTCGGACGCGCATCCGACTGACCTACCGAGGCTGGCCTAACTGAATGTAATAACCACTTAGGAAACAACCAACAATGGATGAATATATACAGGATGAATACATACAAATACTTGTTCATGCATGGTTGTAAGTGGGGGAAGGGATAAAAAAGATACATACATATATACGTACATGCATGAATGCATATGACGGAATGTGGATGGATGGTTCGATGGATGGATGGATGGTTGGATTGATGGATGGGTATGCATACATATGCGCGTGCATGCATGAATGTATGCAACGGAATGTATGGAAAGATGGATGGATGGATGGATGGATGTGCACCTATGTACGTACATGTATGGGTGCGTACACGCTTCTGCAGATGGATGGATGGATGAGTGTATGGATGGATGGATGTGCACCTCTGTACGTACATGTATGGATGCGTATACGCATCTGAACATGCATGATTGCATTAATTTATGAATGATAAAAACGTTTGCTCTGTAATGTGTCACCTTTGCTTACATTATTAAAATCATTAAATAATGTTAAACTAACCTGCAAATATAATATGATATCCACATAAATATCATACATGTGGAACATGCTAAACATGTAACACTGCTAACACCACAAAATCTAGCCTTCAACTGAGGTGGGCTTTTGAACAGGTGAACAGTGCACGGATTATAGTGAGTAGTTTTAACACTAAACAGGTTAGTAAGAGAACACTATTGGAAAAAGTGTACAGTGGGAATTGGGATTTGCTGACTATTGACTTTGACGACAATAAACGACCACAATTATGATGTTTAGATATTCTGCCAATATTCTTGGAACGTTCCTGGAATTAAATCCTAAAATTAACCCTGTGACACATTTCCCCACTTTGGAAACGTCGTCCTCGACGTTATCTGAAAGAAGATATGTAAAATAAACATTTAAACGGCATTTAGCTAAAATGGAAGCAACTGAAATAAATGAAACATTTGATGTTTAAGCATCAAAAGCAATAGCAGGAAGCTTGTAAAGGCATTGTTACAGCACAATCTATGAGATACATAAAATGGAATACCTTGTGCAACCTGTGAGTAAGAAAATGTTAATTTCAGCCATGCTCTCAATTCAGTCAGTTTTACCAAAAGAAACTATTTAACTACCTTAATCTACGCCCGGGTTTTCTACAACTACTCTAATACTACAGAGACAGCTGACTGAACAATGCGCCGGCCTGGAATATTTTTCTTCCTGAAAAGCACACTAAACAACTACAGGTCAATGAGTGTGATAGGCCACGACAAGCATTAAATGCTCGATTCATGGCAATGTCTGTAAAATGGCAATGTGTCAAAGCAAAATAAAAGCAAAAACAAATGACATATGCAAATAATACTAATAGCCCTTGTGAACACTGGTGAACTTACCTAATTGGATAAGTTGATGCACATGCGTGTACTTATCCCGCTTTGGAGCCACGTATCCGCCTGAGTTAGTAAAAGCGGATAAAAATACATGTGCAAGTATCAATAAAAAAGTAAAAACAACAACAGGGTATTTGTCTACTGTATTTTCCTACTTACTTTTGATCAGCTGGATAGTGAGACATTACTGGAAGAACTTAAGCAAGATTAGGTTGTCCACTGTCCAGATGACAACCATGCTGGTGGCTTCCTATCGCGTGCTGGTCTCCGTCTGGGCGGGAGCAAACCTCTTTCACCAGGTTTACGCTTCATAGGAATCTTGTAGCGCGGGGTTAATGTTTCAGCTGGCTCTTCGTATTCGTCCATTTCGGATGATGAATCATGCTCCTGATCCGAAGCGGCCGCTGAAATTTCTGCGTTTGCTAATTCAACCACTTCGTCTTGTGAACCGTCTGACTCAAGCGGTGAATCGTCGGCTTTACCCAGAACCGAATCACTGCTTGTTACAGGAGGTAGGTTCACAAAAGGAAGAAGTTGGTTCCTATGAAGCTTCCGGAGACGACCCTGGCCATCCTCTCTTCTGACATCGAAGACAGGGATATCTTTTATAGGCTGGGCGACGACAAGATATGGTTCCTCTTCCCATCTGTCCGCTATTTTATGTCTACCTTTTATTCCAAGTTTCTCAACCAGGACTCTGTCACCCACTTCAAGTTTGTTCTTCTGGACCTTTCTGTCATAATAGGTTTTGTACCTCTTAGCCTGTCGTTCAGACTGCTCTTTTGCTGTCCGGTAAGCGAAATCTAGACGCCCTTTTAGCTTTTTAGCGTACTCTAAGCGGTTTGTACTCGGGTCCTTATTGGGATCGATTCCAAGAAAGGCGTCTATCGCTAACCGTGGGTGACGGCCAAACATTAAGTAAAACGGGGAGTAGCCGGTACTCTCATGTCTGGTTGCGTTGTAAGCATGCACTAGCGACGGCACATACGACTTCCAGTCACTTTTCTTTGAATTTTCCAAAGTCCCCAGCATCTGTAGCAAAGTCTGGTTGAAGCGCTCGACCTGCCCATTTCCCATAGGGTGGTATGGTGTTGTTCGAGTCTTCTTGACTCCACCAGCCTTACACAGATGCTGGATAACTTTGGATTCAAAGTTTTGTGCCTTGTCGCTGTGCAGTCTGCAAGGAAACCCGTAATGGACAATAAAATTGTCAAACAAAATACGGGCGGTAGTTTTAGCCGTCTGATTCCTGGTTGGATAGGCTTGTGCATAGCGAGTAAAGTGATCAGTTATGACCAACACATGCTCGAAACCGCCTTTTGACATTTCCAACGACAAGTAGTCAATACAAACAATGTCCAAAGGTGTGTTTGAAGTGATGTTGACGAGTTCTGCCGCTGGAACGGGACGAGTTTTCCGTCTAATGCATCGGTCACACTGACGCACTTTCCTCTCTATGTCACTATCCATCCGCAACCAGTAAAATCTTGTTTTAACAAGCCAGCTGGTGCGATCGATGCCTTGATGACCTTGATCGTCGTGCAGCGCTTTCAATACTATATCTTTCACGGCCATTGGGGCAACAAGCTGATTGTAAGTCTGGCCATGTATGGTAGTGTTCCTGTATAACACGCCATCTTTTATGTTCAGCTTTGCCCAGTCTTTAAGGAACTTCCTAACCTCAGGATGTTCGACAGCAGCTTCTTTTGCTGTAGGCTTTGTGTGATTTCCTATTAAAACTTTCACTCTCGCTAGTACGGGGTCATCTGACTGACCTTTAACCCAGTCTGTGCTACTAAGTGCAGTGGCATTAATTACATCCTGTGGAGGACACATATCAGGTACAACTATCTGTGCGCTCAGACAAGCACCAAGTGGCTTATCATCCTCTACCACTTGGCAGGAATTCAGCACTGCCTTTAACACCTCCGGGTATATCATGCGCTCTTGCCCACTATTTTCGGACTGACGGGATAAGCCATCCGCATCCGAATTCAGCTTTCCACTTCTATAAGATAAAGAGAAGTTATAGTTTGCAAGAGCGGCAACCCAGCGATGCCCGGTAGCATCAAGTTTGGCAGAAGTAAGTACATATGTCAGTGGGTTATTGTCAGTAACAACTTCGAAGTTTGCACCATACAGATAGTCATGAAACTTGTCCGTGACTGCCCACTTTAATGCCAGAAATTCTAGCTTGTGGGCCGGATAGTTCCGTTCTGCAGGTTTCAAACTCCGACTGGCATATGCAATTACTCTGTCAATGCCATCTTGCCTTTGGTATAGAACCGCGCCGAGGCCACTTGTCGATGCGTCTGTATGTAGCATGAATGGCTTCCTGTAGTCAGCGTAGGCCAACACTGGAGGGCTTGAAAGCTTAGCTATAATTTCATCAAAGGCGTGTTGTTGTTCTGCCTCCCATCTGAACGGAGTCCTTTTCTTAGATGGCTTCTTCGTAGAATTGCCGACCAGAAGGTCATTTAAGGGTCGGACGACAGCAGAGAAACCTTTGATGAACCGCCTATAATATCCTGTGAAGCCTAGGAATTTCCGGACATCTTTTACACACTTGGGCACAGGCCACTCTGTAAGTGCTCGAATCTTCTCTGGATCGGTCTTGATGCCTTCTTCAGAGACGACATGTCCAAGGTAGGTGACTTCTTTTCTAAAGAATTCACATTTAGACGCCTTTAATTTAAGGTTGTATGTTTGCAGCCTCTGAAAAACAGCCTCAAGCCGCTCCAGATGAGACTCAAAGGTGTCCGAAAAGATGATTATGTCATCAAGATAAATTAGGCAGTCCCTCAAATTCAGATCTCCCATAGCCCTCTCCATGAGGCGCTGAAATGTTGCCGGAGCATTACACAAGCCGAAGGGCATCCGGTTGCATTCAAAAAATCCTAAATTGCCAACCTGGAAAGCTGTTTTCATCTTATCCTCCTCTTCCAACTCCACTTGCCAGTAGCCAGCTTTTAGGTCTAATTTTGCGAACAATTTAGACCCTACCAGCAAGTGCAGCGAGTCCTCAGTCCTAGGAATGCCATAGGCGTCCTTTATTGTGCGCTGATTTAACTTGCGGAAGTCTACACATAGCCGGATAGATCCGTCTTTCTTGCGCACAATAACGACGTTGGACGAAAAGGGACTAGAGGAGGGACGAATGGTTTTGGATGCCAACATTTCAGCGATGTGCTCTCGAACTTCTTCGATCATCGCTGGGGAGATCCTTCGATAGGTTTCTTTGAAGGGCGTATCATCAATAAGCTTGATTTTATGTTTGACTAGATCTGTATGTCCTAAGTCAAGCAGGCCCCGAGAGAAAACACTTTGCCACTTTTGAAAGATCAAGCTTGTTTTGACCTTCTGGTCTTCAGACAAAACAGAGTCAGATAAATATACCCCTATATCTGATAGGCGGAACTCTGAGTCAGAATAACAATTGCCGTCTGGATTGTCGGTAACCACGTGCTGACCGGAAATAGCTGTCGAATTTTCTCGGTCCAATGTAGTAATGGAACGCAGTACCTTGACCTCCTGTAAATCGCAGAGTAAAGAGCTGGGCGCTATTGTTATGACCTTGGCAGACATGTTATACAGCCTAACAGGCACTCTGGCAGTTTTGCCTTTTCGGTTAAACTTAACCACTCTGGGGCATACTCCAATTTTACTGGAGGCATTGCATGACTGTTCAGTCAAAGCCGCATCACAATCACCTTCTTGCTTTCTGACCAAACCAGAAAGAGTAACTGTCGCAAAAGGCTGTATTTCAAAATTAGCTTTATTGGTAGATCTTACAGAACCAATAAACCCAGAATGCAGAGCTTGAAACGCCTGTTTGCACTCAGTGGGTAGCCTATTAACTTCTTCGGTACTCATGTCTTTATACCTTGATATCACATTTGTGCCATTTATCACAGGTACATTTTTATGATATGATGTTGTTGGTACAACTAAAACTGGTACAACAATTTCTTTTTCTATAAACTCTGCAGATACTGTTGCTGCAATACAATGTATGTACGGCAGTGATCTGCCAACAGGGCCCCTTAGATCAATTTCAGTGTCTGGTATGATTGGAGGAGGTGGCTCTAAACTTTTATAAAAATCCTCTGAAATTGTGGTAACTTGTGAGCCACTATCAATCAAAGCCATTGCTTCTTTACCACAAAAAATAACTCGCGACTCATTTGCTTGGCCTATCAATTCAGAAACTAGCTTCTGTTTAGGGCTCTGTATGTTTATGTCCCCTATCTGCCCTGTGATGGGAACATTTAGGCGTTTAAATTGCCCTGTTTCTGTTCAGAATGAGAAACGTCCTTATTCGCTGTCTCTTCCTTTTCATTCTTTCCTCCTCCGCGTCCACTGCCTCTTCCAAATCGTCTAAATGGCCTTGATTGTGTTTGAGCCTGTTTCAGCTGTTGTATATCTTTGTCCATCAGAGTCAGCTTTTCTACTAGATTCTTTAGGATAGACATTTGATCTTCACTTTCCCTAAAGACTGGTTGATGTTGCACTATGGGCTTGCCTTGTTTCCTCTTTACATCTGAACTTCTTTTAGATTCTCTGGCTTTCATTTCATATTCCTCCTCCCTTACTTTTTGTCTTAATTTCTCAAAATCTTTAATGTTCTCAAAATGAATCTGTGTTGCATTTTTGAGTTCCTGGCTATATAAAGATCTCCAAAACTTTTCCTTAATGCATCATTCTTTCCTGTTTCAATCACATGTCCTTTGTTTATAGCTTTCTGTAAAATGTCTTCTAGCCTTATACCCCAGTCAGCAACTGTTTCATCTTGACCCTGCTCTGCAGTATAGAACTCTTCTATGACTGCATCGCAGCTTGCGACATGACCAAATACACTCTGCAATCGAGTGACTAGCTCCGAAGGAGTAGCATTTGGACCCAGTGGAAGCAATACTTTCTTAGCAGGCATCCTCAAAGACTTTCTTATTGCTTGTGTAATAGAGATGTTTGGGTATATTTTTGCCGCCATTAAACTATCCACTTCTAATTTCCAGTCCTCAAACGAACTTTCATGCTTGGGTCTGGGTTCAGTACCAGAAAAGATACCCATGAAGGGTTTGGAATAAAATCCTTCTTGGACTGTAGTATTGCCCGCTTCTTTAGTCGGTGAACTTGACCGGGCCTTTGGGGTTTCTGTTTCATTTCTTTCCTGTAAATCTTTCCTTCCACACTCCTTTATTTGTTCTGGAATTCTCTCCTCACTTGTTTGATCCTTATAAGGAAATTGCTCTCTTACTGTTCTGTACTTATAAACGCCTTCCTTGTCTAACTACGACGTATATGATACAGGTAATTCTCCTTGATCATATTTTTCCTCGCCTGTTCTTCTTGCATCCTTCCTCATATAATCGGATGTGAAATGATGTTTATCTGTTCGACCAAGAAATTTATTCTCTTTTCTCCCTTCGGCCTTTCTCATCATTCCATCGGAATATATGTTGTCAGTTCCGTATGAGTCAAAGTCTCTATCTGTTCTGCAAGTGAAAGTTCTACTTTGCTTATCAACAGATCCTGTCATATCTTTCTTTCTTTCATCCCTACTTTTCATCAGAGGAATACCATCTTGAATATCGCGTGTCTCCTGTTTAATTGCTTTCGGTATTGCTCCGCCGAAGCAGTCTGCCCCTAATCTCGCTTCCATTTCCTTTCTGAGTCTCTCCTTGTAGAGAATTTCCATTCTTTCTTTTTCCTGTTCCCACCTTTCCTCTGCTTGTTGCAACTCCATTTCTCTCTGGGCTAAATTCCTCTGTTTCTCACTGACAAGTTTTCGACTTTCATGCAGGTCTGATTCCATCTTCTCTATTAACTGAATACTATCTCTGTACATATGCTCCTCCATTTCTTTTTGCATCCGTCTTCTCATGTTTACTTCATTTTCTTTTAACTGGCATTCGAAATCCTTTCTTCTCTGGGCCAATTCTATACTCCTCTTCTCTGCATTTTGCTCCCGTCTTTCTATTTCTAAGAGAAGTTCATTCATTTGTATCCTCTCCGCTTGTAACTTTTCTGTCCTTTCTTCTACTTCTTTCACCAAAGGGTTATCATATTTCTTTGATTCACTGTCTTCTGCCTTCCTTTCTATACTTGATAACAGAGGCATCCTAGTATCTGGCATTTGTTGCTCTTCCTCTGCACTTTCTACATCTGATAATACCAAATGTATGCTGTCTTCACTCACATCTTTTACGCTCTGCTCCTCTAAAAGCATCTCTTCCTCGCCATAGACAGTATTTTCTACAGTATCTCTTGAGGAACCGTCTAAATCATCATCTTCTTCCTCATCTGACATCACCCCTTGTTCCTTTAATAACTGCTTCTCACGTTCGCTCCGTATCAAATTCCTCCTCATTAATATTTCCTCCCTTTTACTTATGCCTCCACTTGCCATCTTTGATTTTTACAATCACTTTCTAATTCACATATGCTAAATAAGCAGCAATATATTGGCCCAAACTACTGGCTTTAATATTTTAAGTCAGAATAAACAAGAAGAAACACTATCCAACTTCTAAGATACTTCACATATAAGTGTTGTATATTAATTTAGTGTTTCGCGTTTTAGATACACCACAGAGGCATGCTATATGTCATTTCACTGCTAACTATTTAGCTACACCGCAGAAACACCATGTGTCGTTACACCTTCACGCCTTTTAGGTACACCACATAGCCACTGTGTATTGACACTGTTCCATATTTTGGGTTCACCACATTTCACTTTTTAGAAACTTCGCCAGATAAGGGTTGTATATTTTTTCAGTGATTAGCTGTTGTGACACGCCACCGAAACACTATGTTTTTACACTATTACACATTTTAGATCAACCACGTGTCACACCAGTTATGCACACCAGTTTAATCAAACACAATATGTAGTTCACTAGATCTTAGCCATTGTAAACACAAATAGTGACTTTAAGTTTTTAGTGAAACCTGCTTCCAAAAACACTAAATAGGAACGCGTAGGACCACAGTTCAATGGGGATGTTGTTATCACTTATGTGCACTTCCGTTTCTTTAAAGAATTACAAAGAACTATTATGAACAACACAAACAGTGATTTCACGTTTTAGTGATACCTGTTCCGGAAAACACAAAGTAAGAACACATAGGAACGCGTAGGACCACAGTTCAATGGGGATGTTGTTATCACTTATGTGCACTTCCGTTTCTTTAAAGAATGACAAAGAACTATCATGAACAACACAAACCGTGATTTCACGTTTTAGTGACACCTGTTTCAGAAAAGTAAGAACATATAGGACCACAGTTCAATGGGGGTTGTTGTCACTTATGTGCACTTCTGTTTCTTGAAAGAATGACAAAGAACTGTCATGAACAACGCAAACCGTGATTTCACGTTTTAGTGACACCTGTTTCAGAAAACACAAAGTAACAACACGTAGGACCACAGTTCAATGGGGTTGTTGTTATCACTTATGTGCAGTTCTGTTTGTTGAAAGAATGACAAAGAACTGTCATGAACAACGCAAACCGTGATTTCACGTTTTAGTGACACCTGTTTCAGAAAACACAAAGTAACAACACGTAGGACCACAGTTCAATGGGGTTGTTGTTATCACTTATGTGCAGTTCTGTTTGTTGAAAGAATGACAAAGAACTGTCATGAACAACACAAACAGTGATTCCACGTTTTAGTGACACCTGTTTCAGAAAATACAAAGTAATAACACATAGGACAAAAGTTCAATGGGGTTGTTGTTATCACTTATGTGCACTTCTTATTCTTGAAAGAATGACAAAGCACTGCCATGATCAATGCAAACAGTGATTTCACGTTTTAGTGATACCTGTTTCAGAAAACACAAAGTAACAACACGTAGGACCACAGTTCAATGGGGTTGTTGTTATCACTTATGTGCACTTTTGTTTGTTGAAAGAATGACAAAGAATTGTCATGAACAACACAAACAGTGATTTCACGTTTTAGTGACACCTGGTTCAGAAAACACAAAGTAAGAACACATAGGACAACAGTTCAATGGGGTTGTTGTTATCACTTATGTGCACTTCTTATTCTTGAAAGAATGACAAAGAACTGTCATGAACAATGCAAATAGTGATTTCACGTTTTAGTGACACCTGTTTCAGAAAACACAAAGTAACAACACGTAGGAGCACAGGTTAATCAGAAAGGATTGATTTAAACCTAAACTAAATGACATCAAATACTAAGTATGAAACAGCCAGTTTTGCGCTTTTTAGGCATACCATTAATATGAATCTTTTACCGAAAGCTAGAATATTCGCTTTCTAGGGACACTTCAGTCACACTTATTAGTGAAAAGAACTGTTTGCTATTCCTCAAGCTTTAGATAACTTTCGCTTTGAATCAATACCTTTAACCAACACCTATTCGATGGAATTTAACTGCCGGGTTTACACAATTTAGGTAGATCAATACAAAAAAACTAGACACGTTTGCTTTTGAGGGACACCGTACGTCTCTTCCTACACTATTAAGATACACCAATGGTCCACGTTATATACTTTCGCTATTTAGTGACACCTTAAATGACAATTTAGGCATACCAAGTAAAACGAAAACCTGAGATGTCCAATGCAGTACTTCAGATACTTACCCTTTTGAACCTACCTTAAATCAAGTTGGTTGACTTTGAAACAACCCAGGCCGCCTTTGATCTACCCGATTGAATCACAAACACCGCGGTAATCGCTATTTAGACACACCAGCGAGTAGGGTTCTGCAACTTCAATGGCTTTAGACACTTGGCAAAGTACACTTTGTGTTCTCTTACTAACCTGTTTAGTGTTAAAACTACTCACTATAATCCGTGCACTGTTCACCTGTTCAAAAGCCCACCTCAGTTGAAGGCTAGATTTTGTGGTGTTAGCAGTGTTACATGTTTAGCATGTTCCACATGTATGATATTTATGTGGATATCATATTATATTTGCAGGTTAGTTTAACATTATTTAATCTTTAGGTAAAACTGACTGAATTGAGAGCATGGCTGAAATTAACATTTTCTTACTCACAGGTTGCACAAGGTATTCCATTTTATGTATCTCATAGATTGTGCTGTAACAATGCCTTTACAAGCTTCCTGCTATTGCTTTTGATGCTTAAACATCAAATGTTTCATTTATTTCAGTTGCTTCCATTTTAGCTAAATGCCGTTTAAATGTTTATTTTACATATCTTCTTTCAGATAACGTCGAGGACGACGTTTCCAAAGTGGGGAAATGTGTCACAGGGTTAATTTTAGGATTTAATTCCAGGAACGTTCCAAGAATATTGGCAGAATATCTAAACATCATAATTGTGGTCGTTTATTGTCGTCAAAGTCAATAGTCAGCAAATCCCAATTCCCACTGTACACTTTTTCCTATAGTGTTCTCTTACTAACCTGTTTAGTGTTAAAACTACTCACTATAATCCGTGCACTGTTCACCTGTTCAAAAGCCCACCTCAGTTGAAGGCTAGATTTTGTGGTGTTAGCAGTGTTACATGTTTAGCATGTTCCACATGTATGATATTTATGTGGATAAAATATTATATTTGCAGTTGCTGATCCTGTTGCCATTCTTCAATCATCATTGTAAATAAATCAGCATACATCAAAACCAGTAGTTGTGTTTCCCCGAAGTATATGAACCCACAGCGATTGCTCACGAATCTTTGTACCATATAGCAATCACCCCTATGACATAAACCCCACAGTGGAATTCATTTCACTGACCGTGCCAAGGCGGTTTACCTGTCGCGGTTTATTTTTATTATGGTTTGTCCTTGAGTGTGTGTGTCGCTTATATCTTTTTGTTTAACTGTCCTATTGACCTTCCGCTATTGATGTTTCCATTAGGGACTAGTTATTTCATGTTTGTGTTTCTTTCCCTTTGGTGTATCTGATGGGAGCTGTGGGTTTATTGTATCGATTCCTGATCATTGTCTTCACTTCTATTAAGAGAGTAAAAAGCAGGAATGAAAGTGAGGAGAGACATATCAAAACATGCCATTACTATCTAACCCACTGCAAACACAACAGGCCTTGGCCAACTGTAAGGCAACACGCGTTTGATGCCCCGATGCCAGAAGATACTAGACACATTAGCCTCACCCAGCCTTTCCAATTATCATTGGCGATGCAACGAAATTGATAGTTCATTGAAATTCTAACGAAATAGATCAGGTATTTATGACCATAACTAACATGTAACTTATCTGTTGCAGGAGATTTGCAGGAAAATAATATGTCCAAGTTTGACCGTACTCCTCGATGGTTCATGCCAGAGAGTTGTTCACTCTACAACAGGTTTGAAGTACAAAGCGACAATCAAGCTCTCATCAGCAGAGCAGCTAACATATAATGATCATCCGGAGCCCATACTTAAGACGTATTTTGAACGGATCGCTAAGAACTACACAGAAAGATTCAATTTGACTATAGAAATTGTAAACAACTCTGCTGAAATCCTTCCTAACCGGCCAACTTTCATTATTGTCATAGAGTTCAAAGACGACCTAGATTTAGTAGATAAACTGATAGATATGGATGATGCTAATATTTTAATACCAAGATCTGATAAACCTGAAAATGTACAAAAAGAAAGTATTGCCGAAATACAGGAGATAACATACGCTGTATCACACAAAAAGACACTGAAATTTCGCACAGAAATCATTGTACCAAATACTTTGATTAAATTTTCCAACCTCAACGGGAGGATTGTGATTTCGAAGTTTCTCAAGTGTGAAATGATTGATCTCAATTTGTCTGACTTTGAGACAAAAGAAAATGCTTCGGGACTTTTATTTTCTAAGCTTAATTTATTTCTAACGAAGAAAGACTTTCTGGAAACAAACGAAAGTCAGATACGTGTTTGTGCAGAGAATTATGTTCCAGTTACCAAACAGTACTCTTTAGGAGAAACACAAAGTTCGTCTCTAGAAAATGTTTTGAGTATAGTATGCTTGTGTCTATCAGTAATATGTCTCATAATTACTATAGCTATTTACAGTTTATTTGCTGAACTAAGGACGCAGCCAGGATTAAATAACATGTACCTGTCTATTTCCCTTTTACTCGCTCTGGTAGGATTATTTGTAGGAGGTATTCGTTTTGTAGATGGATTTTGGTGTTCAGTTGTTGGCTTGCTCGTTCATTTTCTTTGGACAAACAGCATTTTCTGGTTAAATGTCTGTTGTTTCCACATGTTCAGGACGTTTAACAGATTCCATGCACCGATTCAGAAGAACTTGTCATGGATTTACCACGCATATTGTCTGACAAGTTCCACTGTTTTGATCAATGTCAACATACTATGGTCATTAAGTACGAGCGGTGGTAATACCATTGGGTACGGGAAACACTCGTCATTATGTTACATTCTTTACCCACAGATGGTGGCTTTTACCATGACACTTCCGGTTGGACTAATTGTGACCACCAACTTCATTTTATACATGACTGTGATCTATAGGATCAGAAAAGATTCATTCAGAACAAGTAATCGAAGAAGTCAAGGACACTTTTCCGTTTATATAAAATTATCAACGGTCACTGGTATATCATGGCTAAGCTATATACCTACACTTGTATCAGGAAATTATGTGTGTGAGGTCATATTTTCAGCCCTCGTGGCAAGCCAAGGAATTTTCATCATGGTTGCTTTTGTATGTAATTCAAGAACAATGACTCTCTGTAGATCGTTTCTTAAGGGGAGACAAACTCACTCCAACATGTCTAATGAAATGGGAAATAAAGACTTACACAAAACAGCTACAGCTAGCAAGGAAAAAGAAACGGTCAGCACATCGGTCTGACCTTACGAAAACACGCCTATACAAATACATTGTAAATTTTGCCACCGAAAAATGAAAATTTTCAGATGAAAAACAATTGTGATATTTTTCTTATTTCTGCTCACAACATAGACTGTGGATACTCGTTAGAACCACCTCGGCGGTTCTAACGAGTACCCATAATCTATGTTTTTGAGCAGTAATACGAAAAATAATGTATACACCTGCAAACCTCAGTTTTACTGCAAAAAGTGGGGTTTAAGGCGGTCAAAATTATAAAGGCATGTTTTCGTGCCTATGTACTATTACTTTAATACATCCGTGTGAGATAAACAGCGCTCCAAATACAGACGTACAATTCGAACCCCGACAGTGAACGGAAATGTAGGGAAGGAAGTTTCATCTAGTTTCCGGCTTTATCCATTATTCCGAGGGTTTGACTTCTCGGTCGACAAGGAATTTGATGTGGCAAAAAAATGCATTTTCTCATTTGCTGCCACTTTTGTTTTCTTGGATTCAACGTAGTTCAACGACCTTCTCTGAACTTTGTTGTTTAAGAGATAAATCCGCTCTAGCAGTGATTTGTTGAGTAATAACTCACCATTTGGAGGTCATTGGTAAAGTAGATAAAATCACGAGCGCTTAGCGCGAGTGATTTGTATACTTACAACTGACCACAAACTGATTTATGACTCAACAAAGCATACACTAGAGCTGCTCTATTTCGATTTTAGCACATTGAAACAGCGACAAAAAATGTCGTTTCCTTCAAACTCTCCCAAACCTTCGCCATTGTTAAAAGAAATCTCGCCAACATCATTGATTGCATCACACACATTTATGCCCTTTGGTAATGTTTTTGATGCGGGAAAATAAGTTTTACCGTCTTACGTCAAATAAGCAACGAGTGACGTCATAAAACGACGGCTTTTACGACTTCACTCGTCATATTATTCCGACCAGTGATTTGTTGCAGATTAAATCACTTTACCTTTCCATTGCCAAGATAGGCGCGCTGTTGGTTTGAGTTTCATTAAAAAAAATCTGCGAATGAATTCAAATTTTTTTGCTGGGAAATCGAGATACTACATTTATTTAAAAATGTGCTGATATTTTATTTATTTTTCGAGGACAAAAAATTACTAAACCTTTTGCCGATCGTTAAAGGCCCCTATCAAAATGATTAAAATACGAGGGCAAGTCAATAAGTAACTAGCCTATCCAATTGACTGAGACAAGCAAGATGTTAATGCCTTCTTTCAAAACATGTTTTAGGCATGAGGACAAAATTGCACCCTTATCGTGTCATTCACACATAAGATATTGAACGTCAAACATGGCTAGCGATGCAAAAGCAAGCTGTTCGTCAAAAGTTGAGTACTTTACTGAAATTCGGTACTTGTATTTGAAAGGGAAAGCGGGTCAGGAAATACGAGTACATTGCGCGTTGAACAATGTTTATGGGTCTCCCGCACCATCGTATGCACAAGTTAAATTCTGGTTTGGGGAATTCAAACACGGTAGAACTTCCTTAGACGACGAAAACAGGTCTGGACGCCCATCAGATGCCACCGGTGAGGAAATGTGTAATAAAGTACGGGATCTGGTGTACACTGATAGGCGAATTAAGGTGAAAGAAGTGGCGAATGCATTATACATTTCACATGGTAGCGTTTCAACAATTTTACATGATCGCTTGGGTATTGGCAAGCTAACAGCTCGTTGGGTCCAAAAATGGCAAATGACAACCAGAGCATCAGTATGCAGCGCATTGTTGGTCGGTTTAGGTCAAAGGAAGATGATTTTCTTTCAAGTGTGGTGATTGTAGATGAGACCAGGGACCATTTTTATGAGCCAGAGAATAAAACACAGTACTTTGTGGGTAGGGCCGGGGTTTCCGAGGTCAAGGAATTTCAAAATATCTTTCTTGATTTTGGTTGCTGGATTCATTGGGCGGCAGTGGTTAGGATGTCATTTCATCTCAATGTCGGGTAAATGTCCCACAAAATCGGAAACGTCTCCAAAATGACCTTTTTAATCCCCCGCCGCGAAGCTGAGCGGGGATTATAGGAATGGCCTTCGTCTGTCCGTCCGTGTGTCTGTCCGTAACACTTTCTTGTCCGCTCCATATCTCCTGAACCCTTTAAGAGATTTTCATTACACTTTAGTCAATTATTCGTCTCAGTGTGCTGGTGTGCAGAACCCAAAAATGAACCATGCCGACTCAAGGTCAAAGTCATGGTTGAAGGTCACGAGTTTAAAACTTGGAATTTTTTGTCCGTTCCATATCGCCTTTACCCTTGGAAGGATTTTCATTAAACTTTGGTCAAATATTCTTCACAGTGAGCTGATGTGCAGAACCCATACCTGTTTGTCAGTCTGTCAGTTTGTCCGTCCGTCCGTCTGTCCATAACTTTTTCTTGTCCGCTCCGTATCTCTTGAAACCTTTAATAGATTTTCATTAAACTTTGGTCAATTATACCTCTCAGTGAGCTGGTGTGCAGAACCTATAAATGAACCATGCCGACTTAAGGTCATGGTTGAAGGTCGAGAGTTTGAAACTTGGAATTTTTTTGTCTGTTCCATATCTCCTTTTCCCTTGAAAGGATTTTCATTAAACTTTGGTGAAATAGTCTTCACAGTGAGCTGATGTGCAGAACTCATGTCCGTACATCTATCTGTCTCTCAGTATGTCCGTCCGTCCGTCTGTCCGTAACTTTTTCTTGTCCGTTCCATATCTCCTGAACCCTTTAATAGATTTTCATTAAACTTTGGTCAATCATCCCCCTCAGTGAGCTGATGTGCAGAACGTATAAATGAACCATGCCGACTCAAGGTCAAGATCATATTTGAAGGTCACGAGTTTAAAACTGAATTTTTTGTCTCTTCCATATCTCCTTTACACTAAAAAGGATTTTCATTAAACTTTGGGTCAAATATCCCCCTCAGTGAGCTAACCATGCCAACTCAAGGTCAAGATCACAGGCCAAGGTCACAAGGTTGAGCCTTGATACAAAATGCGGCGGGGGATTTGGCTGTCCTCCAGACTGCTTTCTTGTTAAGGTTGAGGGGGACGTTAAACCCCAAATCAAACAAAGCAAACAAGCTTACAAACATTTCCCGAAAGATTTTCTCTTTCGAGGAACAGTCGCATAGAGTTCTCTAAACTGAAATAAAATACACTGTCAATGAGAATGGTAAGCTCGGTCCCGACCCTACCCCACTCCCCGCCCATCGGGGAAGAAATAGATGATCTGCATATGTTAACTAACGACGTCGTTAGTTTGGAACAACTGTTCCAGGTCTTGCCCAGGTCTTCATGTGGCTGACCTCATCATCATGGAAACGCGCCTATATAATTTTGACCCCCTTGAACCCCACTTTTTATAGTAAAACTGGGCTTTGAAGGGGTATTAGCTATTTTTTCTTAGTTCTGCTCAAAAACATAGATTGTGGATACTCGCTAGAACCGCCTCCATGAGGCGGTTCTAACGAGCACCCACAATCTATATTTTGAGCAGAAATAAGAAAAATATCGAAATTTTTCATCTGAAAATTTTGATTTTTCGGAGGTAAAACTTACAATGTATTTGTATAGGCGTAGTTTCGTAATGATTTTCATCAGCGGAATTTGAAACTCTTACCGATTTTATATCACACACCTGCTAGATCGTATCCGCGGTGTTTTGTAATACAAACCGTACTGCCGGTTCACATTTCAGCGTCCTTGAAGTATTAAAATCTAAAAGCGTGAGAAACTTGTGAAAATGGGATTAATATTTTTCGTTGTCTTCGCTTTGACAATTTCCACATCGTGTAAGTTATTACTGACTTTCTTATTATAGAAGCCTCTGTGGCGTAGTGGCTATGCTACTCGCCTTATAAACTAGGGGTCGTAAGTTCTATCCCGGGCTTATCTAGATTTTCGGATGGGTCTTTAAATCGAGGTCCAGTCTCAATATGACCATAGCTGTTGGTGGGACGTAAAACTCAAACACTCACCCACATTCGTATGATATATTTGCATTCTCAGGCAGAATTTACATAAAAAAATAATGATACCCCCGGCATACGAAGTATGTCAGGGGGTATATAGTTTTTGTCTTTCCGTCCGTTTGTTCGTTAGTTCGTTCGTTCGTTCGTTCGTACTTCCGTCTGTCCCACCGTTCGTCAACCTTTACGTCAAAGTTTTGCGTTAAACTGTTTTGACAGCTCATATCTCTGTAACCACATGTCTCTTCATGTTTGGTAAAGGATATCTCTATAGCATTACCTTTCATATGGAATATCTAAGCCCCTGGGTCAAGCCCCTGGGTCAAGCCCCTGGGTGGGCTGTCTGTCTGTCCGTCTGTCTGTTCATCTACTTTTACGTCAAAGTTTTGTGTTAAACCTTTTTCATTGCTGATAGCTCTGTAACCACATGTTAGAGTATCTTCAGGTTTGGTAAACGGTATCTCTATCCCATTACCTTTCATATGAGATATCTAAGCCCCTGGGTCAAGCCCCTGGGTGGGCTGTCTGTCCGTCTGTCTGTTCATCTCCTTGTACGTCAAAGTTTTGCGTTAAACCTTTTTCATTGCTCATATCTCTGTAACCACATGTTAGATTCTCTTCATGTTTGGTAAAGTATATCCTATACCATTACCTTTTATATGGAATATTTAAGCCCCTGGGTCAGGTCCCTGGGTGGGCTGTCTGTCCGTCTGTCTGTTCATCTACTTTTACGTCAAAGTTTTGTGTTAAACCTTTTTCATTGCTGATAACTCTGTAACACAATAGATTCTCTTCATGTTTGGTAAACGATATCTCTATACCATTACCTTTCATATGGAATATCTAAGCCCCTGGGTCAAGCCCCTGTGTGGGCTGTCTGTCCGTCTGTCTGTTCATCTACTTGTACGTCAAAGTTTTGTGTTAAATCTTTTTCATTGCTGATATCTCTCTAACCACATGTTAGATTCTCTTCATGTTTGGTAAAGTATATCTTTTACCACTAGCTTTCATATGGAATATCCAAGCCCCTGGGTCAAGCCTCTGGTCTGTCTGTTCATCTACTTTCACGTCAAAGTTTTGTGTTCAACTTTTTTCATTGCTGATATCTCTGTAACCACATGTTAGATTCTCTTCATGTTTGATAAACGATTTCGTGATGCATGTCCCTGCCCCTCACCCATGGTGACCTTGACCTCAAGGTCACGGACTTAGAAATTTTACATTTGGTTAAAGTTTTATGACAAAGTTTATAGATGCCTGTATGTTCTAAACTCCAAGAAAATTTCAATTGATACTTGCATAAATGTTGCATACCAGTCCAAAGATTTCATTGATGCATACCCCACCCTGCTGCTTCATAAACGTTGATCCCTCACTCCCTTGGTCCATTTAGAAATTTTGTGTTTGGTTTAGCTTTTACAAGCACATTTATAGATTCTTATAGCTTCTTGACTTCATTCATGTTACATACAAGCTCGAAAGATATATCAGAGGATGGCACTGGCCGGGGGTATACGTGACCCACTGGTCGCTTTCTCTAGTCTAATAATCTTATACCTAACTACTACTGCGTAATGTTATTTAGAGTTAAATACTCAACGTCACGTGGTCATAAAGTGACGTCAAAATTAGTCATGGTGGACGAGGGCGATGTTATGACGTTAAGAACGCTGTTCCGCTGTAAATAATTTCATCACGTGAACAATTCCGTGAAATGAACACTCCACCCACCAATACGCCACGTTAAAAAGAGAAAATGGGGTTTGCGGGGGTAGATATTATTTTTCTTATTTCTGCTCAAAGACATAGGTTGTGGGTACTCGTTAGAACCGCCTCAACGAGGCGGTTCTAACGAGCACCCACAACTTATGTTTGCAGTATAAATAAGAAAATTATCACGGATTTTCATCATAAAAGTAACCATTTTGGAGATGTGAAAAATGCACTATGTCGCACGGGTGTGTTATCGTAATGTAACAATGATTTTCTCAAACATTTAGTAAAATTCCTATATTAAGACCACCTTTGGGACTGTTCAAAAATGGTCTTAATGACCACTTTGAACAGTCTCAAAATATGGTGACCACCTTTGGCACTGTTCAAAAGTGGTCTTAAAGACCACTTTTGAACAGTCCCAAAGGTTGTCTCTGACCAGCGGACAATGTTTGCAGAAAACACAGGAAGGAATCACTGCAATCTACCAAACAAGCTTTTAAAACCAGAAGTATCTTAATTTAAGATGGTTTTAATAGCGGAATATCACTGTAGTTGAGGAGGGCGATCATTCATGATGTCAACATCGCTTTTCGCAGTTAACAGGAAAATAACTAGATCTATTGTATTTATTTTTTGTTCTTGTTCAAGCCAGAGGTTTTGCTGGAAAATAATGTAAGCATAAGTGATAAAGGTAATTTGAAGTATGAACAACATCGGGCAAACAGCAAAGTTTAAGTGAATCTTTCTTTGAGCGTGACCCGATGTCGTTCATACTGCAATGATGTCGTGCATCCTGCTATGAACGTCATTAAATTACCTTCACACTGGGCATGTTTGCCATTTAACCAGACTGTATGTTTGTGTATGTTTGCACGTCACATTACGTGCTGTGCCGTCAACCTCAACCCGTGCACGCAGATGTGTTCAACCCGTGCACTCCTGAACACCAAAACTGATATTTTCACTCGTGGCTACGCCACCCGTGAAAATACTGGTTTTGGTGTTCATTCGGTGAAATAAAAGTCGATCTTACACCGAAAAAAATCAAATATCCTTTATATCTTACATGTACATTGGTGTTAGGGGTGGATAGAAAAATCCGGCCCAAGGATCACTGCAGCATCACAAAGCTTACCGAGTGACGCCGGACAGTGATCCAAAGGGACGGATTTTTCAATCCACCCTCACATCGATGCAAGACTCTTTTTCTTGCATACCTTTCATTTCTGTGCGTGGCTTTTTAATACAGTAGTCACTTCGGTTGCCGATGTCCGCCATATTGTGATGAAACTACCGTGATGTTTAGTGACGTCACATAACGTGTTGGGCCGTCAACCTTAACAACGGCGCATATGAGGTTGCATTCAACTCATGCATATCAAACACGTGAGCGTATTCGATTTGTACCATGACCTGGGTAAGGATACCAGGGTAAAACCATGGATTTCCTCAAATAGGTGTGCCAGAAGCATTTACTTGAGTCCCAAACACATTCTCCGCATAATCCAGATTAAAAATATTTCGGGATGTTGTCTTGAAAATATTTGTTATGTGTACACCATTAGAATCAACGACTGATCTGGGTCTATACTATAATTTTTTATCAAAATCCCAAATTTTGGGATACTAGTCAAAGGTTGTTTGCATGAAATGACCACGAGTATATAGAGACTCTTACATGAGTGCCCATGTATTATTGAACTTATTAAACGAGTTGAGGAAAAGAGATAAAATGCGAGTTTAATAAATTCAGTAATCCATGAACACGAATGCAAGATTCTATTTATCATATGGCATTTAAAACGCATTTTATACACGACTGTTTTAAAAAAAAATGTCAATATTCCGCCATTAGTAAACGCGATGTCGTTAAGGACGTCGTACATACATGCATTACATTACGGGGCGTTTCTAAGTATTTTACATATTTAATCCACTAGTGGATTATCGAATTAATTACATGGCGTTATCACATTCCCAGACGCGACGTCATATGATTTGTTTTGTTTTGTTTGATTTGAGGCTTAACGTCCCCGTCAACATTATAAAGGTCATTTAGTAGACGTTGCTTCCAATTTTGTGGGAATTTTACCCGACATTGAGATGAAATGACATCTCAAGCCCTGTCGCCCAATGAAACCAATAGGGTTTATAAGCATGGACGTTCCGGATCGCACCGCTTTGCCTGGGCAGGTTTAGATTCTCTAAGCGGTTTACCAGCACTTGTGTGCGGTCGGTTTCAGCTCTGCGTGAAAGCATCATGCAGCCCATCTATTTCTTCAAGCCCCGATGGGCGGGGTTAAAGTGACCACGAGTATATAGAGCATCTTACATTATTGAATTTATTAAACGAGTTGAGGAAAAGAGATAAAATGCGAGGCTTGCCTAGCTTTTTATCTCTTTTCCTCAACGAGTTTAATAAATTCAGTAATACACGAGCACGAATGCAAGATTCCGTATCATATGACATTTAAAGCGCATTGTATTCACGATTGTTTGACAGAAAAAATGTCAATATTCCGCCATTAGTAAACGCGACGTCGTTAAGGACGTCGTAGATATTACCTTACGGGGCGTATCTAAGTAATTTACATATTTAATCCACTAGTGGATTATCAAATTTATTACATGGCGTTATCACATTCTCAGACGCGACGTCATATGATTTGCTTCGTTTTGTTTGATTTGAGGTTTAAGATCCCCGTCAACACTGTAAAGGTCATTTTGGAGACGTTGCTTCCAATTTTGTGGGACTTTTACCCGACATTGAGATGAAATGACATCTCAAGCACTGTCGCCCAATGAAACCAATAAGGTTTATAAGCATGGACGGTCCGACACTCTAAGTGGTTTACCAGTACTCATGTGTGGGTCGGATTCAGCTATGCGTGGAAGCATCATACAGCCCATATATTTCTTCAAGCCCGATGGGCGGGGGCCGGACGTCAAATGATAAAAGATGGTATACATCTTGCTGTAGATCAGTTGGTATCCGTGAGTGTGGCTAATGGATGTCCCAGGAATTGGACCAGATGCAACAAGCACTGTGTAGGTGAAAAATACGCCAGTGGTTTTTGTGTTAAGGTGTTCTGTTGCTGCCTGCCTCAGATATACAGTTTGGACCAGTTTGAAAGGTATTTATTTGAGCTAATCACCCATCGGTGTCGGCATCACACTCCCTTTAACCATTTTGTACCGGAAACCCCAAAACGGGCAATTGGCAAACAGTGCAGGCCCAGATCAGGCGCCGCAGAACGCGGCGTCTGATCAGGGTCCACACTGTTTGCAAAAAGTTCAACCATTTTCCTAATCAATTTTTGAAAGTTGATACTTGGTATCAAGTTTCTATGTCATCGCATTTCTACTTCCGGTACTGGACCGCGTTACTACACTTCCGCTGTTCGTTCGCTGCATAAAATAGTCCAAATTAAGCACTTGCCTCATTTCCTTTTCCAGCGCATTGATTTCTTAACATTTGCGCTGACGGCGGACTTGATTCCACAGGTGTTCCTTCCCTTTCACCCCTCAGTTGCCGAACTGGAGTTTTCCAGCTTTGATACTCGGTGTATCCTTTTATATCAAGGCAGACTTGATGCCACAGGTGTTCCTTCCCTTTCACCCCTCGGTTTCTGGACTGGACATTAGCCCATATATAACTAGCGTCACTTTTTCTGGCATGTAAGTATTGTAGGCCCAGATCAGACGCAGCACAACTTGGCGTCTGATCCGAGTCTGCATTGATTGCTAAACCTACCTTTAAAAAAACAAATCTGACAATCCTGTTCCGAACTTATTTGTTGGAAGATTCCATTGTGATATATTGGTTAAGCAAATTCAGAAACCACTGATCAGACACCTCATTCTGTGATCTCGAATCAGAAACCTTCAGTGTTATAAAAGGAAGCTGTGCATTTTTGGGTGCATATGCACTCGTTTTATAGACACTTGGGAAGACGAATCTAAGTCGAATCGTCTCCACTGTTTAAAATGTAGAAATAAAAGGGCCCTGCTGTAACGCCTCCGAAAGCAATGTACACTTCATTTTTGGAGACCCATGACTCGCCGAAAGAAAGCAATAGGGTTTAAAGTTCACTCCCGTCCAGTGCTCCAGATAAACAGCGTATTTGCGTAAAAACTCAATTAAACAAAGTGCTGAGAGAACTAGTGGATCGATCGTCTCTGAATGTAAGTTTGGAGAATAGTCATGAACTGAGAATCAGACTGTTCATTTAAGCAGGTACATTAGATCTGATCGGACTCTGCATTATGTGGCGTCTGATTATGAAGGTTCTGTTTGCCAATGGCCAAATGCACGAGCACAGTCCTACCGCCCCCGCCAATCAGGGCTTGAAGAAATAGACGGACTGCAAGATACTTCCACGCCGAGCTGAAATCGACCGCACATGAGTACTGGTAAAACGCTTAGAGGATCTAAGCCTGCCCAGGCAAAGTGGTGCGAATCCATGACACAGGCCTATTTGGTTTCATTGCGCGACAGGCTTGATAATTATGTCATTTCATTTTAGTGTTGGGTAAAAGTCTCACAAAATTGGAAGCAACGTCTCTAAATGACCTAGTCAGCGTTGACGGGGATGTTAAACCTCAAAACAAGTAAACAAACATACAAACAAATAAACAAGCACAGTCCAGAATTTTCTTCTGACGTTCCGCTCTGACATCTTAGGGGTGCTATCAATCACCAATAACTGGATTTTGTTCAGGGTCGGCGCCAGTCAGATGGTCAGTGATTGTCACGAGGACAATAATAAGCAACAGGAATTGTTTTCTTAGTCGAACCTGGTTAAACTCCTTTTTCAACCTTGTCAAAAAGATACTTAGAGAACTGTTTAATCTACCACTACCATTTTATCATGGTGAATATACCTCATAAATCAACTTTCCTCAGTACTTTCAGTACTTTGATTAAAGAAAACTCAGCCTGACACCACTATATGTTGAAATGGAGTCCTGCTATATATAAGGAGGAAGATTCGAAATCAACCACTGCCAAGAGTTATTTTATAGATGGTAGATGATATAGGGCCATTTTATAGGATCAGGCCCTAGGTTTGGGCTTAGGGATCAAGAATGGGTCACAATTTCTTTAAAGTTTTCAAAAGATTCATATCTCAGCAACCACTGGCCAGAACCAGTTCATATTTGGAATATGTAATAGGGTAGTTTATATATTTTTTTTCTGATAGGATTATCTACATTCCAAACCATACATGCACGTCCCCAGGGTCAGGCCAAGCGATTGGGATTGGGATCAAAAGTAGGTCAAACTCACTTTAAAAGTTTTTTAGCAACTATTTCGCCCGGCTGTGTTATCCTTATCTCTGGTCTGCATTCAGTTTTTTCCCCGTTCCGCATGAAAATATAATGTAGTTAGCCATTTGTTATTCCTTTTGAATCCCCGTTTCTACAGATCGCCACGCCCTAAGAAGCCTCCGTGGTGTAGTGGTTACGCTACTCTCCTTGTAAAGCAGGGGTCGCAGGATCAATCCCGGGCTTCTCCAGACTTTCGGATGAGCCTTTAAACCGAGGTCCCGTCTCCGTATGACCTTAGCTGTTGGCGGGACGTAAAACTCAAACACTCACTCACTCGCCACGCCCTTGGTCCATTACGGTAACAGACTCATACGCCAAAGGGACGGATTTCTTTTGTCTAAAACTAGCATTTCTGATTGATGATCGCTTATATTGTTCTTATTTCCAGTCCAAACATAGGCGGTTCTAACAAGTACCCACACTCTATGTTTTAGGTGAAAGTAAAGAAAATGATTTATACGCCTATAAGGAAATTGTTTTAAAGGATGTTCATTACACGAATTTTTCTCATTATGAACAGTCATTCTGCGTCTTACATGGAGGGACATGGGTATGTCATTTATAAACTATAACATTTTGACGTCACTCGAAACGTCAGCCCTTGGGAGAAACAACAATTTCCGGCAGCGCTAAGTATTCTCGTGGCCAGGAATAAATATATGTTGGGCCTTTATATTGCAGTGTTGTTATCAGTTTATACCCTTACCCCTTTACTTGCATACACACGACAAATAATGCGCAGCAGTAGGAGATAAGGGTGGCACATGACGTAAATGTCGGTACAACGTCATGACGTTTATGCAATGTCACATCTACGTCGATTCAACGTCTTGACGTTGCACCGACGTTGATTTGACGTTTCCCCAGGGACGTGTGTCTGCTGGGAAGGGTGGCCGTGTGAAATAATAATGTCAATAGTATTACCTTCCCAGTAAGCATTCTACATAAATCTACAGCGGGCCGTTAGCGGCCCGTCAGGGTAGCTGACGGGCCGCTAACGGCCCGCTGTAGATTTATGTAGAATGCTAGCAGGGTTGTGCAACTGGTGGACATTAGGCATATGTATAGGCCTATGCAGCTGGTTTACTTTTTGATTTGTGTTTTTATTATTATTATTATTATTATTATTATTATTATTATTATTATTATTATTATTATTATAATTATTATTATTATTATTATTGGTCACATGTGAGACGCCATGTTCTGCAACGGTACTCCAGTTCTCGCACACGTCTGATTAACGATCTGCTCGAATAAGTTAAATAATCCTGAAAGGGCCGTAAAACCAAAATGAAAAAAAAAATGTCATCATCATTATCATCATCATCATCATCATCATAACATGTACCACTTTCTTTTTCAGGGCGTATAGAGAGCTAAAAGAGAAGCTGAAGAAGCAAAATGCGAATTAATGAGGCGGTTCTAATGAGTACCTACAATCCTTATTTCTGAGTAAAAGTAACGAAAGTAAGGTTTACTCCTGTAAATCCCACATTTCTGTATATAAAAGGTGTTTACAGGGTGTTCATTTCTTCAACTTGTTAACGTGGTGAAAAAAAAGACCTTTTTCTGAAAATCTGAAATTTTTTATTTTCTTTCTTTCTCTTTTTTAATACCTACTACAAACATTGGTTGTTGGTGCTCGATAGAATCGCCTCAGTATATAAATTGACAGTGCATACTAGAAACGCCTCATTACAGGGACTGAATTTCATGTCGCACTTTAAGAACCATGTGCCTAACAGTCGAGATCTTCTTTGAACACTTTGGCATCATCCATTTGGAATCACCCACGTTAAACTGCAGTGTCATCTGCAAATAACTTTACCTTTGATGTAGTGTTATCTGGCAGGTCATTTGTATTAACTATGAATAATATGGGTCCTGGCACCGAACCTAGCAGTACTCCGGATGTAACTCCTACATTTACTTATTTATTTATTTATTTTTTTGGTTTTATGGCCCTTTAATCACTCATATCGAGCCGATCGTTAATCAGAGGTGGGCGAAAACCGGAGTACCCGGAGAAAACCCACCTGACCTTCCGTTGCAAACTGGGCGTCTCACATGTGACCCGAGCGAGGCTCGAACCACAGCGGTGAGAGACCAAATGATCAAAAGTCAGCGCTCTTAACCACTAGGTCGCGGACGCCCGTACGCCTACATTTAAAGACTTTTCATTCTCCAAGACTGCAGTCGGTGACTTACATTCGTGGTCATTGAACTATCAAAGGCAACCAAATATGCTTTGATCTGACTTGGTGGATGCACAGGCTACTCCGAAGTTTTACATTAAATTGGTTTTCTCATGACGTGGTGATTAGTTTCTTTAGAAAGTATATGGAACTACCGCAATACCTTAAATTACAAGTCCACACCCAGTAAGCATTCTACATAAATCTACAGCGGGCCGTTAGCGGCCCGTCAGGGTAGCTGACGGGCCGCTAACGGCCCGCTGTAGATTTATGTAGAATGCTAGCAGGGTAGGCTCAGCAGGGCGATTGCTGGATTGATAGATTGTTTGTTTGGACCTTAGCCACACGGGGTATTCGACTACCTGGAACGCAGACGGATACCAGAAACGCCGACGAAAAAAAAACAACAACAAACATTCGTGGTGAGTTGAACAAATCGCATTTTACGGGCATATATTAAATAGATGCCCGCAGATGTTGATAGCAATCTGTTTCGCAGTGTCTCGGAATACTTTCCACGAACTGCGGATGCAAATCCTTCTGTCAATGACGAATTATGACCTATTTTATTCGGCAAAATATAGATGTTTGATGAAAGTCGACAGTTTTTTTTTTTAGTTTTACAGCAATAATTCGTACATAATTTCCAATGATTCCTGAATAGCATAAAATACTAATGCATTGAGTACCCGCCATGCGTTCTTAGAATTAGCAAAAAGCAGGATTTTAGAATTATAGATGTGAATTTCTTGATGAGGGTGTTCGAATAAGGATACCAATGACGACCCGCACAGATACCACGCAATGCAGACGGCACAAAGTTATGGTTACCATTGGCGTGAAAACCACAAGCGTGGAAAAATGAAAAAAGGAGTAAATTACATTCTGTTTTCGTTTAATTGGAAAGTTAATCCAGACACTGGAGCCTTACCACAGTGTACCTCGACCAAAGAGGGTATTTTCGATGTAGAAGGGAAGGCAATTACCAGGAATCGATACGATTGCCTTTCGCGTTTCGCCAAAAGACACCAACGTGACGGTATGTCTTAATACCACTTGTGGGCCATATTCGTGCATATGACTTTATATAGTGCCCATGGCCCGTCAATTCTTATTACATGTAGGTGTCATAAATCTGTGATTTCATAATGTTAGATACTTTTACGATCATATAGGCACGATTTGTAAATTTCCTTAGGTATATTAATAGCGTAATCCCACAAAACAACCACGGACATGAATTCAGTCCTTCTCGCTACCTTTTGTCCACGCAAAGTACTTTTAAATTCATTATTTTGACATGAATATACAGTCGAACTTCAATGGCTCGAACACTTTTGGGAACAAGAAAATTTGTTCGAGACAAAGGATGTTCGAGCCACAGGGGGTTGATCTTGAAGCTAGGGGAGGAGGCCTAATACGGACATATTTTCAGTTTTCTTCAAATAAACGCATGTTGTGTGTACTCATTAGAATCGAGGCGATTCTAGTGAGTACACAAAACATACATTTTCAAGATCAAATTAGACAATTTTACAAACTATATTTATATCTGCAGTAATGGAATTTTCTTTCTAGGGACTCAAGAAAGACATCGACTCAGCCGTAGTAAATGGGCAATCAGTGTTTGAGTCATCGAAGTTTCACTGTACATTAAATTTCAAAACAGATCGTTTTTGGTTTTGGTTTTACGGCCCTTTCAGGATTATTTCACTCATGTCGAGTAGATCGTTAATCAGAGGTGGGCGAAAACTGGAGAAAAACGACCTGACCTTCCGTTGCAGAACTTGGCGTCTCACATGTGACCCGAGCCAGGCTCGAACTCAAAACAGATCGTATTAGAACTGTACGAGTTTGTTTCATTATTTTGACAGATAAATATGATTATACCTTATTACAACGACGTTGATATGACGTTGTTCCAGTGTGTGGTACGTGTTGGAAGGGTCGGGTCATACGAAATTACGAATCGGTCTTATTAGATAAACAATGTGAAAATTATAGAAAATTTTCGGGAAAGAATGACGCACCTGAACGAATGGCAATATAATTAACCCATATATGCCCTCTTCTGGGAAATTAGCAAACAGTGCCGATCCTGATCAGACGCCGCAGAACACGGCGTCTGATCTGTGTCTACACTGTTTGCTTGCCACAAATAAAAACAAACCTGACACCCTAATAATAGGAAATGACAACTCCAAACTTACTAGGTGGAAGATTCCATTGTCATATATGGGTTAAAACATACGAAGAATAGTTTGTTTTCCTAACCCCACCCCCTTCAGCAGAAAAGAATGAATGGCCAAACAGTTGACCAAAATTAAATATTGGCAGGATATTTGTTTGTTTGAATTGGGGTTTAACGTTCCCGTAAACACTATTTATGTCATTTTGGAGATGCTGGTTCCAATGTATTGGTACTTTAACCCGACATTGAGATGAAATGGCATCTCAAGCCCTGTCGACCAATGAAACCAAAATGCTTGTATGCATTGGACGCTCTGAATAACACCACTTTGCCTGGACAGGCTTAGTCCTTCTAAACGGTTTACCAGTTCTCATGTGTGGTTAGTTTTAGGTCTGCGTGGAAGCACCATGCAGCCCAATCCATTTATCCAAGCACCGACGGGCGGGGGTTATATTGTCATGATAGACATGCAAAGACATTCAACGAAAATCATAAACCAAAAAGAGAAGCACCGCCTTGGAGCGGTCAGTAAGTGTATTTCGTGTTGATCTGCATATTCAAAATCTACGTTTCAAGATTAAAGTAATGCAATACATGCAATGCTGCAGTTGAACTGTAGGCATGTACCGTGGATACTATAGCTGAACATAATAGTGAAACTTAGGATTGGGCTCCAGTTTTGTCTGGTGACCCACAAGGTGCCGTTTTTTGACCCTTTTTTGTTCTTCGTGGACATTAATGACATTTTAACTGCCACTGGCTCAGGCATTGGAAAAGATGACTGTGTTTACTACCGTGAAATGAGAAATGCAGATAACTCATTGAAACATCAGACTGATAAAGATAGATTAAGATGTTGGGCAATAAAATGGGGCATCAGATTTCAATGCGTATACAAGGTACAGAAGGGGTGTCATGTGCAAGAAACACAACTGTTGGTGCTGTGGTATTTGAGTTATCTACCTTTCCAATAACCCAGTATGACCAGCTTGTGATCACCATATCTCCGATACAATTTGAGACATATTGATGGTACTTTGTACAGAAATACATGAGCTTAAGCAGGCATGTCATGTGCAAGAAACACAATTCTGAGTGCCCTGGTTTTTTAGTTATCTCCCCTGACAGTATAGTCTTGTGATGGCCATAACTGCAGTAAATTTAGTGATATATTGCTGGTTTAATTCTGGTGCACTTTCTATTGGTGAACAATCTTCTGAAGGCCATATTGGCTTTTGGTCGGGGGATTTGCCATCTCTTCCGATGGCTATTTTTTATTATTTTATTCAATAAAATGTGGAACTATTATAGCAAAAAAAATATTAGGACCAAGGAAAGGCTCTCTGAGTGCTCCTAGAGAGAGAGAGAGAGAGAGAGAGAGAGAGAGAGAGAGAGAGAGAGAGAGAGAGAGAGAGAGTAATTATTTACTCACCTTACGCTATTTTCACCATCGTTGTTTATATACGGCATGGGAAATATTCAACGCTGTTCATAACCGTGCTTTTTGAACCTCCAAATTTAGGAGATATGGAAGTGGGCATTGATTTAGCCATTAATTGTAAATCCGTCATTGGTATCCGTTGTCTGCGTTTCATGGTAACATCAAAGAAATCCGTCTGTCGTAAAGATTATCTTCTTTCAGTATGGTGCACTCAAGTCCATGCTTATGGCTGCCCGAGCAACGTGTGACACAAGTAGGGGTTTATTTTTGAAGAAGAACTATTTCTCTTTCAAGCTATAACGACATCTTTGGATAAATCAGTTTCATTTCTGGTACTTACACTAATTCTTTTAGAAATTGTGCATGTTTTGCATTTTAGTTGTCTGTAAAGACGCTTTCATGTAATCTATCGAAGCTAAAGCACCATTACGAAACAGCTGTGACAGTTCCAGAAGAATACAGCAAAAAATCAAAACTGATTTTTATAACAGGGTTGCAAACAACAGGATTTTATCGACCCACCTACTTTCAGATTCAAGGTTAACAGTCGGCGATTTTGGTATCCGTCTGCGTTCCAGGTAGTCGAATACCCCGTGAGTTAGCGGTACAGTCAACATAATTTAGGGATTTACAAGAGTATTCATTGTATGGACTGTAAGCATGTTGTTTTGGGGCAACGACCAGACAAATAATATTATAGTACAACCAACGTTTTTCGCCCCGTCCATTGGGCCTGGGAGAAATAGATGAGGCTGCACGGTGCTTCCGCACAGAGCTGAAACCGACCGAACTTGAGTACCGGTAAAGCCCGCATAAGTTCTAAGCTTGACGATTGGTGCGATTCGGACCGTTCCCTAAATCCGGGCGGTTTCTTTGGTGATAGGGTTTACTTTAAGTGTCGGGTAAAGGCCCCACAATATCGGATGCAAAGTCCCGAAATGGCCTAAATAATGTTGACGGGGGCGTTAAATCTCAATTTTACAAAGCATATAAGAGATATGTTCTGCAACGGAAGGTCAGATGGTTTTTCTCCGGGCACTCCAGTTTTCGCCCACCTCTGATTAACGATCGGCTCGAGATAAGTGAAATAATCCTGAAAGGGCCGTAAAACCAAAACCAAAACTATTCACCATATTTGCATTATTTGCTGGCTCCCAGCTTGCACATTGTCAATAATGGAAAAACAGGTAACCAGAGCCCCCTGACCTTGTAAGGTCAGGGGGGTCTGGTTACCTGTTTTTCCAACACTTATAACCTATAGACTAGGAACCAGCAGATAATGCAAATAAGGTGAATAAGAGATATTCACCATATTTGCATTAATTGCTGGCTCCCAGCTGTCACATTGTCAATAATGGAAAAACAGGTAACCAGACCCCCCTGACCTTTCAAGGTCAGGGGGGGTCTGGTTACCTGTTTTTCCAACACTGATAACCTTCAGACTAGGAACCAGCAGATAATGCAAATAAGGTGAATATGCAGTATAGTTTTCAGAAAAATAAGTAGAATTTCGCAGGTAATTTAGCCTGCATGTGTGTACTGTACAGTGACCATGTGAAAAGTCATCAGTTGATTACACATGGTCAGGTGAGCTGGACAAAGAACGTTGTTTATGCATTAGAGAAGAAAATAAATATTTTTGTCTATACTTGTTTGTGGTGAAGAAAAATTCTGAGGATTATTGTAAGTTCCCCTCCAATGTCCCATCCCTGGAATTTTACGAAGTTTGGAATTTTGATTATAATATGTTTTCGCGACTTACAATGTAGAAACGGCCCCCGCCCATCGGGGCTTGAAGAAATATATGAGCTGCATGATGCTTCCATGCAGAGCTGAATCCGGCCCGCACACTAGTACTGGAAAACCGCTTAGATGATCTAAGCCTGTCCAGGAACCGCGGTGTGAGGCGGACCGTCCATGCTAATAAATCCTATTGGTTCGATTGGGCGGCTGGGCTTGAGATGTTATTTCATCTCAATGTTGGGTAAAAGTCCCACAAAAGTGGAAGCAACGTCTCCAAAATGACCTTTACAGTATTGACGGGGACGTTAAACCTCAAATCAAACAAACAAAATCATGACCTTTCTGCAACGTCATATCTACGTCGGTGCAATGTCATGACGTTGCGCCGACCTTGATTTGACGTTGCCCTAGCGACGTGTGCCTCCTTGGTAGTTACCGACGCCGCTTAGATCAGTGAGATCCTCCATCCCCCGATAGTTGCTGACCACAGTCTGTGAGTTAACGACCGATTTCCCGAGCAACCGCCCATCACAAGATGGGGTATTAGAACAAAACGGGATAAAGTAGAAAAAAAAAGCTAAAAGCCCCAGAAAATACAACAGACTCTTCTCCTTATAAAGCCAACGAAAACACGCCAATATAATTCTCATCCCCCCTTGAACCCCACACTTATTTTTCTTATTTCTGCTCTAAAATAAAGATTGTGGGTACTCGTTAGAATCGCCTCGATGAGGCGTTTCTAACGTGTAGCCACATTCTATATATCGAGGCGGTCTATCGAGTACCCACAATCTATATTTTGAGCAGAAATAAGAAAAATATCACAATTTTTGCATCTGAGAATTTTCATTTTTGGGCGTAGAATTTACAATGTATTTGTATAGGCGTGTTTTCGTAATTTACAAGTACTGAATGTCATACAGAACCTTCGCACCGACCCAGCTCCCCACCCCCCTCCCCACCCACCCCCAAGGTGCCTCCGTGGTGTAGTGGTTATTCTACTCGCCTTGTTAATCAGGGGTCACAGGATCGATCCCTGGCTTCTCCAAACTTTCAGATCAGTCTTTAAACCGAAGTCACGTCTCCGTATGACCTTATCACCACCACAACCTCATCTAGCTTTCCTTTTACTTTTGGTTAGGTGGCTCGTATATGTGTCAAGTCGACGATCCGGCACAGCGGACACACAACTTGTATACAAGTTCCTGTCAACGTCGATGCTAATGCGAATTTGCTTTGACGTCATTTGTTCATGCGTTCAGCCTAGGTTCTATCGACTCATGTCCTTCGTTAATTGAGCCTGTGTGACGTATGCGTCATGCCACAGTTGTTTCTCGTTTCTTTCTAAACTCTTATGAAATTGATGGGCTTATGAGATTGTTTCTGCGTACTTTTCTCTGTATCAAAATTCTGTTCACACATGCGAAAATGCTCTGGAGATCTAAAAAACAGTGTTTTTTTTTTTACTCCGCCGCTTCCTAAGTTTGCAAATGAAGCATAGATATGATGCAGTAAATGATTTCTTTGCAAAATTTACCTTTCGCCAGTTGTCAAATGCATCCGCCATATTTTTTTTTTTTTTTTTTTTTTGTACTGCAGTAGGCATCAGGGGACAGTTAATCGCAGCACTTTTTTGTCTGCGCCACACAGTTTTTGAATCGTTATCGACAACTCCTGGAGAAATCGATAACCTCTGTTTTGTTTCAAAGTGCTCCACACATGCACAAAATCAAAACAGAATACCAAATAAACACTTCTCTGTTTGCATCATTTCACTTACTACATCGACTTTTTGTTAAATACAAAAAAGCATGGCTCCACCTCACTTTGACAGAGCCTGTGAATTTACTCCCATAACACCAGTACTTGGCACCTGTTGAAATGTCATGTACACTCCGTCACATGCAAAGAAATGAGGTGGTTCTAACAAGCACTCTTTAGAAGCCTCCGTGGTGTAGTGGTTACGCCACTCGCCGTGTAAACCAGGGATCGCAGGATCGATCCCGGGCTTCTCCAGACTTTCGGATGAGTCTTTAAACCGAGATCGCGTCTCCGTATGACCTTAGCTGTTGGTGGGACGTAAAACTCTAACACTCACTCACTCTAACAAGCACTCAAAATCTATGTTTGCAGCAATAATAAACAATTAAGCGCAGTCGATGGTTTGTTTGATTGATTTGAGGTTTAACGTCCCCGTCAACACTGTAAAGATCATTTTGGAGACGTTGCTTCCAATCTTGTGGGACTTTTACCCGACGTTGAGATGAAATGACTTCTCAAGCCCTGTCGCCCAATGAAACCAATATGGTTTATATGCATGGACGGTCCGACTCGTACCGCTTTGCCTGGGCAGGCTTAGATCCTCTAAGCGGTTTACCAGTACTCGTGTGCGGGTCGGATTTAGCTCTGCGTGGAAGCATCGTGCAGCCCATATATGTTTTCAAGCGCAGTCGATGACATGTCATCGTATATCCAAACGCTTTCTCCACAGCGGAGCAAAACGTAACGTTGGTCTTGCACACCCACATGTGAGGAAGTCATGTGCAAAAGTTTGTTTGCATTCCGTTAAGTGTTCTGTGAAGAGATAACGCGCCGGATGAACAAACGGAAGGACGGAGGCGTTCACAATATCCCCAAACGCTAAAGCTTTTGGATAGAAACTCCCAAATGTCTTCCGAAAAATATCTTTACAGCTACATAATTGAGCATTTTGTGAATTCTAAATTGGAGAGACTTGAAAATCCGATTACTGTGATTGTGCATGATGTGGAAAACCGTGAAAATTAGTATACACGAATATAAGTACAATTATAGTTTATTAATTAACAAGTGTGTATATAGTGTACATACAGAGAAACAGGCTTTCGTTTCTTTCTTCGTACAGTATATGCAAGCTGACCTCTGTCCTGACGAATATCGATTAACTACATACTAACATCAATGACCTGTAATTAACATTGAATTTTTTTAACTTGAGTGGCAAAGAAGCCATATTAACCTGAGCTGAAATCCATATTAACCTGAGGTGAAATTCATATTAACCCGAGGTGAAATCCATATTAACATTGAATTTTTTTAACTTGAGTGGCAAAGAAGCCATATTAACCTGAGCTGAAATCCATATTAACCTGAGGTGAAATTCATATTAACCCGAGGTGAAATCCATATTAACCTGAGGTGAAATCGTACAAGCCTGCGGTGAAATCCATATTAACCTGAGGTGAAATCCATATTAACCTGAGGTGAAATCCATATTAACCTGAGGTGAAATCGTATAAGCCTGCGGTGAAACCAATATTAACTCCATATTAACCTGAGGTGAAATCCATAATAACCTGAGGTGAAACCCATATTAACCTAAGGTGTCATCCAGGTGAAATCCATATTAATCTGAGGTGAAATCCATATTAACCTGCGGTGAACTCCATTTTAACCTGAGGTGAAATCCATATTAACCTGGGGTAAAATCCATATTAATCTGAGGTGAAATCCATATTAACCTGGGGTGACATCCATATTAACATGAGGTAAAGTCCATATTAACCTGAGGTAAAATTCATATTAACCTGCGGTGAAATCCATATTAACCTGCGGTGAAATCATCAGAAAGAATGGTTTATGATGTTATAATAAAATTGTCATTAATCAAGTAATTTCGTATTCACCCATGTCCCAGGTCCGCTGTGCATGTATTGGCCCTCAGCCTGGCCAATACGAAATTACTTTAATATAAATGCAGGGTCAATGTCAGTTGAGTGAGTGAGTGTTTGAGTTTTACGTCTCACCAACGTCTATTGTCATAGCTAAGGTCATACGGAGACGGGACCTCGGTTTAAAGACTTATCTGAAAGTCTGGAGAAGCCAGGGATCGATACTGTGATCCCACGTTTACAAGGCGAGTAGCATAACCATTCTTGCACACCAGACAGGGAAATCTGTGATTTTACCCTGGGATAGAAATTTATATTCTGACCCCAAATCGATTATAATCGCATGTTTGATAAATGCAATGGTTGATTACGACCTCGTATGCGTCATCGTTAAGGTTGACGTCACAGCACGTTACGTAACGCCACTAAACATTCCTGTACTGTCATCACAATATGGCGGACGTCGGTACTCGAAGTGACTTCAGCATTAAAAATCCGCGCAAATAAATGGTAGGTATGCAAGAAAAAGAATCCTACATGGGTGTGGGGGGGGGGGGGCGGATAGAAAAATCCGTCCCTCGGGATCACTGTCCGGCATCACTCGGCGAGCCTTGTGATGCCGGACAGTGACCCTTGGGACGGATTTTTCCATCCACCCCTCACACCCATGTAAGATTCTATACTATACTAAACCACGGTCAGTTGGAGGATATCTGTTATTAGCCCTAATAACACCAGATACAACATTAGCAGATGACATTTTATTGTTGCATTTAGATAAACAGGACTTGGCATTTCATTTAAACCATCTGCCTAGTAGTTTGACATTTGATGTAGCCATGTTTCGCATGTTTGATAAATGCAATGGTTGATTACGACCTCGTATGCGTCATCGTTAAGGTTGACGTCACAGCACGTTACGTAACGTCACTAAACATTCCTGTACTGTCATCACAATATGGCGGACGTCGGTACTCGAAGTGACTTCAGCATTAAAAATCCGCGCAAATAAATGGAAGGTATGCAAGAAAAAGAATCCTATATGGGTGTGGGGGGGAGGCGGATAGAAAAATCCGTCCCTCGGGATCACTGTCCGGCATCACTCGGCGAGCCTTGTGATGCCGGACGGTGACCCTTGGGACGGATTTTTCCATCCACCCCTCACACCCATGTAAGATTCTTATACTAAACCACGGTCAGTTGGAGGATATCTGTTATTAACCCTAACAGCACCAGATACAACATTAGCAGATGACATTTTATTGTTGCATTTAGATAAACAGGACTTGGCATTTCATTTAAACCATCTGCCTAGTAGTTTGACATTTGATGTAGCCAGCTTGACATCTGATAAGACAAAATAGAAGTGAAGACAATGATAAGGAAACGATACAATTAACCCACAGCTCCCATCAGACACCAAACGGAAACTCCGAAAGAAATACAAACATGAAACAACAGACTCTAATGGAAATATCAACAGCGGAAAGCCGAAAGGACAGTTGCTTTCCCACAAAATGGCCAACTGGCTAGCCAAAACAAAAAAAATAAAAGTGATACACACACTCAAAGACAAACCATAACAAAAACAAACCGCGACAGAAGAACCGCCTTGGAACGGTCAGAAAAGAATTCCACGGGGTTGGTGGGGGGGGGGGTTGGGGGTTGGGGGGAAAATTTAATCGATTTTACATGTCCACAATCGTCGCCCTAACTTCCGTGGCGATTTAGACAAATAATTTGTTCAGTCCGCATGAAGGCCACGTCTCCGTGAACACAACAATCAAACAATCACAAAGATGAAACAACGGTGAGGACTTGACAGCAAGAAAAAACTCAAATGCTGGAACAAAAGAAGACCAACAGTTAGACTCCGATGGGCCCGACCAGAGACCGAGCATCAGGTACCAGCCAACATTACTTAAAAAAAGATACTCTCTAATTCTCTGTAAGCCTTTACGCTGGAACCGTCATAGAGGCTGAGGCCTGTCCCACCGGCGTGCAATTAAAGAGGGAAGCAAAGTTGTCAGCCGTGATTGGATTAACTACCATGCATGCAGTCTGTTGTTTAACGTTTATGTTGTACCCTATCTTTATATATCGAATGATTTTACGAAATTGGGTGCTAAAGTCATTGAAATTATATTTTTCTGAATTTATATACTAAGTCACCATAAAAGTCACCAAAGCTTTTTTCCTCTAAATATATGAAACCAGGTGCGCACAGCCTAATGGCAGCCATATATTTATCCCCACGTTTTTTAAAAAAAGTGGGGATATTGTTATCGCCTCCGTCCGTCTGTCCGTCTGTCCGTCTGTCTGTCCGGCTATCTCCTCCTAAACCGTTAGCCGGAATTCAACCCAATTTGGTATGCGAGTTGCTTACATGAATGGCTTGCGCAAGAGCACATTTTTTTTGTCCCCGCCCCCAGGGGCCCTGGGGAGGGGTCAAAAGGTCAGATATCAATAAAATTCAATTACAAAGTCAATTTTGAAGATTTTGATGCCAAACTTTGCACATGTACTTAGTTATAAAAAAAGTAAAACATATTGAACGGGATTTTGGCTGTGACCCCTAGGTCACGCCCTGGGGGTCGGACTTGGGGGGGGGGGTCGGGGGTCAAAATTAAAGTTTTTCAGAACATAGTCATGTTGCATATCTATGCGAAGGGGATAATGGGTAGAATAAACTACAAGTAAAATTTTGACCCTGGGGTCAGATTGGGGCCCTGGGAGAGGGGTCAAAGGGTCAAAATTTAAGTTTTTTGGAACATAGTCATGTGGCATATGAAATTGAAGGGCATGGTTAGTAGAATATAATACAGGTAATATTTGGACCATGGAGTCAAATTAGGGCCCAGGATGAGGGGTTTTCGGTACTTGGCCCCTCTGTAGAAAGCGTGGGGATTTGCGATGGCGCGCCATCGACAGTATTCTAGTTTAACATGATATCATTTTAACCTACCAATTATAAAGTCTCCAAAATGAACCCCCATTTCTAAATGATCACCTATGTGGACTCAGTATCTGAAACATTAGACCTTTTATGAAGTAGAGTGGGTGGGGCATGGACCCAGTAGAGCCCTGGCTGGTATCACTAAATGGGTCTTATCACAAGGAACATGAATATATATGGTTTAGCAGTAGGAATCTGTATGCCGTAAGTATAAGGCCTCTTAAGTGGTGGAGGTTGCGGCATGCCCTATTGATTCCAGGAAAGCCCAAGATTGTTGTCCTTAAATGTGTCTTATCATGAGGACCAAGAATATATATGGTTTATGGATGGGAATCTGAATGGTTTCTGATATATGAGGCCCTTCTATGAAGAGAAGAGGAGATGAATGACCCCTGCGGACTCCCAAGTTGGTGTGCTATTGATAAGGAACAAAAACATATATGATTATGGGGTGGGTATTTGAATGGTTTCTGAAATATACAGTCGAACTTCGATGGCTCGAACTCGCCGGGACCGCCGTAAAAAGTTCGAGCCATCGGTAGTTCGAGCCATTGGAGTCCAAATCGGCAAGATCCATTTTTGTGTACTATGATTTTTTATCATAGCTGCGGCGATTTTGGTGACTTCCGGTACATTTATCGGTCATAATTTTAAGCCACGTAGTATTCCTTTCGCACTTTCACGTAGGTTACCTTTCTTATGATACTGCGTGACTTGACCGATAAAACTGGAATTTTTAAAAAGGTAATTAGTGCGAGCCATCGGTGGGATTTTACATAGAAAATGCACTCTAGGGACCAGGCTTAGAGTTCGAGGGTTCGAGCCATCGTGGTTCGAGCCAAGGGTGGTATGTTTAGTTAAAATGAATAGGGATTTTGCCGGGACTGAAAAGTCAGTTCGACCCAAACGTGGTGTTCGAGCCTACCGAGTTCGACCCATCGAAGTTCGACTGTATTGCCTATTATGAAGTGGATGGGCGGGGAACATTGCCCCAGCACAAAGATATCATCAGGTTGGTGTGACTGAATGAGTCTTATCTTAAGGAACAAGAATATATATAGTTTAGGGGTGGGGACCTGAATGATTTCTGAGATATATAGCTTTCAGTGAAGTAAAGCAGTGCGGCATGGCCCGGGCACCACGGAGGACTCCCAAGCTGGTGTCATTTGAATGCGTCATATCATCAGGAAGATGAATATATATGGTTTAGGGGTGGGGATCTGAATGGTTTCTGAGATATATGGCCTTTTGTGAAGTGGAGGGCGGGGCAAGGCCCCGGCGCACCCTGGGAGACCCCCAGGTTGGTGTCAATGAATGCATCTATTCATAAGGAACAAGAATTTATATGGGTAAGGGGTGGGGATCTGTAAGGTTTCCAAGATATTGGGCCTTTTTATGAAATGAAGGGGGTCGGGCATGACCCCGGCACATCCCGGGGGACACCGAGGTTGTTGTTAATGACTGCGTCTTATCAAAAGGAAAAAGAATATATATGGTTTTGGGGCGGGGATCTGAATGGTTTCTGAGATATATGGCCTTTTGTGAAGTGGAGGGGTGGGCAAGGCCCCGGCGCACTCAGGGAGACCCCCATGTTGGTGCCAATGAATGCGTCTCTTCTTAAGGAACAAGAATATATATGGTTTAGGGTGGGGATCTGTAAGGTTTCCGAGATATTGGGCCTTTTATGAAATGGAGGGTGTGGGGCATGACCCCAGGGCATGCCAGGGGCGTGCAGGTTCGTATCACTGAATGCGTCTTATTATAATGAACAAGAATATATATGGTTTAGGGGTGGGGACTCTGAATGGTTTCTGAGTTATATGGCCTTTTATGAATAGGAGGGATGGGTTATGGCCCAAGGCACAACCTGAGGGACCCTCATGTTGGCATGAAAGCATATGACTGAGAGAAGTTGACTCCAGGAACATTTCTATAGAAGTTGTATCAAAATATCTGCAATGACTTGACAGTAAATATCATTTTTCAATTGTCCCCATTATACGTCTATGGAAACTCCAAGTTGCCATAGCCACCAAACTACATGAGCCAATTTTCATAAAAAAAATTCAATCACCCAGCCCAAGGATGCCACAGGTAAAATTTGGGCCCAATCGGCCCAGTGGCTTCAGAGGAGATGACGTTTGAAAGTGTTGAAGCCAGACGACAACATACGGCGTACGACGACGACGACGGACAACTGCCTGTCTTATAAGCTCACATGGAGCCTTCGGCTCTGGTGAGCTAAAAATAGATTTCCCCGGTTGTTTGATTTCCATAACACATGAAGGGTTAACCCTTAAACGCCAATCACAACAGTTGTCGTCTGCTTTGTTGTCTGCTGGTTACTTTAAAAGGAGTCATTGTTGCAAACAGCGTGGACCCAGATCAGACTGATCCTGAACGCATCATATGAGAATGGAATCCCAAACCAAATAAATTTCGTGTGGTCCATTTCCAATTTTAGGAGGTATGTTTTGCAAACATCTTTCAGCAAACAGATCTAGGTAAACAGTGCGGACTGGGATCAGACGCCGCAATACGCGGCGTCTGATCTTGGCCTGCACTGTTCACCAATGTCCCAAAACAGGACCGCTAACCATATAAGAGTTAAATGTTGCAAACAGTGTAGACCGAGATCAGACTGCTCTCATCTTGTTTGACGCTTTATGCAGAAAATGTTTGTTTGATTTGAGGTTTAACGTTCCCGTCAGCACTATAAAGGTCATTTTGGAGACGTTGCTTCCAATTTTGTGGGACTTATTGACGATATTGAGATGAAATGGCATCTAAAGCCCTGTCGCTCAATGAAACCAATAGGGTTTATAAGCATGGACGGTTCGACTCGCACCGCTTTGCCTGGGTAGGCTTAGATCCCTAAAGCGGTTTATCAGTACCCGTGTGTGGGTCGGTTTCAGCGGTGCGTGGAAGCATCATGCAGCCCATCTATTTCTTCAAGCTCCTATGGGCGGGGGCCGATTGTCTGCTGGTTACTTTAAAAGTAGTCACTGTTGCAAACAGCGTGGACGCAGATCGGACTGATCCTGAACACATATATGATAATGGAAAATGAACCAATTTTAGGAGGTATATTTTGCAAACATCTTTAGCAAACAGATCGAGGTAAACAGTGCAGACTCCGATCAGGCGCCGCAAAACGCGGCGTCTTATCTGGACCTGCTTTGTTTACCAATGTCCCAAAACAGGACGGCTAAGCATATACGAGTTAAATGTTGCAAACAGTGTAGACTTAGATCAGACTGCTCTCATCTTGTTTGACGCTGTTTCCTGTATGCAGAAATTGTTTGTAACGACCCCGTTACCACTGTAAAGGTCATTTTGGAGACGGTGCGTCCAATTTTATGGAAATTTTACCCGACATTGAGATGAAATGACATCTTAAGCCCTGCCGCCCAATCAGACTAATAGGGTTTATAAGCATGGACGGTCAGACTCGTACTGCTTTGATTTGGCAGGCTTAGATCCTCTAAGCGGTTTACCAGTACTAGTGTGCGGGTCGGTTTCAGCTATGCGTGGAAACATCAAGCAGTCCATCTATTTCTCCAAGCCCCGATGGGCGGGGGTCGATATGCAGAAATAGCGTAATGATCCTAAGAATTGCGACAGACAGACCGGAACTAGCAGTTTAGACCCAGATCAGACTGCTCCTCAGCGTCTACACCGTTTGCTATTCCGTCTCCATTTTAACTCCTTGCTGGAACAAACTTATTAAAATTTTTGGAGAATTAAGGGGAATGGGACCACCTATCAGATTTTTCCGCCATTTTGCAAAGTGAGACAACTTTCGAGACTTATTTTTCGTTTTTCTATAGACTCAGTACAAATGAAAAAAGGGGTCTACACTTAAAAGAAAGAATTTGCTCCTCAGGAGCAAATTCTTTCCTTTAAGAGTTGATCCCTATTGACATGGGAGACAAAAATACTTTTGCACGAGTTGCCTCTTCTGAAAGGGTATCCATTCCCCTTACATCAAGTCTTCAAGTTGTCCGAATTTTAGTCGTTTTTTTGTTTGTTTTTTTGTTTGTTTTTTTGTTTTTGTTTTTTTTACAGTATGTTTGAAAAGTTGGAAAAAGTTGCAGCAGAGGATATAAACAGACAGCATTTTTAGATGCAGTGTTTTTCTTGGTATCTTAAGGTTTGTCCCCGCCCATCGGGGCTTGGAGAAATAGACTGGGTTGCACGATGCTTCCACGCAGAGCTGAAACCGACCCGCACACGAGTACTGGTAAACCGCTTAGAGAATCTAAACCTGCCCAGGCAAAGCGGTGCGAGTCGGCCCGTCCATGCCTATAAACCCTATTGGTTTCATTGGGCGACAGGACTTGAGATATCAATTCATCTCAATGTCGGGTAAAAGTCACAAAAAAATGGAAGCAACGTCTCCAAAATGACCTTCACTGTGTTGACGGGGACGTTAAACCTCAAATCAAACAAACTTGTTTTTTATCCATTGCCTAAAATTAGACCTGCATGCACACATTTTTGGTTCATTTTATTGTTGCTATTGTTACAATTCTTTCTGTTGTAAGTTTAACCCATTCTGTACCAGAAACCCAAAACTGGTAATTGGCAATCAGAGCAGGCCCTGATCAGATGGCATGTTCTGTGGCGTCTGATTAGGGCCTACACTGATTGCAAAGAGTTACATCTAAGCCATAAGTTTCTCAATAAATTTTGAAAAAAATACACAACCTGACACTCCTAAATTCTTTCCTTTAAGAGTTGATCCCTATTGACATGAGTTGTCTCTTCTGAAAGTGTACCCATTCCCCTTAAAGCAAGTCTTCAAGTTGTCCGAAATTTTAGTGATAGTGTTTTTTTACAGTATGTATGCAGCAGAGTATATAATCAGACAGCATTTTCAAATGCAGTTTTTCTTGGTATATTAAGGATTATGACTTGAAATCTTACACAGTTCTAACTTCACAGTACATCAGCTTATGATGAACTGTTCCTATTAACATTTTATTTTTATACACTTCTGCAACAGAACTCCCATAAATACCCCCTCGACCATCGTCAGAAAATAATTCTGTTATACTCTCTGCGTAGCTACTATTTTTTATACTGATCATAAGAACTTTTGCTGGAGCTACTTTCTCTGGGTCATCTAGGTGGTCCATCGTTATATGGGCCCCGTCAAGCGATTTTGGTACGTATCGCCTATGCGAGCAGCGAAGGTTCAGGCGAGCCTGCGCATCCGCGCAGTCTCGCCAGAACCTTCGCTCCTCGCTCATACAAGCAGTGAATCAAGAGGAACCTTCAGACAGAAAGCCTCGTCCCTGGCCCCGCTGAATAGCTGGGCATGCGCAGTTAAAATATGTCATGACGGAATGCTCGAAGACACAAATTCGCTTGGCGGGGCTCAATTATGAGGTATTGATTGGATCCACAGCCATGATTAGATTTCCTGTATCACCTTCTATATTGATATTATCAGGCATAGAATGCAATTTAATTCTTGTTCTAGGGTCAAAAGGTTGTCTTGTTCCCTTTTGAATGTTTGGAGTAAGCCGAACATTGCGGCTGCTACGTAAACATATTGGCCGTCTTGCGATAACGTTATTCCATTCGGGAGTACAAATCCATCCGCCACTGTGGTGTTATCTCTTCCATCGTAATACAAGACAGTTCCAAAGGGCAATAACAAAAGTGTTTCCATCGTGTGTCGCATGTGGTCACGGAAGTGTCCATAGTTGGTGAAGTAGAAGCTGTTTATACCTGCAGCTGCAACATCGTTTGCTCTGAAATAGAGGATCTTACATGAGTGTTCATGTATTATTAAAGTTATTAAACGAGTTGAGGAAAAGGGATATTATGCAAGGCTTTGCCGAGCATTTTATCCCTTTTCTTCAACGTGTTTAATAAATTATTGACTTAGAGGATCTTACATGGGTGTTCATGTATTATTGAATTTATTAAACGAGTTGAGGAAAAGGGAAAAAAATGCAAGGCTTTACCGAGCATTTTATCCCTTTTCCTCAACGAGTTTAAAAAATTATTGACTTAGAGGATCTTACATGAGTGTTAATGTATTATTGAATTTATTAAACGTCGAGGAGAAGGGATAAAATGCGAGGCTTTGCCGAGCAGTTTATCCCTTTTCCTTAACGAGTTTAATAAATTCAATAATACATGAGCACGAATGCAAGATTCTATTTATCATTTGACATTTATAACGCATTTTATTCACGTTTGTTTATAAAAATATCAATAATCCGCTATTAGTAAACACGACGCCGTTAAGGACGTCGTACATGTAACGTTACGGGACGTATCTACCTAATTTGCATATTTAATCCACTAGTGGATTATCGAAAATATTACATGGCGTTATTACACTCTCAGACGCGACGTCATATGATAAAATGGTAAAACTGTTTTTTAGTGCATACCACAACATACAAATGAAACAATTTTTCATTGGCTGGAAACGCATCACGTGCAAATCGCTATCCTTCGGCAGATACACAGCGGGCGCTATCACATTTGAATCGGACCTGTCCAAGTCCAGTCTTATGGTGCCCGCTACGGAGATAACCGGATTTTCCTTCGAACAATCACGATTAATTTACTGTTTATTATTGTTAGTGTCATTATTATTTTTATTATTATTATTATTATTATTATTATTATTATTATTATTATTATTATTATTATTTCCGCCCCCACCAATTGGGGCTTGAAGAAATAAATGGGCTGCATAATGCTTCCACGCAGAGCTGAAACCAACCGCCCATTAGTACTGGTAAACCGCTTAGAGGTTCAAAGCATGCCCAGGGAAAGTGGTGCGAGTTGGACCATCCATGCAATAAACCCTATTGGTTTCATTGGGCGACAGGGCTTGAGATGTCATTTCATCTCAGCGTCGAGTAAAAGTACCACAAAATTAGAAGCAATGTCTCCAAAATGACCTTTACAGTGTTTAAGGGGACTTTAAACCCCAAATCAAACAAATAAACAAACAAAGAAACACTTTTTCATTGGCAAGAAACGCATCACGTGCAAGTCGCTGTTCTTCGGTAGATACACAGCGGGCACTGTCACCGTCCAATTCCTGTCTTATAGTGCCCGCTACGGAGATAACCGGATTTTTCTGACGGACAAATCACAATTGAGCCGGCGCACGAAAAAGCCTACAATAAGACACGCGCGCCCATCGAAGGCTCAGATCAGCCTCTGCATCCATATTGTCTAACCAGAGACTTCTCTTGCTGCATGAAGGAGCATTGAGCTATCCTTAGAGCGCACAACGAAGACTCTGATCAGACTGCGCGGATGCGCTGGCTGATCTGAGTCTTTGTTGGACGCACATGTCTTATTGTAGGTTTTGGCATGCGCTGGCTCAATTAATTTACTGTTTATTATTATTATTATTATTATTATTATTATTATTATTTCTGGTTGCCGAACCGTTGAATTGCAGAAAACAGCCTAACAGCATGTCCTTTACCTTTCAGTTGTCGTATGTTTGTGGTGTATCGTTTTGCAGTAGTTGTCCAATGCAATGAAAGCAATAGAAACTGCGACTCGGGCCATATCAACCGGCGGTCCAGGCCCTGACCCAAGGGCAGCCCACTTAGCATTACGAAAACACGCCTAGATACAAATACATTGTAACCTTTATCGCCGTAAGAATGAACATTTTAAGATGAAAAATTATGATTTTTTTCTTATTTCTGCTCAAAATATAGATCGTGGGTACTCGTTAGAACCGCCTGATCGAGGCGGTTCTAACGAGTACCCACCATCTGTATATTTTGAAGCAGAAATAAGAAAAATAAGGTTTACCCCTGTAAACCCCAGTTTTACTATATAAAAGTGGGGATCAAGGGGGTCAAAATTATACAGGCGTGTTTTCGTGATGGTCACTATTGCTTAATTAGTTCGCCCTCTTCATACTGAAATTTGACAATAAAAACAAAGCTTGTCATAATGACAGTTTCAGTAGAAAGGATCCAAAGCTCAAAAGGAGACTGAGTATAGGTGATACATGTATATAGAGGATCTTACATGATTGTTCATGTATTATTGAATTTATTAAACGAGTTGAGGTAAATGGATAACATGCGAGGCTCTGCCGAGCATTTTATCCATTAAATTGAAAACATGCGAGGCTCTGCTGAGCATTTTATCCATTTCCCCCAACGAGTTCAATCAATTCAATAATACATGAGCACGAATGCAAGATCATCTATTTGTCATATGACATTTAAACTGCATTTTATCCACGATTGTTTTACAAAAAAAATGTCAATATTCCACCATTAGTAATCGCGACGTCGTTAAGAACGCCGTACATGAAGCGTTACGGGGCGTATCTAACTAATTTGCATATTTTATCAACTAGAGGATTATTGAATTTTTCACATGGCGTTCTTACACTCTCAGGCGCGACGATAAATTGTAATTATAATAGTATCGGTACTCCAACAAGCAAATGTTCTGGATATTTGTTTGTATCACCTTGCCGAGGTTATGTCCTCAACAATAGTTTCTTGGAATAATTAATAGGTGTTTGGATGTTTGATTTTTGTGTTCTCGGAGATGTTGCACTGATGAGTTAGGAAGCCTTCATGCGGACTGAACAAATCAATTATCAAAATCGCGTCGGAATCCATGGCGAGGATTGCGGCCGCGTAAGATCGATTACAGCCCCCACCACCCAGTGAAATTCTTTTCACTGACCGTTCCATTGCCGTTTTACTGTCCCAGTTTATTTTTGTTATGGTTTGTATTTGAGTGTGTGTAACACTTACAGTCGAACTTCAATGGCTCGAACACCTTTGGGACCTCGAAAATATGTTCGAGACAGGGGTAGTTCGAGCTACTGAGGTTACTGTAAGGAGGCATAACGAGATACTTTTAGACATCTTTTCGGTGTTCTATAATAAAATGTATGCTGTGTGTACTCATTAGAATCACCTCATCTAGGCGATTCTAATGAGTACACACAGCATACATTTGAAAGATAAAAAACTAAAATCTCCTTAATTATCCCCCACTATTTCTTATGTAGAGGATATCGCTAGGGGCTCAAGAATTGGTTCGACACATCCTTTGTAAACGAGCCATCGGTGTTCGAGCTATCGAAGTTCTACTGTATATCTTTTTGTTTTCGATAGCCAGTTGGCAATTTTGTGGAAAAGTAACTGTCCTTTGGTTTTCCGCTATTGATGTTTCCATAAGGATCTAGTTATTTAATGTTTGCGTTTCTTCCCCTTTGGTGCCTCTGATGGAAGGTATGGATTAATTGTATCGATTCCTGATCATTGCCTTCACTACTACTTTACATAGTTATGCCGTGTGGTGGCCGTAAAAAGTCTTCCCGTACATCATCATCTGCAGAGTATATTTTCTAGTATATTGGGATCATTGAGTTCATTCAGAATCATTCTGAAAATAGAGTTCTAGAAGGTGTGGCCGGTGTTGAAAATTTCAGTACTTGTCATGAACAGACTCAATAAAACCGAGTCTATTTTCGTAAACTTGGGTTTATGGGGGTCATTATTTTTCTTATTTCTGCTCCAAGACGTATGTTGTGGGTACTCGTCAGAACTGCCTCATTGTCAATGGCGGTTCTAACAAGCACCAACAACATACTTTAGGACTTCGATGGCTCGAACAACGATGGCTCGTTTAACATGGATGAGTCGAACCCATTCTTGAGCCCCTAGCGAAATCCTCTACATAGGAAATCGTGGGAGATAATTAAGGAGATTTTAGTCTTTTATCTTGCAAATGTATGCTGTGTGTACTCATTAGAATCGCCTCAATTCTAATGAGTACACTCAGCATACATATTCATTATAGAACACCGAAAAGATGTCTAAAAATGTCTCGTTATGCCTCCTGACAGTAACCTCAGTGGCTCGAACTACCCCTCTCTCGAACAGATTTCCAAGGTCCCAAAGGTGTTCGAGCCATTGAAGTTCGACTGTATGCTTAGAGTATAAATAAGAATAAGATCGCTCAACTGATCCATATTGTACAAATGAAACTGCATGTAATATAAGGTGGAGTGGATTATTTGAGCAGTAGTTTGTAAGACGGTGACCCAAGGAACATGTTTGTGAAATTATTTCAAAATCAGCCAAGCTGTTTAGGAGTAGAAGTCATTTAAAGGCTTTTATATTTTAAGCTGTGGTGGGTTTCTTAAGAAGTCATCTGATCTGGATCTCCACTTGTTACAAAGGAAGATCAGCTGGATGAGGTTTAAAACAAACTTGGAAGTTATGAGCCACAAAATTTTATATGCAAACAATGTAGACCCAGACCAGTGAATGAGCAGTCTGATCAGGGTCTACACTGTTTGCAATTCCGCCTCCACTTTTTGGACTCCTTTCGTGATCATGAAACAAATTTGTTAAAATTTTAAGTGAATTACAGCAAGTCCTCAAAATTAGAACTTAATATTTATTGAAATTGCTGGGCAAATGGAAGTCAAATTTCAAAGTCAAGAACTTTGACCTTGAATACTCATTTATTTCATTTACTCATTTACCTGACTGCATCTTCAAATTTTCTGATCCCAGGCTGCAATCCTAAAAATACATTACTTTTTTCAGTCACAATCCTATGGAACCAAAGTTGAGCATGGTCCGAAATAAGTCAAGTTAGCCCATGGATCATCATTTGAACAAACTAATAATGGATAGAGTCCCCAATGTTATATACTAAGTTTCATGAGAATCAGCCAAATGGTTCCATAGAAGAAGTTTTCTGAAGGCTTTTTACCTTATATGGGCATGGCGGCCATATTGGTCATATGCCCATCCAGCTTTCTTATGAAATATTGTTACCAATGGCTCATTGGTTTCTGAGGAAAATACGTTTTAATTTTCATATCTGCATCACCTTGGGCCAAGGTCATGCTCATATAGCAAACTGCATATACCAATGGTTAGATCACTTGCTGGAATAGTTTAAAAAAATACACGCTTATGTCTTCCTCCCACGCATACAAACGCCCATAACACCAAATTTTACGTAAGCATAAAATAGGTCTAGTTCATCCGATGGTCATCATTTGAACAAACTGTGATGGGTTCGAGTCCCCAATGCTCCATGCCAAGTTTCATGACAATCGACCCACTGGTTTTGGATAGGTTTTAAGGGTTTTGTACCTTATATGGGCATGGCAGTCATCTTGGTCATGTGACCTAGACTCCGTGAACAAAATTTTCGTTCTACCATACCATCCCATTTGAAAGAGAAACTTACCCGAGTCATTATTTTGGTACACACTGATGCCATGAGGCCTAAAATTTGATTGGTCAAAGCCTTCACTAATCTTCAGCTCAACGGGATCTTTATCCGGAGTATTGAAGTCAAACAGGAGTATTCTCCCTTGGACATTGTGTCTCTCATAATGGTCATGGGCATTGTTTGAAAACACTGGCATTATGAGGCCCTGAAAAGATTCAAATATTTTAGCATATCTCCAGATAAGGAGAAGTACACCACAACCTTGTTATTTCTATAAGAATCTTCTATGGGTGTGAGGGGTGGATGGAAAAATCCGTCCCGAGGGACACTGTCCGGCATCACGAGGCTTGCCGAGTGATGCCGGACAGTGATCTCGAGGGACGGCTTTTTTTAACCCCTCACATCCATATTGGATTCTTTTTCTTGCATACCTTCCATGTCTTAGCGCGGAATTTCAATGCTGCAGTCACTTCGGTTACCAACGTCTGCCATATTGTGTTGACACTGCAGGAATGTAAAGTGACGTCACGGATCGTGCATGACGTCAACCTTAACGACGGCGCGCATAAAGTCATAATCAACCAGTGCATTTATCAAACACGCGATTATATTCGATTTGGGGTCGGAACACCTGGGTTAGAACATACATTTCTATCCCAGGGTAAATTCACGGATTTCCTTGTCTGGTGTGTAAGAACATTCTTTATAACACGGCTTTGGCTATAACACGGTTTCAAGATGGATACCGAAAATGCATTACGAAAACACGCCTACACAAATACACTGTAAATTTTACCGCCGTAAAAATGAGAAACTTAGATGAAAAATTCGGTGATATATTTTTCTTATTTCTCTCGACGAGGCGGTTCTTACGTGTACCCACGATCTATGTTTTTGAGCAGATGGTGTGTTTTCCAGATGGTATAGATTATATAGACGTGCGGGCCAAGATGACCCTGTGTCACTCACCTGTGTACCGGAAAATCATAAGCGATGTTAAGAAAAAAAAATGAAGAAAGGCAAGACATGTTCATTAACCTCATTGATATAAATACCTCCTTAGATCCAGAGTTTTAAAAAAAAATGTTGTTCATCAGTGTTACATGTGGGTTTACGGCGTCCCGCAAACCCCCATGCTGACAAGACAACCGAGCGTGATCTCTGACAGGTGTACGGGCAGCTGTGGGGTAAGGCACAAGAAAGATGTTAGATGAATGACATGAATTATTTACAGTATCTACATACAACACTTACTAACACAAAACATCACAATTTGTTGCTTCTGTAGCCAACTCACGACGTCCGCTCCGAAGGCAAAACAATGTTCTGTGCTCGGAACGGGTGACGTGAATACCTACAGAAGCAAACAACAAAAACAACAACAAAAACAAAAAAAGAAACAACACAAGACGCGACTGGCCAGTTTATAACTTAGGGTGAATCCCCCTCTCGCGTGAAACTTCCTCTCGCGAACTAGTGCAAACTGCACACTAGTCTATCGACATAGTTGCCGATCACAGGTTGCCGATCACAGGTTTAGCGATCGTCCGAATATCCTGCAGGTTAGTTGACCTCTTTTATGGTCTCACATTTGTTGACAATGAACAATGATTCTGATTCTGGTCTACGCTGATTACGGCGGTCTGTCCGCCCTTGCTGGACCCTAACGCCTAGCGTCGTACCAGTACCTGCTGCTATGAAGCAGGGAGCAGCAGGTCACACATTGTTGTGCCTGCAAATTACGATAACTGGACTAAGACACGAGTCACAAAACATACATGCTATATCATGATCCCCCTCCCGGAGAAGTAAGAATATGTTCATGCATATACCGTTATTGCGCATGCGCCGACCAGACATACAGGCTGATTAGTGCATGCGACAAATAACCGTACAGCAGAACTCAACTTGACTGTGCATCAAATTATCAGCACCCAGCGCTTGACACAATAATACTCAAAGTTCATGTTTCCTTACTGAGCACTACAGAAATCAATTAATGCTCACTACTACTGAGCATAATACTCATCAAATTTGTGCTCACTACATTATCACAAGTAAGAGGCAATTGAACAGACCACGCCTTTGCGCTACCTGGTCAGCTGCCAATTACAGGAAACATAACAATCTCTATTTCATATCCGTCTCCGCGACACGGCTCACAAATATAGCTATTCACAAATTCAATACATTAATAACAGATAGAAACTACAACAGAAGATTTTCATCTATAATCCACAACATTTGTTAGTGTCTCATAAGGGCCAACACTGTTTGCCGTAAATTCTCTCTGTATATGGTAGGCACCCCGTCACAACCGTCCTCGCGACGCCGATGACGCAGCTGACGTCATCCCCGCCGCTCAGGCCGTTATGACGTGTGGCGACCAAATACTCCCACTTATCATCATCACGTTCTTTATATGTACATACATGCACAAACTGAGTTATCAGACAAAAACGGCATCATTACAAAATGAACTCGTAATTCTTCTTGAACAAAATTATTTCTAATCAAAGTGAACATGCTTGTAAAATAAAATTCATTAGGGTTCATCATCACGGATAACCCAACAGGCTCTTGTAAGAGTTTGCCCTGATGATGAAGATATGGTTAAACCCGTCTTAAGTTTACGTCCCCTCTACACCTAATATCCTATTGGGACGGAACCACGGTTTTCTAACCACAGCTAGTCAAAAGTCATGGATCAAACAAGTGACCCGGCGTTTATTAATTACATTCTACAAAAGGGGTCTAAAAGCCTAAATGAATCTAGAATGAGCGGGTGTCCAAACTTTACGTCTCACCAACATCTAGGGTCAGCATGAGACAGGACCTCACTTAGAAAGACTCATTCTACTACTGGAGAAGCCTGGGATCAATTTTGCGACGTCTAGCTGGCAAAGCTAGTAGCCTAATCACTACAGGCCACAACAGTGAATTCAGAATAGGCTGCAGAAAGTTGGGGTATACTAGAAGTAAACCCCTCCAAAACCTACAAGCATGTTCATACAAAAATAATACTAAACATAGATTTAACATACCTTTCAATATACTTTCTATTTCCCGACACGATGTTGTAGGTACACGTTACAACTTGACCTGCTGCTAAAGTGTTCGTTTTTCTCAGGGTTTATATATCTATGAATACTACCAGAAAATCATGCCTACTCATATTACCTTGCTCAATTCGTGGCGAGGTGGAGATACCGGCCACAAATAAAGCTAGATAGCAAAAATCGAGTAGATAATGGATTTGCGTTCAAATAGTATATTTCCCACAGGAAAAATTGATGAAACGACCCTATAAATCAATGACATGACTCCTGTCAAAACGAACACCCACACAACACGTGACGGGAATAAAAATCATATATGGCACAATTTGGCGGTTGGCGATTTTTAGGCAAATTCTATAGGACTCGGCCTTATAGCGGCCCCCTGTATTGTAAAAACAGCTCTCTATAAACCACTCATGCATACATCGTATGATATGTGCATGACTTGTTCGTGGAGCAGCACAGTTTGCGTACCATATTTCACCTAAAATATTTCACTCGCACCGCCCTACCATATATCTACTAAAATAATTTAGATGTGCATAAGCACCAGAGAGGTTTCCTATTCCATCTCGTAACAATCAGCTGAACACTTGGGCTGGGGCCATTGTAGGCCCCAAGACTATAATTTGAAAATCTTGGTAGAGGTTAACCAGATGTAGCTTCAAACAAAAATTGTAAAGACCTGGGCCTTCAGGAAGTTACCGGTCAATATTTGTCCGCATTGCCCGTAGTCAAGTTCATATTGCCCGTAGAAAAGCAGTCTCGTTCGCAATAGATCTTTCAAATTTGTCTATTTCGATACTAAAAATCGGCAGGCATCTAGTCGTAATGCGCTTTGTGCATTTTGTCAAAGCAATTATTCGTATTCGTTTTACGTTCTTTCAGTCGCTACGACTGAAAGAACGTAAAACGAAAACGAATAACGGCTTTGACACAGAGCATAAAGCGCATTTCATGCTGGTAAATATGACATACCTGCAAGCTGTTTAGATATGCAATGAAATATTTTAGGAAATCAGGAGTATTTTGAAAGAAATAAAATTGACACTTCGGAAAAAATGTCATTCCCCCTAAATTTTAAATTTACATTTCAATTTTATATTTGTTTGGTGCATAATCAATGCCCCTCCCCACCCCCCCCCCACCCCCCAAAAAAAAAAAAAAAATAAAAAAAAAAATAAATAAAAAGTACTTTTAAGTATCCACTAGAAGGTGTTGTTTCAAGAGCCAATAAAAATAATATTTTTAACACATACATGCATACATCAACTTCAAATGCGGTCCCGATACGTGCGTGTCATAACGAAACTGCACAGTACCTTAACCCTTGTCCCGCTGCATAAATTAATTTAGCCACACCAATCTGTGGTTCAACCAATCAAAATTCTTAATGCTATTTATTAAATCAAATTTGCAAACTGAATGACAAACAGAGTAGATCCTGATCAGATGGCATTTGCAGCAGCCATCTGATCTGGATCTACATTGTTTTCAAAGGGAGGGGTTGTCGTGAGCAGCAGGATAAGGTTTAACTTACAGATGAGATGAAGGCCAGTCCATTTGGAAAGGTTTCTATGTCTTCCGAACCGTGCTCTGAAATAAAGAAGACGTACACACAAACATCTATACCCTTATCCCGCTGAATAAATTAATTAAGCCTTATCCTTTTCTCTGACTATCATCCAATCAGATCACTTGAATACTGTATTCATTCAAACTCACGAACTGAATGACAAGCAGTGTAGATCCTGATCAGATGGATTCTGATCTACACTGTTTGCGAGGGTAGGGATTGTCGTGAACGGGGTAAGGGTATTATAGCAGACTTTTGGATATTTTTTATATAAGACCAGTCTTCTGAAATTGTATTAGGAATTTTATTGCCTAAAAAGCTTAAACTCCGTTCAGAAAATCTGAATCATCGATTTTTCGTTTCTTCCTTTAATACTCATTTTAGCCATACATCACTATGGGAGTGAGTGAGTGAATGAGTGTTTCAGTTTCACGTCCCACCAACAGATAAGGTCATACGGAGACGGGACCTCGGTTTAAAGACTCACCCGAAAGTCTGAAGAAGCCCGGGATCGAACCTGCGATTCCTGGTTTACAAGGCGAGTAGCGTAACCACTCGACCACGGAGGCTTCTACATCACTATGGGAAAGTTTAAGACCTCACCCTCCGTCGATTTCGCCAGCAAGTCGCATGCCTCTGCGACAGTCAGGAAAGGCTGTGATTATTTGGAGATATTTGCAAAACAAAGAAATGAGAGCACAGTCTAAGTCCATTTGACGATGATTGTCAGGTAAGATCATAAATATTCAAATCCATGTGACTCACTTTATAAATAGATATGCGATTGCGACACACCTTATATTCGAATGGCTAGATAGAGGCTCACTAGTGTCGCGGGTGGATTTTTTACATCGGCTGTGGCCACGGTGATTGGATGATGGATGTTGATGATGGGTCACATGATATTGATGAAACGACCACAGCTGGTCCTGTCCCACTATCTCGAGGGGGTTCGGGGTTCACTTAGACGACAACCATTGTAGATACTTTCATATTTAGTGGATGAAACCTTCTCCTTCTCGACCTCGTCATTCTGATAAATATATAAATATCCTTAGTAATAAGGAAATATAATATTAATGTGTCCTTTGAGCTGACCGTGAGGCCTGCTCCCGTCAGAAGACAAAGTAAGACTGACCGAGGTCGAGAAGGCAATAGCAACAATATGAATATTCATGAAATAATGACAATTATGATAATTTCCAAATGTTCAACATGATAATGAAATAAAGTAAACGCATACCTGATAAATATATAAATATCCTTAGTAATAAGGAAATATAATATTAATGTGTCCTTTGAGCTGACCGTGAGGCCTGCTCCCGTCAGAAGACAAAGTAAGACTGACAAAGAGAGCTTTGTAAGTATGTGCGCATGCGGTGTTAATCAGTGACGTGAAAAACGCGCGAAGCTTACATAAGGACACGGATGTATATATGCGCTACTGATGAAATGCTTAAATGCTTAATGATATTTGAAAAAGATGAGTACATGAAGTATGAAAACGACTATCAATAGGGGGAAATAACTGGAAATGACTAGAAAGTCCAAAGTACAAGCTCTACTCCAGTTTCAATAATTTCACTCTGTGACATTCTCCCCCTGTTCGGGAAATGTCGTCCCGACATTTAAATTAATAAACAAAAAATGATTTGCATTATATTAAAAAAAATTAACTACAACTTAACAACCTTGCGTATTAAATTTACCAGATATGTATGTTATTAACAAACAATCTGACAATAACTGAACACAAAGCTATTGCTTCTAATTCTATCAAGCAAGTGAAGTTAATCATACCTAACACTTTGCCAGGTAAACCCTTATCAAAATGCGCTGTCATAAATGCTGCACAGTATGCACAGCGCAAAAGATAAAACTTTATATACAGAACTTAGACAAAAAATCTTTTGTTGATAGCGCGTAATAGGACACTCCTTACTGGTTTAGCTTCAAACGGCCAAACATTAAAACCAGGCTAAAATTGCTTATCCTAAAACACAGCCAAAATGGAAGTGTCATATAAAAATACATTATTTACGCGCTGGACTGGAGAGAGGAAATATAACAGAACTATTCAATTCTTACGAAATTATTCACCCTTCCACGAAAGCACAAGCCAGAAGCACGAACCGGCCACGGTCTGATTGGGATAACCCCCACCTAGGTTGTAACCAACCCATGTCCAAGCAAGCGCGAAATCATGCCAAGGCGAAATTTTCAATAATACAATTTTCCTACTAGAACTTTCTCGCCAGTTTGCAGTACAGTGCACCACGTGTCAGCGGTAATCTGACAACATACAAGCTCTCCAGATACCGCGACAAGTCATGCACTGTCAACCGACTGCAACCAAGCAGAAGCTGAACTTAAGAAAAAAAAAAAAAAAAAAAAGGGTCAGCAGAATTGCATTCCAGTGCGGCACGTGCCAAGAGCACTCTGACAACATACAAGCTCTCCAGAGACGCCATGACAAGCCATGCATCGTCACTCGACTGCAACCCAGCAACCCGTTTAAATGAAAACTTTTTGTTTCGAAGCCTCTCTCTCCAGAATATATTTAGCGTAATTGTCACACGCTCCCCTCCCCCTCTGTGAAAAAATGTCGTCTCGACATTTCAAATAAGAAAATAAAATAAAATACTTGTACAGGAAACCAGGAAACCATGTCAGCTGTTAATTCAGTTAAAAACATTCGAAAATTTAAAATAACCAGTCCCCTCCTGTCTGCCACCTTGGTTTCTGCCTATGCCTTGTTGGACGTGCTTGAGGTCGCAATTCTGGTTGAGACCCCGGAGCAGGACTGAAGGGTTTCGCCAAAGGATTCAATGACGATCTCTCTGGGGGTATCACCACACTAGGGGATACCGGTGCATCCAGCATGTTCGCACTATCTGGAACTGCAGAGTCTGGTGCAGGTGAGGCTGCACTACCTGCCGCTCCACCCGGAACATTGATATCACCGGCAGTTGTACCCTCAACCGGTGACGGTTGAGAACTACTATTTGGTGATATATCTGTATCCGGGGAGCGTTGTTTGGATGCTGGAAGGGCCATGAATGGAAGAAGGAGATTCCTGTGCAGCATCCTTCGGATGCTCCTCCCATGTTCACGTTTGACAACGTACACAGGAACCTCTGTATTTGGCTGTTCAACAACCAAGTACACATCTTTCTCCCATTTATCTGCCAGCTTGCACTTTCCCCTCAGTCCGACGTTGCGCACGAGTACACGGTCACCGGGCAAAAGCTGGGCATCCCGAGCTTTGAGGTCATAAGTTTCCTTATGCCTTCTGCCTTGGCGACGGGCCTCCTTGGTAGCTGTCTTGTATGCAAAGTCGAGCCTCTTTTTGAGATCGGCTGCAATCTTTGTCTGGTCAGCATGCCTACCCTCTGGATTTATGCCTAGAAAAGCATCGACTGCCAATCTAGGGTGTCGCCCAAACATTAGATAGTGGGGCGAAAATCCAGTGGTCTCATGACGAGTTGAGTTGTAGGCATGAACCAAGGGCGCAACGTAGGACTTCCAGTTAGACTTCTGGTCATCCTCCAAAGTACCCAACATATTGAGCAGAGTCTGGTTAAAGCGCTCAGGCATTCCATTACCCATGGGATGGTAGGGTGTAGTCCTAGACTTGTCAACGTTAGCAATGGAACACAGCTCTTTAATAACCTGGCTCTCAAAATTGCGGCCCTGGTCACTATGTAAACGGGATGGAAACCCATAGTGACAGATGAAGTTTTCGAATAGGACTTTGGCTGTTGTCTTGGCCGTTTGATTCTTGGTTGGTATGGCCTGAGCATAGCGGGTGAAATGGTCTGTTATTACTGAGATGTTTTCGTAACCACCCGCTGATGTCTCAAGAGACAGAAAATCCATGCATACCAAGTCCATGGGATAAGTGGACTCTACTGTCACAAGTTTTGCTGGAGCCCGCTCTCGAGACTTTCTTCGGATGCATCTGGGACAGTTTCGGACTTTCTTTTCAATGTCACCATCCATCCCAGGCCAATAAAACCGAGATTTTACCAGGGACATAGTGCGGTCTCTGCCTTGATGGCCGGCCTCATCATGCAGACCATTAAGTGCTATCTCCCGGAAAACCTCAGGCAATACCAGCTGGTTTACAGAGGTGCCATGTAAAGAGTGACGGCGGTAAAGTACCTCGTCTTTGAAAAATAGACTGTCCCAATCCTTTAAGATTTTCTGACATTCTGTCTCCTCAAGAGCAATCTGCTTCTTGGTAGGTTTATGTCCAGAGGCAAGAATGGTCTTCACTCTGCTCAACGTGCCGTCAATGGTTTGTTCAGCACGCCAGTCAACTTGACTGAAATCTGAACCAGAGTCAGAGCCAACCTCTTCACCAGTGAGGTCAAAATGCTGAGCAACCAATACACATTCCACTGCCGGCGCCTCCTCTTTAGGGGCTAATACCGCCTGGCAGATGGCCTTAATAGCGTCATTAAACAGGACCCCTTTATCAGTAGATGGTAATCTACTGAGGGCATCGGCATCTTGGTTTTTCTTGCCGGACCTGTAAGTGAGCTTGAAATTGTAACTGGACAGTGCGGCTAGCCAACGATGGCCTGTGGCATCTAGCTTAGCCGTTGTTAGAACATACGTCAATGGATTGTTGTCTGTTCTAACAGTGAATTTATTTCCATACAAGTAATCATGGAATTTATCACACACTGCCCATTTCAAGGCCAAAAATTCAAGTTTATGTGCAGGGTAATTGCACTCACTGGCTCTAAGACCTCTGCTAGCGTAGGCTATGACACGTTCTATACCATCTTGTTCTTGGTATAGAACAGCACCTAGCCCATCACCACTAGCATCGATGTTCAAAATGAACTCTTTGCTATAGTCTGAATATGTCAAAACTGGTGGTGATGTAAGCTTTTCGATTATTGTATCGAAAGCTGTTTGTTGATCAGGCCCCCAAGACCAAGGAACTGCAGACTTAGATCGCTTGGCTTTCTTGGTTGTTGGGTGTCCTACTAACAGGTCATTGAGAGGCTTCGCAATTTTGGAATAATTACAGACAAAGCGCCTGTAATAACCCGCAAAAAGTATGAATATGCATATCTTGCCATTTCGATCTCTCGACCTCGGGGTCAGTCTTTCTTTGTCCCTGGCGAGGGTAGGTCTCACGACCACCTGACGGACACAATCTATGTTATTCCTAATTACTTAGGATATTCATATTATTATTCAGATGACGAGGTCGAGAGGGAGAAGGTTTTGAGAACACCAAAAACATGGAAACACCAAAAAAAAAAAAAAACAAAGGGTCAGCAGAATTGCATTCCAGTGCGGCACGTGCCAAGAGCACTCTGACAACATACAAGCTCTCCAGAGACGCCATGACAAGCCATGCATCTTCACTCGACTGCAACCCAGCAACCCGTTTAAATGAAAACTTTTTGTTTCGAAGCCTCTCTCCAGAATATATTTAGCGTAATTGTCACACGCTCCCCTCCCCCTCTGTGAAAAAATGTCGTCTCGACATTTCAAACGTATCATGGTGAAAGTAACATATAAAAGAATAAAATACTTAGAAAGAAGTCCTGACGGAGCACATGTTTAGATGGAAAAGAGGCCTAGTGACGTCATCCGTAGAGGTGGGTAAAACCTGGTACTCTGTCTCTATGGACGACCACTTCTGAAAGGGAACCTGTAGTTGGGCGCCAGTGTCGCGGGTGGATTTTTTGTTACGGGCTGATTGTTTGATGAATGGGTTTAAGGTGGTTGTGGCCACATGGTGATGATAGACGACGTTAATGTTGTAACGACGTTAAAACTTCTCCCGCTTTCTCGAGGGGGTTCGGGGTTCACTTAGACGACAACCATTGTAGATACTTTCATATTTAGTGGATGAAACCTTCTCCTTCTCGACCTCGTCATTCTGATAAATATATAAATATCCTTAGTAATAAGGAAATATAATATTAATGTGTCCTTTGAGCTGACCGTGAGGCCTGCTCCCGTCAGAAGACAAAGTAAGACTGACCGAGGTCGAGAAGGCAATAGCAACAATATGAATATTCATGAAATAATGACAATTATGATAATTTACAAATGTTCAACATGATAATGAAATAAAGTAAACGCATACCTGATAAATATATAAATATCCTTAGTAATAAGGAAATATAATATTAATGTGTCCTTTGAGCTGACCGTGAGGCCTGCTCCCGTCAGAAGACAAAGTAAGACTGACAAAGAGAGCTTTGTAAGTATGTGCGCATGCGGTGTTAATCAGTGACGTGAAAAACGCGCGAAGCTTACATAAGGACACGGATGTATATATGCGCTACTGATGAAATGCTTAAATGCTTAATGATATTTGAAAAAGATGAGTACATGAAGTATGAAAACGACTATCAATAGGGGGAAATAACTGGAAATGACTAGAAAGTCCAAAGTACAAGCTCTACTCCAGTTTCAATAATTTCACTCTGTGACACTAGGAACGGGGAGTCACTAGCGCGATGTGCTGTCAATTCGTCACAAAGAATTATACCGATATCAGAAGTGGTGTCACAGCTAATGATTCCCCATGGAGTGATCGTGCAAATAAAACATAGACGCCCTTGTAATGTACAAAAGCAGTAACCACTTCTATATATGGTTTAAAAGGGTGTGTCGAACCTGTCAGAATGTCTTAGTCTGTGAAAGAAAATATAGATTTTGCAATTTTCTCCAAATAATCACAGCCCTTCCTAGCCGTCGCAGAGGCTACGACTTGCTGGAGAAATCGGCGGAGGGTGAGGTCTAAATCTTTCCCATAGTGATGTATGGGCAAAAATGAGTATTAAAAGGAAGAAACGAAAAAATCGATGATTCAGATTTTCTGAACGGAGTTTTTTTTTTTTTAATAAACCTATACCTACTCTTACTCCGAAACGTGTTTGATGTGCCTCACATGATGAGTGAGGGAGTATTTGACTTTTACGTTCCACCACTAGCGAAGATCATACGGAGACGGGTCCACGGTTTAAAGACTCATCCGAAAGTTTGGAGAAGCCCGGGATCAAACCCACGATCCCAGGTTACATGTCAGGCGAGTAGCATAACCACTACACCACAGAGGCGTCTGCTTTATATGATGGATGGAAATAAGATTGTTTTAAGCAGCTATTATATAGTTTCCCTTGTTTATATTAAAACACAGTTTGTTTGTTTGTTTGTTTGTTGCGGTTTATCATCCCCGTCAATACTGTTTAGGTCATTTTGGAGACGTTGCTTCCAATTTTGTGGGACTTTTACCCGACATCGAGATGAAGTGACATCTCAAGCCCTCAATGGAACCAAACGGCTTATACAGTGTATGTATTGGATGGTCCGACTCGCGACCCTTTGCCTGGGCAGGCTTAGTCCTTCTAAGTGTTTACCAGTACTCATGTGCGGTCAGTTTCAGCTCTGCTTTGAAGCACCGTGCAGCCCAATTTATTTCTCCAAGCCCTAATAAGCCCCGATGGGCGTCCCCCGCCCATTGGGGCTTGAGAAAACAAATGGGCTGCACGATGCTTCCGCGCAGGTCTGAATCCTACCGCACTCGAGTTTGGTAAACGGCTTAGAGAATCTCAGCCTTCCCAGGCAAAGCGGTGCGAGTCCATGCTTATAAACCCTATTGGTTTCATTGGGCGACAGGGCTTGAGATGTCATTTTATCTCAAAGTCGGGTAAAAGTCCCACATAATTGGAAGCAACGTCTCCAAAATGACCTATAAAGTGTTGAAGGGGACGTTAAACCTCAAATCAAACAAACAAACACAGCCCCAATGGGTAGAGGCAAATAGTCCAATAAATTATTTATGGTAACGTATTGCTTACCATTAAACAATAACCAAAAATACATTTAATCGTTTTATGTCTCATCAGCAGTGTTGTATGCAGCCGGAAGCCAGTTAGAGAAAATGAGGCTAATGTCTACAGAGCATTACTATAAATGGTCTTTTTCCGATGTTATCTATACATTTTAATATAATTTATATTCTTGTTGGATAACCGACACAGTGTCTGCTTTGGATCCAACCATTTATACAGTGTTATAAATTACCTTTAAAGTCCCCAAAAGTTGGACGCCTTTAGGACCTAACGTTTTAACAATTTTTTTTTCACAATCAAGCAAGGAGTCCAAAAAGGTGCAGACGGAATGGCAGTCTGATGGGGATGGGTGGGGGGGGTGGGGGAATGGGCTCTGCATTGTTTTGACCGGTCTATCTGTCCCAATACTTAGGATCATTGCATACTTACATATTTTTAGAGTAAGATAAAGAAATTCAATCAAATACATGTACGATATGAACCACAACAAGCAAAATGTATCTTCACACATGTCACTGATGAGGTCTATAATTTGCCGCAACTATCTAGTCTGGTCAAAAAACTGTACACCGACTTCATACTGATAATTCTGTGGTGTTTTCTTTGCTTCCAATGGATAAAACTTTAGAACATGTATGTAGTTTGCACTCAAATCAACCAGCATACTCATTGAGTCAGAAAATAGTCACTCTCCATGTCTGCAAAGAAGATGCTTTAGAGACAGCAAGCATCCTTTCAGCACAAAGCAAAGACAAACAATGGGAGTGATTGGGTGAGGCAAAGGTGGCGTGTATCTTGCGTCACTGGGGCGCACAATTGATATTGGCTTAGAGTTGGGCAAGCCTGTTTTCCTTGCAGCATATAAGGATGGTTGAGGAATATTTTTGTTTCTGTAGTACCATTTATTTACCTCTTTCTCCTCTGTCCCTCACTTCCATATCCTCTACTGCCTCTTCTATCACTTTTCTCCGTTTTTCTAGAAGACAATACAAAATGACAAACAAGGGTTGATCTGTCGTTAAATCCATCACAATCAATGAATCGAAGTAAAAACAATCTGATCAGCAAGCAGGATATGAAGGCTGATCTGAGTCTATGCTGGTTGTGCATGTCTTAAGAAACATTTTTCTTGCACACCAGACAAGGAAATCCGCGATTTTACCCTGGGATAGATATTATGTTCTGACCCTGGTGTTCCGACCCAAAATCGAATATAATCGCGTGTTTGATAAATGCACTGGTTGATTACAAACTCATGCGCGGCGTCGTCATGCGTGACGTCACTAAACATTCCTGTTGTGTCATCACAAAATGGCGGACGTCGGTAACCGAAGTGACAGCAGCATTAAAAATTCGGATTAGAAATGGAAGGTATGCAAGAAAAAGAATCCAATATGGGTGTGAGGGGTGGATAGAAAAATCCGCCCCTCGGGATCACTGTCCGGCATCACTCGACAAGCCTTGTGATGCCGGACAGTGTCCCTAGGGACGGATTTTTCAATCCACCCCTCACACCCATATAAGATTCTTATAGGATTTGATGAGACTTATATACATGGTTACCGCATTTACTTAAAAAATAGATCAGCTCTTATTAGTGAATTGTTAAGTAATAAATCAGTTTGGAGGTCAGTTGTAAAGTAGATCAAATCAAGAGCGCGTGGCGCGAGCGATTTGTCTGCTTACAACAGACCCACGAACTGATTAATTGCTCAACAAATCACAGGCAAGAGCTGGTCGATTTCGATTCTAACAGACTACTCGTAGAACTCGACAATAATTTTGTTGTTTCCTTCAGATTTTCCCAACCTTCGGTCATTGTTTGGTGAAATCTCTGGAAAATGACAGAGTAACTCTATCCTACCAATGCCAGGTATGAGCCTGCATGGTCCAGGTACGTGGTTATACACTGTCACGTGGTAGCCCAGTAAGTACCTATGCAAGTAAAGGTTTATATGTATATACTATTTGGTTTCAATGCCCTTTCAAGATTAGTTCTCTTATACCGAGCTCATCGTTAAGCATTTCAGAAATGGGCAACGACTGAGGTACCCAGATAAAAAATACCTGACCTTCCATTGGGGAACCGAGTGACCCAAGATAGGCTTGCTGCAAGGATAGTAGGCCTTGTCCAACTGTAAGCCAATATCAGTTGGACGGCATCCGACTACCCCAGACCAAAAGTTTAAGGGTCTGTTCCATGTACCCCAATTGTACATGGTATCAATTTTTAAGAAATCCTTTAGGTTTTAGTAATTTCCTGGCTCAAAGAAACTGTGCTATTTGTATATACTAAGTTCACTGTGATGATATGAAATGTTAAAACGAATCCTAGTCCAAACTCCCAGTACACATTTCCCCTATGTTCTAAAAGTGTTGCTTGGGAGGGCCGAGGAATGTGTTGTTATACTTGTAATGTTTGGTATCATATAAGCTGTCAAGGCACGCAATCAACTGTTTAAAGCATCTATTATGGGTCACTGAGCATAAGTATGGCATGGGAATTCTTGAAAAGTGAGATGCCTCACTTTTCCCCGCCCTTCGGGGCTTGAAGAAATAAATGGGCTGCATGATGCTTCCACGCAGAGCTGAATCCAACCGCACATGAGTACTGGTAAACCGTGTAAAGGATCTAAGCCTGCCTAGCTAGGCAAAGCGGTGCAAGTCGGACCGTCCATGCTTATAGCCCCATTGGAATCCTTGGGCGACAGGGCTTGAGAAGTCATTTCATCTCAATGTCGGGTAAAGTCCCACAAAAGTGGAAGTAACGTCTCCAAAATGACCTATGTGTGGCGTATCGTTTTGCAGTAGTCGTTCAATGAACTAAAAGCAATAGACGTCTAAGCTTCGGACACTATCAAGCTTTATGTACCGCCTTCGGGCCAGGGCCTGGACCACTGGGTTGATGTAGCCCTCGCCTGCCAACGGGTCATATCAACCCGGCGGTCCACGCTCTTGCCCACGGGCACTCCATAAACCTTGATAGCACCCTCAGTTTAGGTTACTAATGCTCAAATAAAATTGTAAAGTCTGCATAGTGTCATCTTTTGATTGCTCAAATCGCTAGTATTGACCAGTTCTTATCTATAGCAGCAACACTTTGTTACACAATTTAGGGTCATAAGCATTTTGAAAACACTCTTATACAAATACATTGTTTTAACTAGGGCTGGCTAATCGGAGCTGAAAAGATAATTGATTATCAGTCCTGTCATTGCGATCGATAATCGATTAGTAATCGCTAAGGTTTTTGTCATAATTTTACCTGTCTGGCTTTCTGTCTGAGCATGACTCTTACCATATGTTGCACTTTACCACATGTATATTTGAACAGAAAGGCCTGAGCAAACAGTGTAGATCCAGATGAGACGCCGCATAATGCGGCGTCTCATCAGGGTCTGCACTGTTTGCCACTCACCCAACTGTTTTAGACATAACTTTGGGTAGTAAATTGTAATTATTGTATCAAGTAATCGATTAAAAGCAAATCAGAAATGATAATCATTTTTTGGAATTTATCGATCGATTAATCGATTATATGATTAATCGTGGCAGCCTTAGTTTTAACCGCCGAAAAAAAAAGAATATTTTATTACAATTTTTCTTATTTCTGCTCAAAATATATAGTGTGGGTACACGTTAGAACCGCCTCATCGAGGCGTTCTAACGTCTACCCACAAGCTATATATTAGTGCACAAATATGAGAAATAACGTTTACCCCTGTAAATCCCAGTTTTTTCTGTGTGAAAGTGGGGTTCAATGGGCCAGAATTATATAGGCATGTTGTCGTTATGCATGGTTACATGAAGGCAAAGTATACAATATTTAGATACCGTAAGGAATTTTCTCGATATGTATACTCTTAAAAGGATAGAACATGATCTCGCACAAAAACTTATTCACTCTTTGGTACTCACAGAACTCTGGCCACATGTTGAAGGCTGAAAACCAACAAGCTAATGACGACTATCTTCACATACATACTGCAGACACGCCTCTAGCTTCAGATATGAATAAGTCAAGGAACCTGCCACACATTTGTTACTGTTATACATAGACAAAGATATGGTGGATATTTTGTGATAACAGTATGATAATTTTAATAGTCTATGATGAAGGTATCAATACCCACAACATAGATTTATATGGAGAAACAAGGAAAAGGGAAAACATCCTTCATTTTATCATCAAATACACACCTTATCATACACCACAACGAAACCTTTATAAAACTATTGTTGATGACGAAAGTAAAAACCATGTTTGTTTAACAATCTTGACTTGAGGTGATGGGCATGTGCGGGGATATTGCTGAAATATGGGCCTACAGTACAGGTACCGAAATGTTAATATCGTTCACGATTGATCGCGAACGAGAAAAGGATTACCCTACACAAGGCATTTCCACGTTTGGTCCACACACGCTAAAGTGCTCATCTCGCGCTTCATTTCCCCTTAGATTTGTGTTAATTTAATTACAACTCATTGTAACATAATGGTTGTAAAAGCAAAATGCAGTATCAATAACAAAATAGTTTGGTAATATCCAACAGCGATTTCATTTACTTGATATACATTATGTAAAGGTATGATTGTCTCTGTCGAGCTGATCTTGGATTGGTGATATTTATCCTCTTCCCTCTTTAGCGGTGGCTAACATTAATAATACAAATCAATTACATACATTAATAACGGATTTTTCATGACATTAAAGCTTAAATTTTAAAAATATTTGCTACCGATAAATAGGGATCGATATACAATACACGACAATACGATACAATTTCCCACCATTGGCATGTATATTGTTAACACATCGATCACTTGTTAAAGTAGTTTGTAGTCTTCTTGTTTTGTAGCTTTATAAAGCAGTTATTGGTCTGACAATCTAACGACTTTATGTCAATCAATGTACAAAAAATGAACATGCATGGTTAAATCAATCATGACTGAATGACTGACCAAAAATAAAGCATGAAATAATTACATAGTTCAGTTAAGAACGGTCCGAGTCGTTGATGAAGGAGATAAACAGTGTTTAGCTTCTTTAAACGGCCAATTTTGCAACTTGTAATTTGATAAAATCAATAATAATTTAGTCTTCAATAACGTCACAAACAAGTGAGCTGTAGATAATTATGATTGAATGTCATAGTCAAACTCTTGGTTTGTATTGCAGTTCAACGTCCTAGTCAACACTATTTTAGGTCATTTTTGAGCCGGTCAGTTTACCTATCCACACTTATCCTTGACAGGCTTATACATAAGCAGATAACTAGTACAGTGCACATTCTTATTTTAATCCAATGATGCTCAGCCATTAGCATGTACCTTAAAGAAGTGTGAGAAAATTAATTCCTGGTTAGCAATTAGGAAGAGAGGAGGTTTGTATGAATAGTTGTAAATTTTCTTTCCCGTCATTAACATCTGTTTCTGTTAAGCAATATAATTATATGTGATAATATATGTATCTTGTGTTGTATTTTCTGTTCTTAATGATACATGTACATAAGTGATATATGTGGTTAAACAGTTCATTGTGTGTTTGTTGCATTTCATTCCCTTGAAGTATGCTATTTTCTATCTTAAGCTTATTGCAACTTTAATATGACAATTTATTTGAGGCAGTTTACCAAAGTTGCTGCCCAGGTAAAGTGGTGAGAGTCGGGCCGTCCATGCTAATAAATCCTATCGGGTGGCAGGGCTTGGGATGTCATTTCATCTCAATATCGGGTAAAAGTCCTACAAAATTGGAAGCAACGTCTCCAAAATGACCTGTACAGTGTTAACTGGGACGTTAAACCTCAAATAAAACAAAACCACGAAGACGGAGCCTCCAGCCTATCGGGGCTTGGAGAAATAGATTTGGCTGCAATGTGCTTCTGCGCAGAGCTAAAACTGACCGCACATGATTACTGGCAAACCGCTTAGGTTTAAGCCTGTCCAGGCAAAGTAGGGCGAGTCGGACCGTCCTTGCATATAAACCCTATTGGTTTCATTGGGTGGCTGGGTTTGAGATGTCATTTCATCTCTATGCCGGGTAAACGTCCCACAAAATTAAGCAACGTCTCCAAAATCACGGAAATAGTGTTGAAGGGGACGTTAGACCTCAATTTAAATACACGAAAACGGGAACCTACACGGGCAGTCGCGAGGTTGCTTCAGTTTTGTGTGGTGTTTGTCGAATAACCCAGAACTAAACACAGAAGCTTGTTCACGTGACTGGCACGGGTGTGTAGAAAAACCAGGCAATGGTTATTTATAGAAAATAGCCAGGCTATTCTTATAGTTGAGACGTCAAAGTGTGCGTTAGGGTTAGAGGGTTATTTACAGACTCTGAAGTAGAATCATGCATTTGGTTTAATAAACAATGTAGACCCAGATCAGATGCCGATGAAATAGGAAGTTAAGAAATCAGGAAAACATTCAACTATAATGATTTGCCACTTTTAAATACTTGCACGCGTATTTAACAGACCCCTTAACGTAAAAACTGTCACAAACGATCCGTAAACCAGAAAAGGGCCATTCTGTCAGTAAAATTTACGGTATTTTCTTTTATTACACACTCTTCCATGTAATTGCCTTATGGTGTATGTTTGGCTTTAAGATGTGTTTAGTCTTGGTCAAATATTTTTTAACTATTGGACGGTTCTATTGGACGGTCATTGGTCTGCATTTATGGAATATTTTTGGAAATATTGTCAATATAAATAGTCATCTTGGTTAAAATGAAAAAGGAAAATAGAAGTGAAAGCAATGATAAGGAATCGATACAATTTTCCCACAGCCCCCATCAGAGACACCAAAGGGAAAGAAGCAAAAACATGAAACAACTTAATGGAAACATCAATAGCGGAAAGCCAAAAGGACAGTTACTTTCTAACATAATGGCCAATTGGCTATCCAAAACAAAATTATATGAGACTACTTGTCTCATAAAAATCATAAAATAGGTGTATCTGCGTGTAAATATGCACTGGTTCTATCATCGCTAGAGTCACGCCTAGTTTTGCAACAGAAGGTTATGTGTTTTTCCTTGGGTACTCCAGATTTTACCATCCTCTGATTAGCGATCGGCTTAAAATAAGTGACAATCACATACTCTAAACCACAACCCCACTACCCACACCTGTAAAAGAATGAACCAAAGTTTTGGGATATTAAGCACAACCCAGCAGGCACTAACCGTTGAACTTACGTTGAAACAACGTTAAAAACGTTGTTTCATCGTTAGCTCAACGTTGAGTCAACGTTTTGTGCCTGCAGGGAAATTAGATAAAAGGTTGTGAAAAACAGAGAATGATAAACATTGCATACCCTGATAATACTCTTCTTCACACGTTGTTGTCCTAAAACTATAAAGAAAACTTACAAAGACTGAAACTATCCCAGCAGGCACATGACGTAATTGTGACGTCACATCAATGTCGATACAACGTCATGACCTGTACGCAACGTCACATCAACGTCGGTGCAACGTCATGACGTTGCACCGACGTTGATTTGACGTTGTCATAGCGACGTGTGTCTGCTGGGATAATATCAAATTTCATCATGGTGAAAGCCAATCCACAAGACAATGAACGCCCACCAGGTCATTTGCAACTTAACCCATAAAATGCCAATAACAACAATTGCCGTCTGCTTTGTCGTCTGCTGGTTACTTTAAAAGTAGAAGTAAAACAAAGATCAGGAATCGATACAATTAACTTACTCCACCCATCAAAGACACCAAACGGAAAGAAACACAAAAATTAAGCGAACAGACCATAATGGAAACCTAAACAAAGGAAGGCCATAAGGACAGTTACTTTCCCACAAAATGGCCATATGGCCATCCAAAATAAAAAGACACAAGTGATACACACAGTAAGTAACAAACAACACCATAAATAAACCGCCACAATTTTGCAAACAGTGCGGACCCAAATCAGACTGCTCCTCTAGTTTGCCTGTTTACAAAAATATTTTTAAAAAGTTTGCAAAAAGATTCAACAGACGGCATAAGCAGACGACATTTTCTGATGTAGTTTGTCTTAGAGGTTCACCCGAATGAACACTTAAAATGCCAATCACCAAACTAACAGATGACATTTTAAAAGTACATTTGTTTGACTTTGTTTGATTTGAGGTTTAACGTCCCCGTCAACACTGTAAAGGTCATTTTGGAGACGTCGCTTCCAATTTTGTGGGACTTTTACCCGACATTGAGATGAAATGACATCTTAAGCCCTGTCACAAAATGAAACCAATAGGGTTTATATGCATGGATGGTCCGACTCGCAACGCATTGCCGGAGTCTAACTGTTGGTTTTCTTTTGCACCAGCAATTCTGTTGTTGTATGCTGTCGAGTCCTCAACCTTGTTTCATCTCTGTAGTTTTTGATTTGTATGTTCTCAGAGATGTTACACTGATGAGTTAGGAAGCTTTCATGAAGACTAAACAAAATTAGTGTATACCGCGACAGAGGTATGGGCGAGGATTATGGCCATGTAAAATCGATTTAAGCCCCCAGTGGAATTCTTTCCACTGACCGTTCCAAGGCGGTTCTTCTGTGGCGGTCTATTTATGTTGTTGTTTGTTACTTACTGTGTGTATCACTTGTGTCTTTTTTATTTTGGATGGCCATTTGGCCATTTTGTGGGAAAGTAACTGTCCTTATGGTCTTCCTTTGTTTAGGTTTCCATTATGGTCTGGTCGCTTCATGTTTGTGTTTCTTTCCCTTTGGTGTCTTTGATGGGTGGAGTAGTTAATTGTATCGATTCCTGATCTTTGTTTTACTTCTAGTTTTTATATCCGTTAAGCAGTTTACCAGTACTCGTGTGCGGGTCGGTTTCAGCTCTGCGTGGAAGCATCATGTAGCCCATACTTTAAAGGTTCAAACACCTTACATAACATCAGGTCAGATTGATTTACAAGTATGTTTACCTTTTGATGTTCTATAAGACGAAGGTACGGTGTGTATGGTCATTAGAATCACTTCTCGCAACTCGCATCACTTTTCCTTGGCAGCAGTACATCATAGTGTAGTTTATATTTTCTTTTCCTTTGGGATCATTGATTCCATTGAGGAATTTTGAAAATATTTGAGCGTTACTGATGAGACCTAATTGGCCGAAACTAGCTAGTCTATGCGCACTCAACATTTTTTCAGTTCTGTGGTGTATTCCTTGCTTCCAAAGGGTAACCCTTTTATAGAACATGTTAGACCTAAGCTGTTTGCCAGTTCTCAAGTTCGGTTAGTTTCAGCTCTGCGCGGAAGCACCGTGCAGCCCAATCTATTTCTCCTGGCCCAGATGGGCGGCGGCGCACATGAATGTATCCATATTTTGATCTTACCTTCTGGGGTCATGGGGTGAGGTCAAAAATCAAATGTTCAAGAAAATGCTTGTGAATGGAACTACTTTTTAATTAACTGGCCACAGGCAGGCGTTAAGCTTTATCTCTAATCTCAGACGAATTAAATACGGTGATAATGCATGTTCTTGGGCACAATAGTACTCGTAGATAAATTTGAAAGCTAAAATAAACTATTTATTTGCAGATTTTCATACAGAATGTAAAGCGCTGAGAAACTTTTATTCGAGCGGCCATGTTATTTCCTATGTCTTTTTGGCACGGTGACGTCAGAAACATTGCACTTGTTGACGTCGCGTTATACTACGTGTGCATGCCATGGCACTGAATGTCGTTTAACATGTCGCACTGTCTGCTATCTTTTTTTTGCTTAAATTTGCTAAATTATTGCAAACCCCTTGATTGTTTTGAATTGCGGCATAAACTAAATACATGTACATGCTTAGTGTCTTTAATAATAAAATATAATCTGTTCACCGCGACAATTTTATAGGGGCTCGCTGAAGCTCGCCCCTGTAAAATTGTCTAAGGCTCACCGATTATATTTTATTATTAAAAAGACACTAACCATGTATTTACTATATAACACTGGGGTGATGTGAGAGGCAAAGGTGTTGTTAAACTTACTCTAGGAGATTACATAAACTGACCCATAAGGTTGAACACCAACACAATAAATCCTGAAATAATTAGTAATCTCGCCATGTCACTTTTCATTACAGTTTTAGATATGACACCGTTTTAAGATGGATCTGCTCGGTATCTTCTCTCTTTCATCTTTGGATTAATGTTGTGTAAACCGCAGTATTGCTTTAAACTAACCACTGTTGTTGCAGTATATTTAATTTGCATTTTCAGGTCATGCTTTACCAATCAAATCACTTTTTAGCTCACCTAGCTCACCTGTCACAAAGTGACATGGTGAGCTTGTATAATCACATTTTGTCCATCGTGCGTGCATCCGTCCGTGTATGCGTCTGTAAACATTTTTTTCAAACGATATTTGCACCTAAGCCACTGATTGGATTCTGACCGAACCTCAGTCACAGGAATGATCCAAAATTAGTTGGTCCTCCTTTCAAAGTTGTTCGAATGGTTCCCGTCCATTGCACATCTAGGTCAAGGGTGCCTAAAATACATGTTTTAAAAAATCTTCTCTGAAACCGCCCAGGTCTTTAATATTTTGTATGAAGTTTCATCTAGTGGGCCTCTTTCAAGAATGTTCAGATTATAGCATTGGGGCAAAAAATGACCTCTCTCCGGGCCCCACATGTTTTACACAGACTTATGTAGAGAAAACCCTTAAAAATCTTCTTGTCTGAAACCAGAAGGCCCAGAGCTTTTGGGATCACTTTTTGTCCGTCGTCCGCCCTGCGTGCGTCCGTGCGTGTATCCGTGCGTTAACAATTTCTTCAAACGACATCTCCTCCTAAATTACTGATTGGATTTTTACCAAACTTCACGGGAATGATCCTTAGGTGGTTCCCTTTCGAAGTTGTTCAAATGGTTCCGGTCCGTTGCACATCTAGGTCAAAGGAGCAAAAAAAAATAGATTTTTTTCACCGAAAACTAAAAATATCTTCTTCTCTGAAACCACAATGCCAAGGTCTTTGATATTTGGTATGCGCTTCATCTAGTGGACCCCTACCAAGATTGTTCAAATTATAGTGCTGGGGCCAAAAATGCCCCCGCCCCGGGTCCCTTTGGTTTTATATAGGATTTTATAGGGAAAATCTTTAAAAATCTTGTTCTCTGAAACCGCAAGGCCCAGGTCTTTGATATTTCGTATGAAGCTTCATCTAGTGGACACCTACCAAGATTGTTCAAATTATAGTGTTGGGGCCAAACATGCCCCCGCCCCGGGGCCCTTTGGTTTTACATGGGCTTATATACGGAAAATCTTTAAAAATCTTCTTTTCTGAAACCGCAAGGCCCAGGTCTTTGATATTTGGTATGAAGCTTCATCTAGTGGACCTCTCCCAAGATTCTTCAAATTACCTGTATAGCTTCGGGGCCAAAAAGGCCCCCGCCGCGGGCCCACATATTTTATATAGACTTACATAGGGAAAACCTTTACAAATCTTCTTTTCTGAAACCACAAGGCCCAGGTCTTTGATATTTGGTAGTGGACTTCTACCAAGTTTCGTCAAATTATAGCCTTAGGGCCAGAGATGAAAATCATTTTTCTAAACATCGCTAATGATTTTCTGGCCCACAGATGAGCGATTCAGGGCCATATTGACAGACTTGTTACAATATTTCAGGTCATGCTAAACCAGTCAGCTCACTATGTTTCACACCAGATTCACAACTGTTAGTGACAGGGTCAGATGATAACCAGATTAAGATATATGATGTGTAAGTGTTATCCATGTTTTGAATATGTTTTTTTGTGTTTTTGTCTGTTTTGGTTTTGTTTAAAGAACAACTTTATGCCTTAGACATTGGAAAAGTTTTTATCATATGACGTCGCGTCTGAGAGTGTACTAACGCCATGTAATATTTTCGATAATCCACTAGTGGATTAAATATGCAAATTAGCTATATACGTCCCGTAACGTTACATGTACGACGTCCTTAACGACGTCGCGTTTTCTAACGGCGGAATATTGACATTTTTGCAAACAATCGTGAATAAAATGCGCTTTAAATGTCATATGATAAATAGAATCTTGCATTCGTGTTCATGTATTATTGAATTTATTAAACTCGTTGAGGAAAAGAGATAAAATGCTCGGCAAAGCCTCGCATTTTATCCCTTTTCCTCAACTCGTTTAATAAATCCAATAATACATGAACACTCATGTAAGATCCTCTATGTTCATGTCCAGCTTAGTGTTTACTACCTGGTCATTTGATCAACAGGTCTTTTTTATTCAACGATTTGTTAACTTAACAAATTCGTTTGAGGTGAAAGACTGTCTTTTTGTCGCGCCTGCTATTAGCATGGCACGATATAGGCGCCCAGTTTTCCGTCCGTTTGTCCGTTCGTTCGTTTTTCCGTCTTTTTGTCAAGACGGCAACATTTGCGACCACCCTAGCGTTCTCCCTAATGGTCAAGTTTATTTCTCAAGAACTATTGATATTTGGTACAAACTTGAATCTGTGGATGGCAACTTAAATGCAAGCATCCATATTTGACCTTGACCTAAATTTCATGGTCCACTGACTTTGTAGAATATTGCGACCACCCTAGCGTTCACCCTAATGGTCAAGTTAATTTCTCAAGAACTATAAGAGCTTCATTAATGATACTTGGTACAAACTTGTATCTGGGGATGGCAACTTGAATGCAAGCATCCATATTCATTTCATGGTTCACTGACTTTGTAAAACATTGCGACCACCCTAGCGTCACCCAAATGGTCAAGTTAATTTTTCAAGAACTATAAGAGCTTCATTAATGATACTTGGTACAAACTTGTATCTGGAGATGGAAACTTAAATGCAAGCATCCATATTTGACATTGACCTACATTTTATGGTTCACTGACTTCGTAAAATATTGCAACCACCCTAGCGTTCACCCTAATGGTTAAGTTCAGTTCTCAAGAATTATTTGAACTTCATTAATGATACTTAGTACAAGCTTGCATTTAAGAATGGCAACTTTTATGCAAACATCTATGTTTGACCTTGGCGTAGATGTCATGGTTCGGTGACTTTGCGCCCCCAAAGGCGCGACATAGCCGTCGGCGGAATTCTTGTTTAAAAGTGTTGATGTTGTGAAGTGTCAAAAACAGTCATGAAAGAGCCTTCTTAATGGTAATAACTTAGCTTTTTGTATTCCGCAACCGTGTTAAAATCAGGAAACCTTTTTGGCCACTTCATTGAAGTGTTTGTGACAGGCACCCAAATACAAGTTTGAAAGATGAAAACTAATAATTAACCATTATCTTGCTGTTCACGACAACCCCTTGCTAACAGTGTAGATCCAGATCAGATGGCTTCTGAAGAAGTCATCTGATCAGGATCAACACTGTTTGGCATTCAGTTTATGAATTTGTAGCAATAAATTACATCAAGTAATTTGATTGGTTGATAGACAGAAATGGGTGTGGCTTAAATGAATATTCAGCAAGATAAGGGTTAAAAGGTTACTCAGGAAAGACCGCAAGCAAAGAACACAGCCATCTCAAGTCACCTAAAGAAAGTATGTGACATGCATATGGAGGCACATACAAAAACAGGCGAAAGATGAACCAATGGTACAAAGCCAATTAACAAAAAAATCAGTCAAGCATGTCCGCGATAAAATATCACCATCTCCAGGTTATGGGAACAATAACTGAAAAGTTTCATTAAAAGTACCTTGAAAATTGTAGGAGGAGTTGTGGAGACAAAATTGTGATCACAGACCGATGGACGGACGAACCCATTACTATAGTCCCTTCGACTAACGTCGGGGGACAATAAGACGTTACAAAAGAACGACCGCCTTGGAACGGCCACTAGTAAAACTACTTCGGGGCTTCAACTCCAGAGTATATGAAATGTCAATCCTCGCCCTCAGTTCCATGGCAGCATCAGATTGTCCTTGTTAATCCATCATCGTTTAAGCACATTTCGCAGACAACATTTTCTTATTATTTTCTTATCTTCTCATCAAAATAAGGCTTAACATTAAATCTGAAATGTCTGCTTGGCATTCACTTGAAATGTCAGTCCTTATTTTCTCTGAAAAATTGTTAAAAGTTTGCCATTTGCTCTAGAACTTTCTGCAGTGCTTGAATGGCCACAGTCTATGATTGGAGTAAACTTAATAAAGCCTTGAAATAATGCCTTTCTTTGTGCACAGTATTGCTTATTAGCTCGCCTGTACGAAGTACATGGAGAGCTATTGTTGTCACCTCATTTGTGCGCGTTTGCGTGTGCGTTCCCGTCACACTGCGTTAAAGTTTTTCAAATGCTTATATCTCAACAGTCACTCATCCCAGAACACTCATATTTGGAACTTGAGTACCTGGGAGGGTCTTCTAGTGTTCAAAGACAACAGACCCCTGGGTTCATGCCCCGGGGTGGGGCTAGGGGTCAAAATCTAGAACACCTCTGTAAAACTGTTAAAGTTTTTGAATTGCTTATATCTCAACAGACACTCATCACAAGGGATTCATATTTTACAAGTTGGATACCCGGGCGTGTCTTCCGAGATTCCAAGACAACACACCCCTGGGTTCATGCCTGGGAGGACGGATGGGTTAGTGCTAGGGGTCAAAATCTGGGACACCTTTGTAATTTGTTATATATGTTTCCAATATGCTAACGAGTTATAAACAAAATTGGTTATAAATCAGCCAACCATGTGACATTGGTTCAAGTGTAAAAGGGTGAAGGTCATGGTGACCTACATTTCACGGGCCAGTGATTTTGCCTTATATCTTGAAGACTGTTTGTTGGAGAAATGTCATACCTGGGATATTAGTACCATGTGACCCCATGATTGACCTCAAAATATATCTTGGTCACTGTGACCTATATTTCATGGTACAGTGATTATAACCCCGCTTTGAAAAAGTGGGAGCTATATTGGATTTGGCTTGTCCGGAATTCCGTCCGTCTGTCTGTCTGTCTGTAATTTGTCCGGAATTCCGTCTGTCTGTAATATTTGATAGTGGGTACCTTGTTACCGCAACTCCTCTTACAGTTCTAGGTCAATCCTTTTGACACTTTACAGGTGTTTTCATATAGGTCTGAAGATATGCATATTCTTTCTTCATTATCCTTAAATAATTTTTTTCACTTATTTCACCTTTTTTAACTTAGACAATTTTTGAGATCTACTAATGTTAAAATGTATAGGGAGTAGCTACCTTGTTACCGCAACTCCTCTTACAGTTCTAGGTCAATCCTTTTGAAACCGTCCGTCCGTCCGTCCGTCCGTCCGTCCGTCCGTCCGTCCGTCTGTCCGTCATTCCGTCAACATTTTACACTGGATGTCTTGTCATCGCAACTCCTCCTACACTTTTAGACCGATCATTTGGAAACTTTGCATGTGTTTTCGCCATGGTATGAGGATGCGCATGTGGTTTGCACTTAATCTTCGAATCAATTTTTGTCACTTTTTCCATATTGTGAACTTAGTCATTTTTAGGTATGCGATACGTACCTCTTGTCATCGCAACTCCTCTTACACTTTTATACTGATCATTTGGAAACTTTGCATGTGCTTTCCCCTTGGTATGAGGATGCGCATATGGTTTGGACTTAATCTTCGAATCAATTTTTGTCACTTTTTCCAGATTGTGAACTTAGTCATTTTTAACCTTCAATTGGTATTGGGTTGGTACCTCTTGTCATCGCAACTCCTCCTACACTTTTATACCAATCATTTGGAAAATTTGTATGTGCTTTCGGCATGGTATGAGGATGCGCATGTGGTTTGGACTTAATCTTCGAGTCATTTTTTGTCACTTTTTCCATATTGTGAACTTAGTCATTTTTAACCTACAATTGATATATGATAGGTACCTCTTGTCATCGCAACTCCTCTTACAGTTTTATACCAATCATTTTGAAACTTTGCGTGTGCTTTCCCCATGGTTTGAGGATATGCGTGTGCTTTCGACATAATTCTCAGAATTTTTTCTTTTCACTTTTTGCACATTATGAACTTAGCCATTTTTTATGCTTTAGTTGATATACAATAGGTACCTCTTGTCATCGCAACTCCTCTTACAGTTTTATACCAATCATTTTGAAACTTTGCGTGTGCTTTCGCCATGGTTTGAGGATGTGCATGTGGTTTGGACATAATTCTCAGAATATATTTTTTCACTTTTTGCACATTATGAACTTAGCCATTTTTTATGCTTTAGTTGATATACAATAGGTACCTCTTGTCATCGCAACTCCTCTTACAGTTTTAAATTGATCATTTTGAAACTTTGTGTGGTATGAGGATGTGCATGTGGTTTGGACTTTAACTTCGGATTAATTTTTATCGCTTTTTCCACATTGTGAACTTAGTCATTTTTAACCTTCAATTGATATATGATAGGTACGTCTTGTCATCGCAACTCCTCTTACAGTTTTATACCAATCATTTTGAAACTTTGCATGTGCTTTTACCATGGTATGAGGATGTGCATGTGATTTCGACATAATTCTCAAAATATTTTTTTTCACTTTTTGCGCATTGTGAACTTAGTCATTTTTAAGCTTCAATTGATATACAGGAGGTACCTCTTTGTCACTGAAACTCCTCTTACAGTTTTATACTAATCATTTTGAAACTTTGCATGTGTTTTTGCCATTGCATGAGGCCCTGCATGTGGTTTGGACTTAATCTTCGGATCAATTTTTGTCACTTTTTCCACATTGTGAACTTAGTCATTATTAACCTTCAGTTGATATATGATAGGTACCTTGTCATCGCAACTCTTACAGTTTTATACTAATCATTTTGAGGATGTTCATATGCTTTGGATATAATTCTTGGATCATTTTAGTTCATTTTATCACATTGTGAAATTAGTCAGTTTTTTACCCCACATATATAGTCTATGGATTCTTCTCAAAGCCCAATACTCATCTCTTCTGCCTTAAATAAACTTTGATTTTTTGTGTTGGGCAGGTGGGGAGCAGGTGCGACATCAACTTCACCGAAGTTGAATTTCTGGTTTCATTATCCTTAAATAATTTTTTTCACTTATTTCACCTTTTTTAACTTAGACAATTTTTGAGATCTACTAATGTTAAAATGTATAGGGAGTAGCTACCTTGTGAGCCACAACTCCTCTTACAGTTCTAGGTCAATCCTTTTGAAACTTTACAGGTGTTTTCATATAAGTCTGAAGATGTGCATATTCTTTTTTTATCATCCTTAAATAATTTTTTCACTTATTTCACCTTTTTTAACTTAGACAATTTTTGAGATCTACTAATGTTAAAATGTACAGGGAGTAGCTACCTTGTGACCACAACTCCTCTTACAGTTCTAGGTCAATCCTTTTGAAACTTTACAGGTGTTTTCATATAGGTCTGAAGATGTGCATATTCTTTTTTCATTATCTTTAAATAATTATTTTCACTTATTTCACCTTTTTTAACTTAGACAATTTTTGAGATCTACTAATGTTAAAATGTATAGGGAGTTGCTACCTTGTGATCGCAACTCCTCTTACAGTTCTAGTCAATCCTTTTGAAATTTAACAGGTGTTTTCATATAGGTCTGAAGATGTGCATGTGCTTTTTTCATTATCCAAAACCTATTTTTTAACTTAGACTGTTTTTCAGATCTAATAACGCGAAAAGTCTATAAGGCGTAGGTACCTTGTTAGGGATTTAACCCTCTCACAAGTCTTTACCTTTAATTCATGAGTCTTTCTCCTCTGACAGGGCTATAGCGGGGCTATAGTCAGATCCTCTGACAGTTCTAGTTTTGCCTTATATCTTGAAGACTATTTGTTGGAGAAATGTCATACCTTGGATATTAGTGCCATGTGACCCCATGATTGACCTCAAAATATATCTAGGTTACTGTGACCTATATTTCATGGTTCAGTGACTTTGCCTTTTATCTTGAATACTTTTCGAAGGAGAAATATCATACCTGGACTATTACATCCATGTGACCTGATAATTGACCACCAAATATATCTAAGTCACTGTGACCTATATTTCATGGTTCAGTGATTTTGCCTATTATCTTGAATACTATTTGATGGAAAAATGTCATACCTGAATTATTAGTTCCATGTGGCTCCATGATTAACCTCAAAATATATCTAGGTCAGTGTGAACTATATTTCATGGTTCAATGATTTTGCCTATTATCTTGAATACTATTTGATAAAGAAATAACATACCTTGATTATTAGATCCATGTGACCTGCTGATTGACCTCAAAATATATCTATGTCATTGTGACCTATATTTCATGGCTCAGTGATTTTGCCTATTATCTTGAATTATGTCTCCCCGAAAATTTTTTTTTCGGAGAGACATATTGTTTTTCCCCCGGGCGTCTGTCTGTCTGTCCTTCTGTCCGTCTGTCACACATTCGTGTCCGCTCTGTAACTTGAAAACCGTTCGAGCTATCTTCACGAAACTTCATATAAATATTAATCAGCATTAGACGACGTGCAGTGCGCAAGAACTATAACTCTCGCGTTTTTACTTTTTGAAAATCGTGTCCGGTCAATAACTTTTTTATTTTCAGATGGATCTTAAAATTACTTGGCAGAAATATTAACAACCATGAGACGATGTGTGGTGCGCACGATGCAGGTCGTTACCTTAAAGGCCAAGGTCATACTTAGAGGTCAAAAGTAAAACTAGAGCTGTCAGTGAAACTGACTAGGGCCCCGGCAGCGCTATCAGAAATTTGTGGACGGACAGACGGACAGACAGACAGACAGACAGACAGACAGACAGACGGACGGACAGAGTGATTACTATAGGGCACCCACACTTTCAGTGCGGGGCCCTAAAAAGGGACATTTTTTCGTGTTTGGTCAATAACTTCCTTATTTTGAGATGGATTTTAAAATTACTTGGCATATGTATTAACAACCACGATACGATGTGCGGTGTGTATGAGGCAGGTCGGTACCTCAAAGGTCAAGGTCATACTTAGAGGTCAAAGGTAAAAAAGGGGCCTTTTTTCATGTTTGGTCAATAACTTTCTAATTTTGAGATGGATTTTGAAATCACTTGGCAGAAATGTTAACCAATATAAGAAAATGTGTTGCATGCATGACCCAGTTTGGTACCTCAAAGGTCAAGGTCATACTTAGAGGTCAAAGGTAAAAAAGGGGCCTTTTTTCGGGTTTTGTCAATAACTTGCTTATTTTTAGATAGAATTTGAAGTTACTTAGCAAAAATATTAACTTTCATGAGACAATGTGTTGCATGTATGATTCAGTTTGGTACCTTAAATGTCAAGGTCATACATAGAGGTTAAAGGTAAAAAAATGGGCCTTTTTCGTGTTTGGTCAATAACTTTAAGATGGATTTTGAAATTGCTTGAACTTTCTTATTTTAGATGTATTTTGAAATTGCTTGGCAGACATGTTAACCACCATGAGATAATTTGTTGCACGCATGACACAGTTTGGTACCTGAAAGGTCAAGGTCATACATAGAGGTTAAAGGTAAAAAGGGGCCTTTTTGTGTTCTGTCAATAACTTTCTTATTTCTAGATGGATTTTGAAATTACTTGGCAGAAGTGTTAACCACCATGAGACGATGTGTTGCGTGCATGACCCAAGTTGGTACCTCAAATGTCAAGGTCGTACAAAGGGGTCAAAGAACAAAAAGGGGCCATTTTTCGTGCTCAGTCAATAACTTTCTTATTCCTGGATAGATTGTGAAATTACTTGGCAGAAATGATAACGATCATGAGACGATGTGGTGCACATTAGACCCAGGTCGGTACCTCCAAGATCAAGGTCATACTAAGAGGTCAGAGGTAAAAAAAGTTTTTGTTTTTTTTTTGTGTCCAGTCAATAACTTTTTTTATTTCTGAATGGACTTAATAAACCATGCAGAAATGTTCACCGTCTTTAGACCATGAGTCATGTGCAAGACAAAGGTCCATACCTCCAATGTCAAGGACACACCTAGAGGTCAAAGGTAAAAAAGGGACAGTCAATTACTTCCTCATTCTTCGATGGACTATGAAATTACTTGGCAGAAATGTTAACCATCATGAGACGATGTGTTGTACCTCAAAGGTCAAGGCCATACTTAGAGGTCAAAGGTAAAAAAGGGCTTTTTTGTGTACGGCCAATAACTTTTTTATTTCTCTATGAACATTTTTAAAGTTACTTTGCAGAAATGTTCATCTTCATTAGATGACGTGTTGCACACAAGACCCAGCTCAATACCGCCAATGTCAAGGTCATACTTAGAGGTCAAAAACGGGGGAGACATCTGTGTTTTTGTAGAAAAATAAATTCTAGTAATATTTTGATAACAAAATGTTATACCTGGGATATTAATTCAATGCAACCAGATGATTGACCTCAAAATATATCTAGGTCAGTTTGACCTATATTACATGGTTCAATGACTTTGATTTTTATCTTGAATACTATTGGATGGAGAAGCTTCATATCTGAATATTCAATTCCATGTGACCAGATGATTGACATAGAAATATATCTAGGTCAGTGTGACCTATTTTCAAGGTTCAATGATTAGCCTTATAATTCAGACACAATTTGATTCTGAAATGTAATATCTGGAATATATGTTCCATGTGACCTGATGATTGACCTTAAACTATATGTAGGTGAGTGTGATCTATATTTCATGGTTCAATAATTTTACCTTATATCTTGAAGGCGCGAAACAGGCGAGCTATGCTGTTATGCGACAGCTTTTGTTTTTATTATCCTTATAAGATAGAATATTTTTTCTTTCTTTTGCACAGAAAAAATGCTAACTTGATTGAAACATTGTCCGGGCATTCCGACTCGGTATTGAGTGTGTCGTTTTCTCCAGATAATACAAATTTTATCTCCAGGTAAGTAAAGCTGGCATAATTTCTCAGATTATCGATAAATCGATCGATAAATTCCTTTAAAAATGATTAACGTTATTGATTTGATAATAATTGATCATTTCATAAGTATAATTTACTACCAAGTGGTGAGACTTGAATAGCTGGATGAGTAGCAAACAGTGCAAACGCTGGTGAGACGCCTATCCAAATATATTGAAAATTTTACCACCATGAAATGGAAATTTCCAGACAAAAACATCTGAAATTTTCATATTTCCGCTCAAAACATAGATTATTGGTACTCTTAGAACCGCCTCAGCTAGGAAGTTCTAACGAGTAAGCACAATCTTATGTTTTTGAGACGAAATAAGAAATATAATATTTACCCAGGTAAACCCCAGTTTCACAATATAAAAAAGTGGGGTTTATGAAGGTCAAAATAATAGGCTTGTTTTCTTGATGAATTTCTTTTTATTCTATACAGGATTTTGGCAAGAGAACTAGTTTGGGCTGCTACTATAAAAATGACAAGGTCATGTTATTTTTCACAATGTGAAAATAGGTCCTGTTATTTTTCACAATAAAAATATAGAGAATGCCAGGTCGTGTCTTTTGATATCATGTTTATCAGGCAAGGCTTCAAGAACGCTTGTAGAATCGCGAGACTTGCCGAGCGATACTACATGCGTTATCGAAGCAGAGCCTGATAAACTTGATATCAAATGACACTAAGCTGGTATTCTTTTTTTCAGTTTATCCCCTTATTCACTCATTAAATATGTAATTTACGATCAGTTATCAATTATCCTCAGTGCATGTCAACATTCCAACGAGCAATAATCGGTCCATATATTTAGTATAATCTGACCATATTTTTTCGTATCATATTTTTTTCGCGTAATTTTTTCATTTATTTTTTTTTCAGTAATTATAACATTTTTTGCCATTTTTTTCCGTTGTCCGGTTCATTCATTAAAGTGCATTCTCACGTTGACATGATAAAGCTCTCTTGTCCTGAGATAGCATATCTTTATCAGGTCAGTGCGTTACTTTGTAATATATATAGGGGGTAACTGATAAATATCCTTTTCATTTGTTTCAGACATGCATTTATAGCACTGCTCACACTAAATAGTATAATGCATATGTTTTTCTTTTTGTTTGTTTGTAATGGAGTTTAACGGCCGGCCCAATCAACACTATTTTAGGTCATTTTTGAGCCGATCAGTTTACCTATCCACACTTTCCTTGGCAGGCTTATACGTAAGCGGTTAACCAGTACAGTGCACATTCGTTTGCCAGAAACTGACAACTGCCCTTCTTGAATCAGCGGAAACATCACGTGAAAACGTCCGTGAAATGAAGACCCCCCCCCCACCTGAACCCCACTTTATATAGAGAAAACTGGGGCTTAGGGGGTATACATTTTTTTTCTATTCAAAGACATAGGTTGTGGGTACTCATTAGAACCGCCTCGATGATGCGGTCCTAACGAGCACTCACAACCTATGTTTGTGGTAAAAGTAAGAAAAATATCACAAATTTTCATCAGAAACCCCACCTAAACCCCACTTTATATAGAGAAAACTGGGGCTTAGGGGGTATACATTTTTTTCTATTCAAAGACATAGGTTGTGGGTACTCATTAGAACCGCCTCAATGAGGCGGTTCTAACGAGCACTTACAGCCTATGTTTGTGGTAAAAGTAAGAAAAATATCACAAATTTTCGTCAGAAAAGTCACCATTTTCGAGATATGAAAGAATGCACTATGTCGCACGGATGTGTTATCGTTATGAGGAGAGAATGACCGTAGAAAAGACTTCATGATCAATCTCCACGAAAGAATGTAGCCGACCCCGGCAGGTCTCGAACCAGCGTCCTGCTGATTACCAGTCAGAAGGGCATCCGACTGAGCTACCGAACCTGCCATAATGCATGTGTATGTATATTTCAGTTCCACAGACAAGACAGTAAAACTGTGGAATGCGGGCTCAAGACAGTGTGTCCACACATTTTCTGACCATACAGATCAGGTATATTACTGTTATAGGAATAAACTATGGTTTTTCAAGCATTAACATTCGCCCGGTCATGAGGAAGCTGTTTGAACATAAGGCCGCCAGGATCTTCCGACGGATCCGGCAAATGTAATGCAATGAAATAACCATGGATGATCGTTGTTCTTGCATAGCTTCGGCCCCCGCCCATAGGGGCTTGAAGAAATATATGGGCTGCATGATGCTTCCATGCAGAGCTGAATCCGGCCCGCACACTAGTACTGGTAAACCGCTTAGAGGATCTAAGCCTGTCCAGGAACCGCGGTGTGAGGTGGACCGTCCCTGCTAATAAACCCTATTGGTTTCATTGGGCGACAGGGCTTGAGATGTCATTTCATCTCAATGTCGGTAAAAGTCCCACAAAATTGGAAGCAATGTCTCCAAAATGACCTTTACAGTGTTGACGGGGACATTAAACCTCAAATTAATCAAAATCTTGCATAGCTTACGATTCCGACAGCAAATATTTACGAAAACGCCCCCAAAGCTATCTATAAACTCCATATAAACTCTTGAAATGCGACCGGCGAACCAATATGGCGGCCAGTTCAGAATGATGTTTACAATGACGTTGTTACGCAGTAACCATCTAACGTCATCATAGAACAGAACCACCATGAGATGATGTGTCATGTGCAAAACACAGGTCTGTACCTCCAAGGTCAAGGTCATACTTAGAGGTCAAATGTAAAAAAGGGTTTTTTCGTGTCCGGTCAATAACTTTCTAATTTCTGGATGGACTTTTTTAAGTTACCTTGCAGATATGTTCACCTTCAATAGATGATGTGTTGCGCAGAATACCCCGGTCAATGCCTCCAATGTCAAGGTCATACTTAGATGTCAAAAAGTGTGGTTACATCTGTGTTTTTTGTAGAAAAACAAATTCTAGTTTGAAAAAGGGTGTAGTAAAATTAACTTATCAGTTATCCCCTGTATATATTGCATTGTAACGCATCGACCTGATAAAGATATGCTATCTCAGGACACGTGAGCTTTATCATGTCAACGTGACATTGCACTTTTATGAATGAACCGGACTACTGGAAAATGACAAAAAATGTTATTGTAACTGGGCAAAATGGCATAATTACTTGGAAAAAATATCATAGGAAAAACATGGCCAACAGATACTATAAACATATTGACCACCAGAATGCTTGGACGCACTGAGGACCGTCAATTAATTACCGTAAATTGCTAATTTAAGAGTGTACAAGGGATAAACTGATAAATAGAATTATACCGGATTTTTGTCATTTGATAGCAAGTTTATCAGGCTCGGCTTCGAGAACGCATGTAGAATCGCCCGGCAAGACTCGCGATTCTACAAGCGTTCTCGAAGCCTTGCCTGATAAACTTGATATCAAAAGACACCAACCTGGTATTCTCTATTTATTCAGTGGGATAAAAGCTAACACGGTTTTGAATGTGACAGGGTTCAAAGATGACCAGAACTTTGGATGTAACATGGTAAAAAAGGCGAGAATAGTCTGTAATACAGGGCACACACAACATTTTCAGCTCGGCTGTTTCAGAAGAAAACAACGAGGTATTGTCATAGCTCTGGCATCTTCTTCGTCGTGCAAAAACTTGGAAATTTTCGTCTGCGTCGTGCAAAAACTAAGACATTTTGTAATATCTCTGTCATTACTGAACATATTAACTTGAAACTCGGACTAGTTGTTCATTATGAAAAGGGGCTGCAGCCGAGCGTTGGTACCCGCATGCGGTGCTCTTGTTCTTATTTACATGTATACTGCAACCATAGGTTGTGGGTGCTGGTTGGAACCGCCTCACTGAGGCGGTTCTAACCAGTACCCACAGCCTATGTTTTTGGGCAGAAATGAGAAAAATAATGTATACATCATAGAACACGCAGTCGATGGTAGACCATAGCAAATCCCCACAATGGCTAAGTACAAAATAACATAGTTTGTTTGTTTGTTTGATTTGAGGTTTAACGTCCCCGTCCACACCCTAAAGGTCATTTTGTAGACGTTGCTTCCAATTTTGTGGGACTTTACCCGACATTGAGATGAAATGACATCTCAAGCCCTGTCGTCCAATGAAACCAATAGGGTTTATAATTATGGACGGGTCGACACGCACCGCTTTGCCTGGGCAGGGCTTAGATCCTCTAAGCGGTTTACCAGTACTCGTGCGTGGGTAGGTTTCAGCTCTGCGTGGAAGCATCATGTAGCCCATATATTTTTTCAAGCCCTGATGGGCGGTGGCTGACCAAACAACATATACTTGTAATTTAATTTTATTAAACCCTCCCCCAGGGTGCCAATCTGACCTCAGGGTCAAAATTGTACTTGTATTGTATTCTACAGCAATCCCCATGGATTTGCTATGTCATATGCCAATGTTCTGGAAAACTTAAATTTTGACCACCTGACGCAGTGATCTCAGCCAAAATCCCATTCAGTGTGTTTTACATATTTCATTACTCATTACTTATGCAAAGTTTGACATCAAAATCTATAAAATTGACTTTGCGATGAACATTATCGATATTTGACCTCTCCCCAGGGTTCCGGGGTGGGACCAAAAATAAATACACTCTTGCACACCCACTCATGTAAGCTACACCCACACCAAATTTGGTTGGATTCCAATTTACAATTTAGGAGGAGATAGCATAATAGATGGATGGATGGAAGTGATTTTAATATCCCCTTTGGTTTTTAGCTCACCTAAGCACGAAGGGCTCAAGGTGAGCTATTGTGATCGGTCTTTGTCCGTCGGATGTTGTCCGTCCGTCCGTCGTCAACTTTTGCTTTAAACGACTTCTTCTCCAAAACTGCTGAGCAGATTATGAAATAATTTCACAGGAATGTTCCTTGGGTGACCCTCTATCAAAATTGCTCAAATCGTTCCGCTCGGGTGAATAAGATGGCCGCCAGAGCTAAAAATAGAAAAACCTTTAAACGACTTCTCCTCCTTAACCAGTGCATGGATTTTGAAATAATTTCACAGAAATGTTCCATTGGTGACTCTCTACCAAAATTGTTCAAACTGTTCCGCTCGGATGAACAAGATGGCCGCCAGAGCTTAAAGTAGAAAAACCTTTAAACGACTTCTTCTCCTTAACCAGTGAATGGATTTCAAAATAATTTCACAGGAATGTTCCTTGGTTGACCCTCTACCAAAATTACTCAAATTGTTTCGCTAGGGTGAACAAGATGGCCACCAGAGCTAAAAATAGAAAAAAAACCTGTAAACGACTTCTCCTCCTTAACCAGTGCATGGATTTTGAAATAATTTCACAGGAAGGTTCCTTTGGTGACTCTCTACCAACATTGCTCAAACCGTTCCGCTCGGATGAATAAGATGGCCACCAGAGCTAAAAATACAAAAACCTTTAAACAACCTCTTCTCCTTAACCAGCAAAGGATTTAAAAATAATTTCACAGGAATGTTCCTTGGTTGGCCCGCTACCAAAATTGCTCAAATCGTTCAGCTCGGGTGAACAAGATGGCCGCCAGAGCAAATAAAAAAGAAAAACCTTTAAACGACTTTTCCTCCTTAACCAGTGCATGGATTTTGAAATAATTTCACAGGAAGGTTCCTTGGGTGACTCTCTACCAAAAATGCTCAAACCGTTCCGCTCAGATGAACAAAATGGCCACTAGAGCTAAAAATAGAAAAACCTTTAAACGACTTCTTCTCTTTAACCATTCGATGGATTTCAAAATAATTTCACAGGAATGTTCCTTGGGTGACCCTCTACCAAAATTGCTCAAATCGTTCCGCTCGGGTGAACAAAATGGCCACCAGAGCTTAAAATAGAAAAACCTTTAAACGACTTCTTCTCCTTAACCAGTGGATGGATTTCAAAATAATTTGACAGGAATTTTCCTTTGGTGACCCTCTACCAAAATTGCTCAAATCGTTCCGCTCGTATGAACAAGATGGCCAACAGAGCTAAAAAATAGAAAAACCTTTAAACGAATTCTCCCTCTTAACCAGTGCATGGAGTTTGAAATAGTTTCACAGGAAGGTTCCTTGAGTGACCCTCTACCAAAATTGCTCAAACCGTTAATTATGCTCGGATGAACAAGATGGTCATCAGAGCTAAAAATAGAAAAACCTATAAATGAGTTCTTCTCCTTAACCAGTGGATGGGTTTCAAAATAATTTTACAGAAATGTTCCTTGGGTGACCCTCAACCAAAATTGCTCCAAATGTCCCGCTGGGATGAACAAGATGGCCACCAGAGCTAAAATATAAAAATCTTTAAAAGTCTTCTCTTCCTTAACTATTGGATGCATTTTGAAAAAAAAAACTGCACAAGAATGATCCTTGATGGACCCTCTACCAAATTTGCTCAAACTGCTCTGCTCGGATTAACAAGATGGCCACCAGGGCTAAAAATAAAAAACTTTAAACAACTTCTGGCCCTTAACCAGTGGATGGATTTCGATATAATTTCACAGGAATGTTTCATGGGTGACCCTCTATTGAAATTGAACAAACAATTCTGCTTGGATGAAAAAGTTGGCCGCTAGAGCTAATAATAGAAAAACTTTTAAATAACTTCTCCTGCTTAACCAGTGGATGGATTTCGAATTAATTTCATTATGATAACACACCCATGTGTCTTAGTGCATTTTTCATATCGTCAAAATGGCAACTTTGCTGATGAAAATCCATGATATTTCTCTTATCAATGCTCAAAACACAGGTTGGTGCTCGTTAGAACAGCCTCATTGAGGCTGTTCTAACGAGTACCCACAGCCTATGTCTTGGAGTAGAAATAAGAAAAATAATGTATACCCCCATAAACCCCAGTTTTCTCTATATGGAGTGGGGTTTAGGGGGTATTCATTTCACAGACTTGTTTTGAAATTGCTCAACCCGTTGTGCTTGGATGAACAAGATGGCTAAAATTATAAAAACCTCCATGTGTCAACCAAAATTGCTCAAGCCCTCTACTCTACCATATATTATCTACATTTTTATTTGTACAATATGGATCAGGTGAGCGATCCAGGGCCATCATGGACCTCTTGTTTTAATAGAGGATCTTACATGAGTGCTCATGTGTTATTGAATTTATTAAACGAGTGGAGGAAAAGGGATAAAATGTGCGAGACTGTGCCGAGCATTTTATCCCTTTACCTCGACGAGTTTAATTAATTCAATAATTTAATGAGCACGAATGCAAGAGTGTTTGTCATATGACATTTGAAACGCATTTAATGCTCGTTATTTGTACAAAAATGTCAGTATTCCGCCATTAGTAAACGCGACGTCATACATGTAACGATACGGTACGTATCTAACTAATTTGCATATTTAATCCTCTAGTGGATTATCAAATGTATTACATGACGTTATTACACTCTCAGACGCTACATCATATGATAAGATAAATTAATAAACAAGCATAGATTTTTAGCTCAACTGAGCACGAAGTGCTCAAGGTGAGCTTTTGGGATCGGTCTTTGTCCGTCGTCCGTGCGTCCGTCCGTCCGTGCGCCCGTCGTCAACTTTTGCTTTAAACAACTTCTCCAAAACTACTGGACAGATTTTGATCTAATTTCACAGGAATGCTCCTTGGGTGATCCACTACCAAAATTGATCAAACTGTTCCGCTCGGGTGAACAAGATGGCCGCCAGAGCTAAAAATAGAAAAACATTTACACGACTTCTTCTGCTTAACCAGTGGATGGATTTTGAAATTATTTCACAGGAATGTTCCTTGGATGACCCTCTATCAAAATTAATCAAACCGTTCTGCTCGGGTGAACAGAATGGCCGCCAAAGCTAAAAATAGAAAAACCTTTAAACGACTTCTTGTCCTTATAGCCCGGTCACACCTTTACGTTTCTGCTACGTTTCACCACGTTTCTGACAAAAACCCAAAACGTGGCCAAACGTCGCAACCTGCTGCGTTTTTTATGCAAATTAGATGTCTTGTTGTGTACATGGAGTACGAGCTACGTTTCTACTGCGAAGCTGCGGCGTAAGACCCACGTATCGCGGCGTTTGCTTGACGTAAGTGCTGCGTATATCGCGTTGCTGTTACGTAGGAGCTGCGTTTCATTCTGACCTGCGGGTTGCTGTTGCGTAACAGCGGCGTTTTAAAACGTATGTGGTAATAGTATTGTTGCCAGCGTCTTGGTCGCCTCCTTCTCACAATCCCTTGGCCAACTCTAATCGCTTGCAGCCTCCTGCCCACTTGCCGTTTCTTTTCAGTCTCGATTAAGGTCCATAGTAAACCAACAACAACAATCTGTTCTTCAGAATAATAATCCATGATAGCTTTGACATGAATGCGAAGGACCCGAATGCTTGCTGTTGTATATATATAATTTATATATGAGACCACTTGATCGAGATTAAAATGTATTATGTGATGCCACTTGACCTCATTTGAAACTCAACAAAAGCCACAATCGTCGCGATTACGCCGCAGGTAAACTTGAAACGCCACAGCTATTTTTACTACGTCGTACATACGCAGCAATAACGTCGCACATACGACAGCTACGTAGTACTTACGCCATGCTTACGTTATGATACGCCGTGGAAACGGCGTATTTAAAGTTAAAACGTAACAGATACGCCGTAGATCCGAAAGGAACGTCGCTGTTACGCAGCGACAACGTGTCGTACGCCACACTTACGTGGTTAGTCTTGAGTGGCGTATGTGCGGCGTAAGAGGCGTTTGTGCTACGCTGCTGCTGCGTTCCTTTCGTTTGCACTGCGTTTCTGCTACGTATGTACGACGTTTCGAACCTGCCACGTATGTGCGACGTAAAGAAGTTGCATGCAACTTCTTTACGTGGCAGCCTCGCGTAAGAGGCGTTCCTGCTACGTATCTCGGCGTAAGAGCTACGTTCCTGCGGCGTACCTTTCGTTTCGCCACGTTTTGAGAAACGTAGCGCTTACGCGGGTCGAAACGTAAAGGTGTGACCGGGGTATTAACCAGTGGATGGATTTCACAATTACTCCACAGGAATGTTCCTTGGGTGACCCTCTACCAAAATTGCTCAAAATGTTTCGCTCGGGTGAACAAGATGGCCGCCAGAGCTAAAAATAGAAAAACATTTAAACGACTTCTTCTCCTTAACTAGTGGTTTGATTTTGAAATTACTTCACAGGAATGTTCCTTGGATGACCCTCCACCAAAATTTCTCAAACGGTTCCACTCGGGTGAACAAGATGGCCGCCAGAGCTAAAAATAGAAAACCTTCAAATGACTTCTTCTCCCTAACCAGTGGATGGATTTTGAATTATTTCACTGGAATGTTCCTTTGGTGACCCTCTACCAAAATTGCTCAAACCGTTCCGCTCGGGTGAACAGAATGGCCGCCAGAGCTAAAAATAGAAAACCTTTAAACGACTTCTTCTCCCTAACCAGTGGATGGATTTTGAAATTATTTCATAGGAATGTTCCTTGGGTGACCCTCTACACAATTGCTCATACCGTATCGCTCGGGTGAACAAAATGGCCACCAGAGCTGAAAATAGAAAAACCTTTAAACGACTTTTTGTCCTTAACCAGTGGTCGGATTTTGAAATTATTTCACAGGAATGTTCCTTTGACGACCCTCTATCAAAGTTGCTCATACCATTCTGCTCGGGTGAATAAAATGGCCGCCAGAGCTAAAAATAGAAAAACCTTTAAACGACTTCTCCTTAACCAGTGGATGGATTTTGAAATTATTTCACAGGAATGTTCGTTTGTGACCGTCTACCAAAATTGCTCATACCGTTTCGCTCGGGTGAACAAAACGGCCGCCAGAGCTTAAAATAGAAAACCTTTAAACAACTTCTTCTCCTTAACCAGTCTATGGATTTTGAAATTACTTCACAGTAATGCTCCTTTGGTGGTTCTCTACCAAAATTGCTCAAACCGTTCAGCTCGGGGGAACAAAATGGCCGCCAGAGCTAACAACAGAATAACCTTTAAACGACTTTTTCTCCTTAACCAGTTGATGGATTTTGAAATTATTTCACCAGAATGTTCCTTGGGTGACCCTCTACCAAAATAGCTAAAACAGTTCCGCTCAGGTCAACAAACTGACCACCAGAGCTAAAAATAGAAAAACCTTTAAACGACTTCTTCTCCTTAACCAGTGGATAGATTTTGAAATTATTTCACAGGAATGTTCCTTGGGTGACCCTCTACCAAAATTGCTCAAACTGTTCCGCTTGTGTGAACAAAATGGCCACCAGAGTTAAAAATAAAAAAAAACTTTAAACGACTTCTTCTCCTTAACCAGTGGATGGATTTTGAAATTACTTCACAGGAATGTTCCTTGGGTGACCCTCTACCAAAAATGCTCAAATCGTTCCGCTTGGTGAACAAGATGGCTGTCAGAGCTAAAAATAGAAAAACTTTTAAACGACTTCTTCTCCTTAACCAGTGGAAGGATTTTGAAATTACTTCACAGGAATGTTCCTTGGTTTGACCCTCTGCCAAAATTGCTCAAACCGTTCCGCTCTGTTGAACAAGATGGCTGCCAGAGCTAAAAATAGAAAAACCTTTAAACGACTTCTCCTCCTTAACCAGTGGATGGATTATGAAATTATTTGACAGGAATGAGGTTTGCGGTTTTTAGCTGTGGTGGCCATCATGCTCAGTTAAGCAAAATTTTTGAGCAATTTTGTTAGAGGATCACTCATGGAACATTCCTATAAAATTGTTTCCTTTTAGAGAAAGATGGCTTTTGAAAGTTTTGGCCCCCACCCACCTTTGCTGCAAGGTGCTTCTACAGGAGTATTGGTAAACCACTTTGAAGGTCTTAGCCTATCCAGGCAAAGTGGTGCGAATGGAACCATCTGTGCATTTAAACCCCATTGGTTTCATTGGGCGGCAGGGCTTGAGATGTCTTTTCATCAAAAATGACTTCTACTTCTCAAAATGACTTCTCCTCCTAAACAGTCAGACTAATTTTGAATTAATTTCACAGAAATCGTCTTTGGGTCAACCAAAATTGCTCAAACCCTCCACACCACCATATATTACCCGCAATTCCGTTTGTACAATATGGATCAGGTGAGCGATCCAGGGCCATCATGGCCCAATTGTTGTTGCGAACAGTTTCTCATCATCCACTTTTTCAGGTTTGGGCAGCGAGATTAAATCAGGCTGGTTTCCGTCTCAGATGACAGAGTTATTCGTATCTATGATGTCTCACCATGTTAAACCAATGCTGCTAAATACATTGTGAACAGGTCTCATATTTTTCAGGCTTTTAATGCTTGATTTTTTTCTTGATTTCAGGCTTTGAGATTTTGATTTTTCTTCATATATGCTGTTTAAAATGACTATTTAACCCTTATCCTGCTGAAAAAAAGTATTTAGCCACTCCCATTTCTGACTATTCACCGATCAAATTACTTGATATGATGTATTTGTTCATATTACAAACTGCATTTCAAACAGTGTAGATCCTGATCAGATGGCTTCTTCAGAAGCCATCTGATGTGGATCTTCATTGTTTGCAAAGGTAATGGCGGTCGTGTTCAACAGGATAAGGGGTTAAGGTTGCAAAATTAGGCCTTTCAGGCATGGAAAAGCTTGTTCAGTATGAGGCCTGTGTGAATTCTTAACGGTCTAAGGAGAATTCTAGAGTGGACAACAATATATTATCAGTTACCCCCTGTATATAGTGCACTGCAACACATTGACCTGATAAAGATATGCTATCTCAGGACAAGTGAGCTTTATCACGTCAACGTGACATTGCACTTTTTGAATGAACCGGACAACCGGAAAAATGGCCAAAATGTTATTATTACTAGAAAAATCGGAAAAATTACGTTAAAAATTACCAAAAGAAAATAACGGTCAGATGATAGTAAATATACTGATCGACTATATTCCGCGCCAGAATGTTGGGACACACTCAGGACAACTGCTAAGTGATCGTAAATTGCCAATTTAAAGAGTTTACAAGTGGATAAACTGATAAATAGAATACCAGATTCGTGTCATTTGATATCAAGTTTAATCAGGCCCGGCTTCGAGAACGCATGTAGAATCGCTCGGCAAGCCTCGCGATTCTACAAGCGTTCTCGAAGCCTTGCCTGATAAACTTGATATCAAAAGACACGAACCTGGTATTCTCTATATAACAGGCAGACTTCCATTTAAGGGGAATGGATAAAACTGGCAAATTTTTCTGCCATAAGCAAAGGGAGACGACTTTCGATACTTCCTGTTCACTTTTCTATCAACTCTGTCACAGGGAATCAGTCCCCGCCCATCGGGGCTTGAAGAAATAGATGGGCTGCATGATGCTTCCACGCAGAGCTGAATCCGGCCCGCACACGAGTACTGGTAAACGGCTTTATAGAGGATCTAAGACTTCCCAGGCAAAGCGGTGCGAGTAGGCCCGTCCATGTTAATAAACCCTATTGGTTTCATGGGCGGCAGGGCTTGAGATGTCATTTCATCTCAAGGTCGGGTAAAAGTCCCACAAAATTGGAAGCAACGTCTCCAAAATGACATTTACAGTGTTGACGCGGACGTTAAACCTCAAATCAAACAAACAAAACTGTCGCAGGGAATTTGTCTGCTCTTAAAGCAAATATTTTGCTCCTCAGGAGCATTTTTACCCTTAAAAAGTTGCCCCCTTTTGACTTGGGGAAACAGAATCTCTTGTGTAAAAGGTGTATCCCTTCCCCTTAAATACCCTTGGGACCATGCAAATTTGTTCTAAACAGGGGTAGTTTGAGACACTTAGATTTAAATCTTATCCAGCTGTTCACGACAACCCTATACTTTGCAAACAGTGAGGTGAGTATGCTTTAATTGAAACTAATTTTACATTAAAAATTTCATTTTAATGTCAGCAAATTACACTTCAAGGTATTATAAGCCTGAGTAATGAGCATAGGTGGGAAGGTAACTGATAAGTATAAAGTACTGAAACTCACCAATGCGAGAATCCGGTTGAAGAAATATGACCTGATGAAATGTGATACGCAAGTCAGGAATTAACATAAAAAATGTTCATATGCGGGTCGAAATCCCATTACGAAAATACGACTATACAAATACATTGTAACCTTTATCGCCGAAAAACGAAAAAATTTTAAGATGAAAAATTGTGATATTTTTCTTATTTCTGCTCAAAATATAGATTATGGGTACTCGTTAGAACCGCCTCATCGAGGCGGTTCTAACGAATACCCACAATCTATATTTTAGAGCAGAAATAAGAACAATAAGGTTTGCCCTTGCAAACCCAAGTTTTACTGTATAAAAGTGGGGTTCAAGGGGGTCAAAATTATATAGACGTGTTTTCGTGATGCAATAACCTCAGATAGAAGTATAAGGATATGACTTGAAAAAATAAGTTTCAAACCGGATTCAAGCAGGCATAAAAGTTTAAAAGAGACTTAAAGGCATTTATTCTGTACTAGTAAGACACACTGTGTGTTCATAATTGTTTTATTGTCCCATGTGATATCCTGTCTGTAGCAGATCAAAGGCGGTCCTTAATAGGCTGATTAGTAGCTCTTGTTGAATCCCCTGCATGAAGACCTTAAGGGGAAAATCAATAATATACACTCAAGAAAACTAATGATTTTCCCCAAGGTGGCCCCTTACCTGTTGAAGACAGAGGTGATCTCTTCAGTCAGCACTGAGGGCTACATAATATTATGTAATGAATCAAGAATAAATGCCTTTAAGATACAGAGTGAAGGCTGCCAATAATGAACTGTGAAGCCACAATTGGACCCAAAGAAGAAGTGTCTTGATTGATTGGGGCCAAATCTCTGAGGTAAAATGAAGGGAAAGTACTAACAGAACACCAATATGCGACCCTGATAACTTCATCAGTGCCAACCGAATTCCAATAAGCCCAGAATGAGGATTTTTGTTTGTTTGATTTGAGGTTTAACGTCCCTGTCAACACTGTAAAGGTCATTTTGGAGACGTTGCTTCCAATTTTGTGGGACTTTTACCCGACCTCGAGATGAAATGACATCTCAAGCCCTGTCGCCCAATGAAACCAATAGGGTTTATTAGCATGGACGAGCCGATTCGCAACGCTTTGCCTGGGCAGGCTTAGATCCTCTAAGCGGTTTACGAGTACTCGTGTGCGAGTAAGCAAACCTGACCAATTTGCAAATCCGACATGATATTGTGGAAGGCGAAATATCTTAGAACGGTGACCCTTTAAGGGGGGGGGGGGGGGGGAGTCTCTTTCTACCAGACATAATTGATTTAAATCTAGCTAAATAAGCCCTAATATCTCTAACTGGGCAAAGAAGTCTGTCACCTGAATCAGAACCACAAGATCTAGTTAACCCTTATTTTGCTGAATATTCATTTAAGCCACACCCATTTCTGTCTATCAACCAATTAAATTACTTGATGTAATTTATTGCTACAAATTCATAAACTGAATGCCAAACAGTGTAGATCCTGATCAGATGGCTTCTTCAGAAGCCATCTGATCTGGATCTATACTGTTTACAAAGATAGGGGTTGTCGTGAACAACAAGATAAGGGTTAAACCTGGAATGATAATAGGTTGTGACAAGGACTAAGGAAGTTGATTTTTTGCCATGAACCGTGGTTGATTGAGACGGGTTATTGAATCTGAGTCATGATCATATCGAAAACACTCTTCCTTAACCCTTTTTGTACCAAATGGAATCTTCCTCCTTATATATAGCAGGAGTCCTTTTCAAAATTAAGGGGTGTCAGGTTGTGTTTTCTTCAAAATTGATTTGGAAAATATTTGAACGTTTTGCAAACAGTGTAGGCCCTGATCAGACGCCGCATTCTGCGGCGGTTGATCTGGGCCTGCACTGTTTGCCAACTACCCGTTTTGGGGTTTCCAGTACTAAATGGGTTAACTGACAGAGCATGAATCTCACTTCCTCTAGCAGACGCAAATGTAAGGAGAAAAACTGGTTTAAGAGTGATTTGTATGAGATCGACTGACTTCATAGGCTGATAAGGAGCTTAGTCAGTGATCAAAGCACAGAGGTGAGATTCCATTAAGATCTGGTAACTAGCCTCCTAAGGGCAAAAACCTTTAATAAGGTCAAAAAATAATAGTCAACAGAACAGTCCGCAATTTCAGATTGAAATTGCGGAATGTTAACCCTTAAAAGTTGCAACTGACATGTTAAGGGTAGCAGAAAAAGTTGACTAAATGATTTCAGAGCGATTGACATGATAGTTTCCCTTGCTGACACCAGTCAGAGAAAGTCTTCGATTTTGCAGAATAGATTTGTAGTGTCGATTCTTTGCAAGAATGGAAGATATAAAACAATCTCAAAACATTGTCTCTCAGATTTGGCTACTGACAACATCCAGGCATGAAGATGCACAATTGATGGATTGGAATGAAGCGCTGAACCCTGGTATTGAGATACAAGATCTGGAAGACCAGACGTACTCTCGGAAAACACCGACATGAAGTCAGAATAACTGAAAGAAAAGTCCTGTGAAGTGAAAAAAGGAGCTATGATAAACGAACCGGTTGTTGGCTCCTTTGACCATGATTAGAACCAGCGAAACCAGTTTGAATGGAGAGAAGACATAAGACGATAGACTTCTCAGTTCAAGAGCCATAGCATCCAATGTGCAAACCCTGTGGCCCGGAAATAGAGACACCAACAGGAGAAGGATGTGATTCAATATGGTGGCAACAAGGATTCAACGGAGGAAAGCCACCAGATTGAAAAACCGTTGAAAACAATATCTCAACTGAAAGACCCTTAATTAGAATTCGGTCTGGTTGAGATAATTAAACGGCATATATATCCACATACCCCGGAATATGACTGAGGACAATGTACATATGAAGACACCAAAGAAGCTCCCAAACTAGCATGTGAATGGGCCCCCCCCCCCCCCCCCCCCCCCCTGTTTCAAAGGTAAGCCCATTGACATGTTGTCTGAAGCTAGAACTGATTGAAAAGTTTGGAAAGCTTTGGAAACGATTAGTAATTCCAATTTTTTTATGTAGAGGGCTTGGGAAGCAGAGTCCCATAAGCCCTCAACAACAAGGATAAAAGGTTCCAAAAACAAAATATGAGCCTATAGCCCGAATGGTGTCTAAAAGAAATGTTAGAAGTCTGACGATGGCACTACTACTGGGATGAGTCTTTAAACCGAGGTCCCGTCTAGCTGTTGATGAGACGTAAAACCCAAACACTCACTCCAATATAAATGTTATACGACAAACTGCATGCATGGTAGTTGACCCAATCACGGTTGACAACTTTGCTTCCCTCTTGCACGCCGGAGGGTCAGGCCTCAGATTCTATGACGGTTCAGGCGTAAAGGCTTACTGAGACTTAGTATCTAATTTTATGTAATGTTGGTTGGTGCCTGAGGCTCTGTCTCAAGTCGTCCCATCAGGGTCTCGGCCCCTGCCCATAGGGGCTTGAAGAAATATATGGGCTGCATGATGCTTCCACGCGGAGCTGAATCCGGCCCGCACACGAGCACTGGTAAACAGCTTAGAGGATCTAAGCCTGCCCAGGCAAAGCGGTGCGAGTTGGACCGTCCATGCTAATAAACCCTATTGGTTTCATTGGGCGACAGGGCTTTCATCTCAATGTCGGGTAAAAGTCCCACAAAATTGGAAGCAATGTCTCCAAAATGACCTTTACAGTGTTGACCGGGACGTTAAACATCAAATCAAACAAACAAAACCATCAGAGTCTAACTGCTGGTCTTCTTTTGCTCCAGCATTTCAGTGGTGTCTTGCTGTCAAGTCCTCTCATTTGTTTTACCTCTGTGGTTGTTTGATTTTTGTGTTCATGGAGATGTTGCACTGATGAGTTAGGAGGCCTTCATGCGTACTGAACAAATATGTCTGAATCGCGACGGAAATAAGGGCGAGGATTGAGGTCACTTAAAATCGATTTAAGCCTCCCAGAGGAATTCGTTTCCCTGACCGTTCCAAGACAGTTCTTCTGTCGCGGTTTATTTTTGTTATGGTTTGTCTTCTGAGTGCGTGAGTCGCTTATATTGTTTTGGATAGCCTATTGGCCAGTTTGTGGGAATGTAACTGTCCTTTTGGCTTTCTGATATTGATGTTTCCATTAGGGTCTAGTTGTTTCATGTTTGTGCTCTTTCCCTTTGGTGTATCTGATGGGAGCTGTGGATTAATTGTATCGATTCCTGATCATTGCCTTCACTTCTATTTACTGGAAAAGAAGGCTGTGGAAATTGTGAGGGTTACCGTCTCTTGGGTTCTTCAGTCAGATTTCCTTAGTATACAGTAGAAGGGGAAACATCGCCTCTTAATCGATCTATCTTCTCCAAACCTTACCTACCTTGAAGTTAGATTCGGGTTTATATAGAAATATCAGCTCCAATCGGGTTCATTTTTCCTGTAGCTTGGACTGTTGTCATATATTTGTCAGACACTAACCTTCATTTATCCGGTGTCTCACAAATTCCTGAGATTCTCTTCGGAGAAAATATTCTTCCTTTTTCATTGTCTTTTGGGGGTTTCCCTCCTATCGGATTTAACCCTTTTTGGGATAAATCAAGTCCGATTTTCAGACGCTTAATAATCAGATTTTACTTCCGTCTCAGGTTTGTACCAAAGTCGGATTTTCAGTCCCAGAATTTGGATTACTATATCCTCCACTCGATTCGGACTCAATTCATGTCCACCAGGTGTTTTACCTTCATCGACACGAGTTATTTTGACTCACCTGGGTGTTGTCAAATCAGTCTCAGTGGGTCGGGTCTTTAGAATCGGGGTTTTTGACTTGTCCATCCGGGAGTATATCAGGTTTTTACCTACATCGCCAGGAGTTTTTTCGACGTGCCCTTGGCTTCGTCTAATCAGTCCCAGAGGTTGTCTTCAATTTCTCCACCATCGGGTTTCAGATTCAATTCATGACCACCCAGATTCAATTCTTGATGGGCTCGCTCTTTTATGCAGCGGATCTTGGGATGCTCTCGCTTGAGTCCCTTCTTCATGTCAATCGCTTGGCGAGTTGGGAGTCTGCACATCAGTCTGGTCTTTACAAATCTTTTTCCCAGGCTTTTCGTTCGGGAAAATTGTGGATAAACCGTACCATTTATCTCGAGAGAATCTCAGTATTAGTGCCGTCATCACTTTCAGACACTGTAGGCTCATTTTTAGCTCACCATCGTGAGCTTTTGGGCTCACTTTTTGTTCGTCGTCCGTCCGTGCATAACCAATTTCTTCGACATCTCCTCCTAAACCACTGATCGGATTTTGACCAAACTTCACAGGAATGATCCTTAGGTGGTCCCCTTTCAAAGTTGTTGAAATGGTTCCTGTCTGTTGCACATCTAGGTCACAGGAGCCAAAAACAGATTTTTTTTCACTGAAAACTTTTAAAAACTTCTTCTCTGAAACCACATGGCCCAGGTCTTTGATATGAAGCTTCATCTAGTGGACCTCTACCAAGATTGTTCAAATTATAGCCCTGAGACCAAAAATGCCCCCGCTCCGGGACCCTTTGGTTTTACAGACTTATATAGGGAAAATCTTCTTCTGTGAAACCACAAGGCCTAGGTCTTTGATATTTGGTGTGAAATTTCATCTAGTGGACCTCAATCAAGATTGTGCAAATTATCAGGTCTGAAAGTTTAGCTATTTCTAAAGACTGTCCATAAAAATAGACAGTCTTTAAATTTATGGACTCACGTGTCTCTAGAAAGCAATGCAAATCGTAAGAATTTTCAAAAATTCGAAAATCGCAGTACATGTGTTACGCAACCTTCTTTATTACATGATAATCTGCGCCTAGCTGAAAACTGAGTATGATCCGTTGTCTTGTTGATTAATAATTCAAGAACTTAAATAATTGATTCTGTGTAGTTCAGGTTTTCTCCCTTACACTATAAACAATGAAATATGTCACCTGATGCGTGGCACACTTGTTGTAACGTACATGAAGGGAGAAATTCTAAACAAGAATATCTTCCGTAGACCGGCCCCGATAGCTCAGTTGGTAGAGTGTCCGCTCCGGGGAACGGGAGGTCTGGGGTTCGACCCCGGGCCGCGACATACCAAAGTCGTTAAAAATGGTACTAGCTGCTCCTCGTTTGGCACTCAGATTTACGGGGTAGAGCTAGGACTGGTCGATCCAGTGTCAGGATGATGTGACTGGGTGTGGTATCATGTAATGTGTCTGGGACATGATACTTCAGTGAGGCAGCACTATAAATGTGAGCATTGAGCTCCCTGTCGCAACCAGACACCGTCGTGATATGACTGAAAAATTGTTGAAAGCGACGTTAAACCCGATTTCACACACACACACACACACACACATCTTCCGTAGACGTTTGATATAAACACTCGAAAAGTAGACAACAGTTTGAGACAAAACTTTCTGTGTATGCAATTCATCATGTAACGGATAAGTTTATATAACACACATTCTGCGATTTTTGAATTTTTGAAAATTCTTACGATTTGCATTGCTTTCTAGAGACCCGTGAGTCCATGAATTTAAAGACTGTCTTTATTTTTATGGACAGTCTTTAGAAATAGCTAAACTCTCAGACCTGATTATAGCCCTGGGGCCTAAAATGCCCCTGCCCCGAGACCCTTTGGTTTACATAGACTTTCTAGAACATATTTAACGTCACTACAGCTGGTGTCTGGGAATGTGTGGTGGCCGTAAAAGTCTCCCTGCCCTACACCATAGTGTAGTTTATATTTTCTTGTCTTTTGGAATCATTGATTCCATTGTTGAATTTTGAAAATATTTGAGGGTCACTGATGAGGCCTAATTGGCCGAAACTAGCTAGTCTAGCACAGAAAACATGTACACTTCATATTTTCCAGTTCTGTGGTGTATCCCTTGCTTCCAAAGGATAACCCTTTCTAGAACATATTTATATAGGGAAAGCTTTAAAAATCTTCTCTGAAACTGCAAGGCCCAGGTCTTTGATATCTGGTAGGGAGCTTCATCTAGTGGACCTCTACCAAGAATGTTCAAATTATAGCCCGCAGGGCCACTAATGCCCCCGCCCCTGGGCCCTTTAGTTTTACGTTGACTGATATAGAGATAATTTTTGAAAATCTTCTTATCTGAAACAGCAAGGCCCAGGACTTTGATATTTGGTGTGAAGCTTCATCTAGTGGACCTCTATCAAGATTGCATAAATTATAGCCCTGGGGCCAAAAATGCCCCCGCCCAGGGGCCATTTGGTTTTACATAGGCTTATGTAGGGAATATCTTAAAAATCTTCTTCTCTGAAACTGCAAGGCCCAGGTTTTTGATATTTGGTGTGCAGCTTCATCTCGTGAACCTTTGCCAAGATTGTTCAAATTATAGCCTTTGTTGATATTTGGTACGAACATTCACCTTTTTATATCTCCCTCAACATTATGCACATTATAGCACTGGGGCCAATAATGGCGCTCCCCGGGGCCCACTTGTAAGTCTATGGATCCGGTGAGCGATCCAGGGCCATCATGGCCCTGTTCTTTTGTTTTTGGAACCTTTTAGCCTTGTTGTTCAGGGCTTATGCGACCCTGCTTACCAAGCCCTTCATATAAAAAAATGGAATTACTAATCATTTCCAGAGCTTTCAAAATTTTTCAGTCAGTTCTATCATTCATGCATGTCGATAGCTTCAGACGTGTCAATGGGCTTACCTTTGAAACAAGGGGTGGGGGAACGCCCCCCCCCCCCCTCCCTCCATTCGCATGCTAGTTTGGGAGCTTCTTTAGAATCTTCATATGTGTGTCTTCATATGTATAATTCAGGTGTATTTGAATATAAATGCCGTTTATCACATCCAGGCCGAATTCTAACTAAGGGTCTTTCAGTTGAGATATTGTTTTCAGCGGTTTTACAATCTGGTGACTTTCCTCCGTTGGATCTTTTTGCCACCATATTGAATCACATCATTTTTCTGTTGATGTCTCCATTTCCGGACCACAAGTTTTGTACGCTGGATGCTATGTCTCTTGAATGGAGAAGTCTATTATCTGAGTCCCGCCAAGCGAATTTGTGTCTTCGAGCATTCCGTCATCACAAATTTTAACTGCGCATGCCCAGCCATTCAGAGGGGTCAGGGATATGGCTTTCTGTCTGAAGGTTCCTCTTGATTCACTGCTTCTATGAGCGAGCAGCGAAGGTACTGGCGAGACTGCGCGGCTGCGCAGGCTCGCCTGAACCTTCGCTGCTCGCATAGGCGATAAGTACCAAAATCGCTTGACGGGGCCCTTATGTCGTCTCTCCATTGGGGCTGGTTTCACTAGTTCTAATCATGATCAAAGAATCAATCAACCAGTTCGTTTGTCATAGCTCCTTTTTGGACTTCAGAGGGCTTTACTTTCAGTTATTCTGACTTCATGTCGGTTTTTTCAGAAAGTAAGTCTGGTCTTCCAGATCTTGTATCTCAATACCTGGGTTCAGTGCTTCATTCCAATCCATCAATGTTGCATCTCCACGCCTGGATGTTGTCAGTGGCCAAATCTGAGAGAACTTTTTGAGATTGTTTTACATCTCCCATTCTCGCAGAGATCTACACAGGTCTATTCTGCGAAATGGAAGACTTTCTTGGACTGGTGTCTGCAAGGGAACCTATAATGTCAATCCCTCTGCAATCATTTTAGTCGACTTTTTCTTCTACCCTTAACATGTCAGTTGCATCTTTTAAGGGCTAACGTTTCGCAATTTCTATCTGAAGTTGTGGACTGTTTTGTTTTTTGACCTTATTAAAGGTTTTTGCCCTTAGGACTAGGAGGCCAGTTGCAAGGTCTTAATGGAATCTCACCTGTGTGCTTTGATCTCTTACTAAGCTCCTTATGAGCCTTTGAAGTCGGTCGATCTCATACATATGACTCTTAAAACAGTTTTTCTCCTTACATTTGCGTCTGCTACAAGAAGTGAGATTCATGCACTGTCAGTTAACCCATTTAGTACCGGAAACCCCAAAACGGGTAGTTGGCAAACAGTGCAGGCCCAGATCAGCTGCCTGATCAGCGCCTACACGGTTTGCAAAACGTTCAACCATTTTCCAAATAGATTTTGAAGAAAACACAACCTGACACCCCTTAAGTTTGAAATGAACTCCTGCTATATATAAGGAGGAAGATTCCATTTGGTACAAAAAGGGTTGAGGAAGTGTGTTTCGATATGATCGTAACTCAGATTCCATAAACCGTCTCAATCAACTTGCGTTTTTGAAAAACATCAACTTCTGAAGTCCTTGTCAAAATCTATTATCATTCCAGATTTAACTCAATCTGTGTTTCTGATTCAGACGACAGACTCCCATGCCCAGTAAGAGCTATTAGGGCTTAATTAGCTATGTTTAAATCAATTAGGCCTGGTAGAAAGACTTTTCCTGCTCTCTAGGGGTTCTAAGATATTTCGCCTTCCACAGTATCATGTTGGATTTGCGAATTGGTCAGGTTTGCTTACTCAGTTTTATCCTCCACAGACCTGTCTTTCATGAATATCATAGCTAATGAAGTTGGAGCCTTATCTTCATCCTGGGCTTACTGGAATTCGGTTGCCCTTTGTGAAGTTGTCAGGGCCGCATATTGGCGTACTATTAGTACTTTTCCTTCATTTTACCTGAGATTTGGCCCCAATCGATCAAGACACTTCTTCTTTGGGACCAATTGTGGCTGCTCAGTTCATTATTGGCAGCCTTCACTATGTATCTTAAGTCTTACGCCTGCTTGAATCTGGTTTGAAACTTCTTTTTTTTTTTCAGGCCTTATCCTTATACTTCTCCCATCTGAGATGATTGGTTTTCGACCCGCATATGCACAACTTTTATGTTATTCCTGACTTACATATCACTTTCCGTCAGGTCATATTTCTCCAACGGGTGAGTTTCGGTACTTTTTACTTATCAGTTACCTTCCCACCTATGCTTATTATTCCGGCTTATAACATCTTGAGGCGTTGTATACTGACATTTAAATTAATTTTTTAATGAAAAATTTATTTCTAGTAAAGCATACTCAACTAAAGATATTATCGGATTTCCCTCCTCCCAACCCCGCTATCACTGATAGAGGTCTTTAAAGCTCCCTATAAAATAATAACGTGTACCTATCAGTGTATGCTTATATAAGCCTACTGGGGATTTGGACGCCCTGTGCATGCGCTGGTATTGTCACCTATTGTCATCCCATTGTCTGGCTTAGAGAGGTCTGTATGCGGGGAACCAGTGCATTGGTTTCCCGGTCGATTGCACATAGCAATGTGACGCTTGGAAGGTGGAAAATCCAGATCCAGCTATTATCTGTTTCTAGAATCTTTTTCCTGGTTCTTTTTCCAACTAAAGAACAAATCTCGTGAAAAGGCCACTCGATAGGCTTATAATATCTCAAGGTGAGTATGCTTTAATTGAAATTAATTTTACATTAAAAATTTCGTTTCTCGTCAGGTAATCAAGTTCAATATTGATCGCAGATCATTGATGTTAGTATGAGGTTAACCGATATAGGTTCGGAATCAAAACTTGTATTAGCAGAGGTCAACTTGCATATACTGTATGATAGTCAATTAATAAATTATATCTTATTATATGATCGTTTTCGTTTTATTTGGATACCTCATCATTGGGATAACATGGAAGTTTTGGAAAAACAAAGGAGTGCACTTTGTCACATGACAAAGCGCACTCATCTGTTTTTCCCAAACTTTCATTTTTTTTCAGATGAAAAATTGAGATATTTTCTTATTTACACTCCATACATACGTTGTTGAGTGCTTGTTTGAACCCCTTCATTGAGGCAGTTCTTAAAAGTACCTACAAGATGCGTCTAAGGGCAGAAATAAGAAAATAGAGGAACAGGGTTTAAAAGGGTATACACTAATAGTATATAAACTTTATAAGAGATCCATTACAGACTTTTTGTGCGTAGAAGACTTTCCAGAGCCTTCTTAAACAGCTTCAAAATTGCCGTTATGTGAGGTTTACCAACTTCCATCAGGCTGTTCATGATATTACCAACACACCCTTTTGTGATCTTGTGATTTTTTTTCTATTTTCTGCAGAAACGCATCCTATGGGTGCTCAGTGGTTCAAAAGAAACAAAGACTTTGAATGTTGTTTGATTTCATTATTGCAGTTCATGCACAGACTACATCTGACATTCAAAATTGAGATACGAAACATTTCTCAGAAGAAATTTTCTCATTAATAACCTGATTAAAAACAAGAATTCCGCCAAAGGCTATGTCGCGCCTGTGGGGGCGCAAAGTCACCAAACTATGACATCTAGGCCAATGTCAAACCTTGCATAAAAGTTGTCATTCTTAAATGCAAGCTTTTACTAAGTATCATTAATGAAGTTCAAATAATTCTTGAGAAATAAACTTGACCATTAGGGTGAACGCTTGGGTGGCCGCAATATTTTACAAAGTCAGTGAACCATGAAATGTAGGTCAAGGTCAAATATGGGTGCTTGCATTTAAGTTGCCATCCACAGATTCAAGTTTGTACCAAATATCATTAAAGAAGCTCTTATAGTTCTTGAGAAATAAACTTTACCATTTGGGTGAAAACTAGGGTGGTCGCAAATGTTGACGCCTTGACAAACGGACGGACGGACGAATGGACGGAAAACCGGGCGCCTAAATCACGTCATGCTAATAGCAGGCGCGACAAAAATGTATCGGGCCAGCAAAGTCAAGTGGTCAAACTCAGAAACCAAAGTTGAGCTCATGAATATTACACTGTAAGAATGTTTTGCAAAATGGGTGTGGCTAGATTAATTTATTCAGCGGGTGGGTATGGCTAGATTAATTTATTCAGCGGGTGGGTGTGGCTAGATTAATTTATTCAGCGGGATGAGGTTGAAAACCTTATCCTGCTGAATAAATTAATCTAGACACACCCATTCTGACCATCAATCAATCAGATTACTTGACAATGTATTTGTTCCATTCACACATTGCCACAGTGTAGATCCTGAGGCCATCTGATCTGGATCTACACTGTTCAGCAGTATAAAGGATTAATACAAAGTTATGCTCATATATAGAGGCTCTTACATGAGTGCTCATGCGTTATTGAATTTAATAAATGAGTTGAGAAATAGGGATAAAATGTGAGACTTTGCCAAGCATTTTATGCCTTTTCCTAAACGAGTTTAATAATACATGAGCACGTATGCAAGATTCTATAGCACGTATGCAAGATTCTATTTATAATATGACATTTAAAATGCATTTAATTTGTGAATGTTTTCCACTATTAGTAAACGTGCTGTCGCTATTGACGTCGTACATGTAACATCACAGGGCATATCTTACTAATTTGCATATTTAATCCACTAAGTGTATAAATGAATTTATTACATGGGGTTTTACATTCTCAGAACAACGTCATCATTTTTCGTAGAAAACAAGGCTTAACTTTACAAGTTAATCAACTACCCAGCAGACGATTCATATGTAACGTAGTCTTATTTTTCAGCAAAAATAAATAAATTGACATCCGCTCTAGCCTTATTTTCTCTGAAAAATATGTCAGAAAAAAAAAAAAAACACTTCGTGAATATCATCTGCATGTCGTGATTGACACTTCAAGGATTAACTGTGGTGGGGCATGGTCAAAACTACAAGATTCACCTTATTTGCATTATCTGCTGGTTCCTAGTCTGAAGGTATCAAAGATGGAAAAACAGGTAACCAGACCCCCCTGACCTTGAAAGGTCAGGGGGGTCTGGTTACCGGTTTTCCAATATTGACAATGTGCAAGCTGGGAGCCAGCAAATATGGTGAATAGCCTTTCCAAGCTGCAACGACTGATTAGACTGCGTAGCTGCACAGTCTGATCAGTGTCTTCACTGGTCCCCATGGTCAGAAGTCTTCTGGAAATCTTGGCAAATCCAAACAGGAAAACTGATATGGGTATCCTAAGAATTGGGACAGTCAGGCCTAAAAAACAGAGGACCCTGATCAGACTTCAATGTTAACATTGTTTGCCAGTCTGTAGGCATTTTTGTTTATCTTGCTGGATCCTAAATTCGTTAGAATTTTAGGAGAGATACAGTTTGTTTGTTTTGTTTGAGGTTTAACGTGCCCGTCAACACTGTAAAGGTCATTTTGGAGACATTGCTTCCAATTTTGTTTTGTGGGCCTTTTACCAAACATGGAGATGAAATGACATCTCAAGCCCTGCCGCCCAATGAAACCAATTGGGTATATAACATGGACAGGCCGACTTTCACCGCTTTGCCTGGGCAGGCTTCGATCCTCTAAGCGGAGTGCTCGTGTGCGGGTCGGTTTCAGCTCTGCGTGGAAGCATCATGCAACCCATCTATTCTTCAAGTCCCAATGGGCGGGGGCGGGTTACAGCACGTTCTCATTGTCTGAATTATTAGGCTTTTTACTGCAGGTGGAAGAGTTGATTACAATGTTGTTATTGTTGGTGTATTTTGGTTTTACAACCCAGTCAACAGGTAAGGTCATGTTGGGTCAGCCATTTAGGTTCAATATTCCTTGACAGGCTTAGACCCTCTGAGCCGTTTATCAGTGCTTGGTGAGATCACCCAAACCATATTGGGCGTGTCTGTTACCTTCGATATTCCTGGACAGGCTCAGACCCTCTGAATAGTTTATCAGTGCTTACTGTAATATCCCCCACCCCAGCCCTAGACTAGAGAGTAACTGACAATAGCTGGTGGATCAATGTCCCCTAAAGGAAACTTCCATTTCAAGCAGTCTCCCAAGAGACAGGGCATTAGAAAAAGTAAAGGTAGGATAAAGTAGGTTAAAGTTCATTTGTATAGGCACTCTGGCCCATCATCAGTGAAATATTCTGAAAGAGTGGTAAACCACTCAATAATTTGTTTGTTTGAAACCACTCAATAATTTGTTTGTTTGTTTATATTGGAGTTTAACAGCCCAGTCAACACTATTTTAGGTCATTTTTGAGCTGGTCAGTTAACCTATTCACACTTTTCTGGGCAGGCTTATCCGAAGCAGTTACCCAGTACAGTGCACATTCTTTTGCCAGAAACTAACAACTGCCCTTCTTGAATCAGCGGAAGGAAGGGAATGACTGTAGAAAAGATTTCATGATCAATCTCGATGAAAGAATGTTGTCGACCCAGACGGTATCGAACCTGCGTCCTGATCACCAGTCAGACGCGCATCCGACTGAGCTACTGAGGCCGGCACAAACCACTCAATAAACTTAACTGTTTTCCTGCTGAATAAATTAGTTTAGCCACACCTAACTCTGACTTTCAACCAACCAAATTTCTTGTTATAAAGTATTTATTAATTTTATAATCTGCACAACAAACAGTGTAGATCCTGATCAGATGATCTGGATCTAAACTGTTTGGAAAAGTAGGGGTTGTCATGTTCAGCAGGATAAAGGTTACAAAAATGGCATAAATATGTGACAATGATAGTTCCTTTTTTCACATGATTTCATGACTATTGCTACATACATACAATTACATATATAGAAGTCTTCTATGAATGATGGGGGTGGGTGAGGTGGGTGCTGTCTGATATATGACCAGATCTGACAAGCACTGAAGATGATTGCGGTTTTCAGCTGTGATAGAACTAGAGAAAGCGACCAGTGGGTCATGTATACCTCCGGCCAGTGCCACCCTCTGATATATCTTTCGAGCTTGTATGTAATATGAATGAAGTCAAGAAGCTATAAGAATCTATAAATGTGCTTGTAAAAGCTAAACCAAACATAAAATTTCTAAATGGACCATGGAAGTGAGGGATCAAAGTTAACAAGGCAGCAGGGTGGGGGTATGCATCAATGAAATCTTTGGACTGGTATGCAACAATGATGCAAGTATCAATTGAATTTTTCTTAGAGTTTCGAACATACAGGCATCTATAAACTTTGTCATAATACATTAACCAAATGTAAAATTTCAAAGTCCGTGACCTTGAGGTCATGGTCACCATGGGTGGGGGCAGGGACATGCATCACGAAATCGTTTATCACACATGAAGAGAATCTACCATGTGGTTAGAGATATCAGCAATGAAAAAGGTTGAAGACAAAACTTGACGTAAAAGTAGATGAACAGACAGACGGCCCACCCAGGGGCTTAGATATTCCATATGAAAGGTAATGGTATAAAGATATACTTTACCAAACATCAAGAGAATCTAACATGTGGTTACAGAGATATCAGCAATGAAAAAGGTTTAACACAAAACTTTGACGTAAAAGTCGATGATCAGACAGACGGACAGACAGCCCACCCAGGGGCTTGACCTAGGGGCTTAGATATTCCATATTAAAGGTAATGGTATAGAGATATACTTTACCAAACAATGACAGAATCTAACATGTGGTTACAGAGATATCAGCAATGAAAAAGGTTTAACACAAAACTTTGATGTAAAAGTAGATGAACAGACAGACAGACAGACAGCCCACCCAGGGGCTTGACCCAGGGGCTTAGATGTTCCATATGAATGGTAATGCTATAGAGATATCATTACCAAACATGAAGAGAATCTAACATGTGGTTACAGAGATATGAGCTGTCAAAAAGGATTAACGCAAAACTTTGACATAAAGGTTGAGGAACGGTGGGACAGACGGAAGTACGAACGAACGAACTAACGAACGAACGGAAAGACGAAAACTATATACCCCCTGACATACTACGTATGCCAGGGGTATAATAACATACAGTCTGACAAATGACTAGATCTTACAAGCACGTAAGGGGAATGGGAACAATTTCAGGGGAGGCAACTCCTGCAAAAGTATTTTTGTCTCCCCATGTCAATAGGGATAGCCTATTGGCCATTTTGTGGGAAAGTAACTGTCCTTTTGGCTTTGCGCTATTGATGTTTCCATTAGGGTCTGTTGTTTGTGTTTCTTTCCCTTTGGTGTCTCTGATGGGAGCTGTGGGTTAATTGTATCGATTCCTGATCATTGCCTCCACTTCTATTTTTCTATAATGCAGTGTTATTTATGTTGATACATGTACATGTACACTAATATGTGAACACCGTCATCTGTGGTTAACCTTTAACCTGCTGAATATTCAATTAAGCCACACCCATTTTTGTCTATCAACCAATCAAATTACTTGATGTAATTTACTGCTACAAATTCATAAACTAAATTCCAAACAGTGTAGATCCAGATCAGATGGCTTCTTCAGAAGCCATCTGATCTGGATCTACACTGTTTGTAAAGATAGGGATTTTCGCCTACAGCAGGCTAAAGGTTAAGTAAACATCAAAACAAAAAAATAGAAACAAAATCAGACTGTAAGGGAGCACAGACTGATCCTCTGAGTCAGATACCTCAGCATGCTGAAGCCTCTGTGGTGTAGTGGTTATGCTACTCACCTTGTAAACCAAGCGTCGCAGGATCGATCCCAGACTTCTCCAGACTCTCAGATGACTTTAAATCAAGGTCCCTTCTCCATACAACCTTAGCTGTTGGTGGGACATAAAATTCAAACACTCACTCACTCACATACTACATTATTTACAAGGTACATGTAAATATTAAACCGTCAACTGCAACATAAATTCCTGGAGCATACAACAATTTGATTTTTTTTTAATATTTGTCATAGTAAATAGGGCTTTACATTACATACAGGATCTTACATGAGTGTTATTGAATTTATTAAAGGCTTTGCCGAGCATTTTATCCCTTGTCCTCAACCAGTTTAATAAATCTAATAATACATGAGCACCAATGCAAGATTCTGTTAAATATTTGTCATAGGAAATAGGGCTTTAATTCACATGCATAATCAAGCCTTATTTTCACTGGAAAATGAGAAACTAGAAATTTGTCTGTAGGACACAGATGCCCCCCGATACCTGTTACAATGCCTTAACCTCAGGTTACAGGATCACATACATACATACACACAAAGACTGACAAACATATGTAAGCACATACGGAAAACAAAAATAAATACTAATAATATGCCTCGGCATCATGCCCATAGTTGGCGCATAAAAATACACCTTGAGAATGTTTTCCCCTACTTATGATTCCCAGTCCAAGGTAAGGGTTAATGCCAAATCTTACACCGTAAAAATTTGGACAGCAGATGCTGATGTTGCTGATAAAAACTTAAAGAAATATCTGTCACCATACCAATTTCATCTAAAGGCAACCAAGTAATGATCTTAAATCTTTAGTGCAAGTCTGCGATTTGTTTGTTTGATTTGAGGTTTAACACACCCGTCAACACTGTATAGGTCATTCTGGAGAAGTTGCTTCCAATTTTGTGTGACTTTTAGCCGACACTGAGATGAAACCACATCTTAAGCCCTGTCGTCCAATGAAACCAACAGTGCATGGACGGTCCGACTCGAACCGCTTTGCCTTGGCAGGCTTAGAACCTCTATTAAAGCGGTTTACCAGTACTCATGTGCAATCGGTTTCAGCTCTGCGTGGAAGCATCATGCAGCGCAAGCCCCGGTAGGTGGGGTCTGTGACCTTGACCCAAAGGTTATGGTCATGAGAGCTGATTCTGCTGCCAAAACTTTGGGACCAGTATCTATTACCTTACCAAGTTTATCATATGACGTCGCGTCTGAGAGTGTAATAACGCCATGTAATAAATTTGATAATCCACTAGTGGATTAAATGTGCAAATTAGTTAGATACACCCCGTAATGTTACATGTATGACGTCCTTAACAACGTCACGTTTACTAATGTCGGAATATTGTCAATTTTGTTACAATCGTTAATAAAATGCTTTTTAAATGTCATATGATAAATAGAATCTTGCATTCGTGCTCATATATTATTGAATTTATTAAACGAGTTGAGGGAAAGGGATAAAATGCGAGGCTTTTATTAAACTCGTTGAGGAAAAGAGATAAAATGCTCGGCAAAGCCTCGCATTTTATACCTTTTCCACAACTCGTTTAATAAATTCAATAATACATGAACGCTCATGTAAGATCCTCTATATAATCTAAATCCATCCAAAGGTAAACAAGCTCCTTAATTAACAAAATCTTTAACATAAAAATTCAAAGTCTGTGATCTTGACCCAAGGTCATGGTTATAGGTGCTGAACTGCTGATGTTGCTGATAAAAACTTTAAAGCAACATATTTTGCAAATCCAAGTCTCCCAAGTCTCAAGTAAATTGATCTGAACGCAACCAAGTAACGATCTAAAATCTTCAGTGCAAAAACATGGAAGTTCTAAGTCTGTGACTGTATGCTGATGCTGCTGATAAAAACTGTGACCTTGACCCAAAGTTTATGATCATGAGAGCTGGTGCCGCTGCTAAAAACTGGAGAACAGTAGCTACTAAATCCATCCAAAGGTAAAGAAGTAATGAGCTCCTAAAAAATTTAACACAACTAGAAATGTGTCCAGACGACACAGATGCCCCCGCCAAGGGCCCCGCCTCACCCCGAAAATCCATGTTGCAAAAAAATTTTCTAAGTGTGTGACCTTGTCATCAGGAACATTTGTGGGAAGTAATATTGAAATTGGTGAAAAAATGTAAGTGCTAGAGCAATGACAAAGTTTTTCTAAAAATAGCCACAGTGACCTTGACCTTGAAAGTCGAACTCGCTCGAGGTATTGTCATAAGGAACATTTGTGTGAAGTAATATTGAAATCGGTGAAGAAATGTAAGCGCTAGAGCGATGACAAAGTTTTTCTAACAAGAGCACCGCAAGCGGGTGCCAACGCTCGTCTGCAGTTTCTTTTTGAAAACAAAAGTTCTAAGTCAAATCAAATTGCAAGATGGAGTTATAAAACTTGTAGGGATTGTAGCTCTTGTGATGGTGAGTATGTGTATGAAGTTTCATGAAGGTAGGCCAAATACTTTTGGAAATATGGTCAAGGTTAAGTTTTTTGGTTAATTTTTCGAAAAATAAGTCAAAGTTCAAAGGTCAAGGTCACAGGTCAAAAAGCGTGGTATGACTGAAAAGGTCTTGTCCCAAGGAACATTCATGTGAAGTTGGAAGGCTCTGTTGTGAATAGTATTGAAATAAGAGACAAAAACAATTTAAAAAAAAACGGAGAGAAAAGGGGAGACAATTCAATCAAATTGCAAGATGCAGTTATAAAACTTGTAGGGAATGTAGCTCTTGTGATGGTGAGTATGTGTATGAAGTTTCATGAAGGTAGGCCAAATACTTTTGGAAATATGGTCAAGGTTAAGGTTTTCGGTTAAATTTTCGAAAAATAGGTCAAAGTTCAAAGGTCAAGGTCACAGATCAAAAAGTGTGGTATCACTGAAAAGGTCTTGTCCCAAGGAACATTCCTGTGAAGTTTGAAGGCTCTGTTGTGAATAGTATTAAAATGAGAGCAAAAAATGTGTTTCAGAAAAAAATTGGAAAAGGGGAGATAATTCAGCCAAAATCAACAATGTTGTTATGGTCCTTGGTCAAAATGTAGCTCTTGTGATGATGAGTGTGTGTATGAAGTTTCATGAGGCTAGGTCTAATACTTTTTAAGTTATAGCCAAGGTTAAGTTTTTTTGGAACGACGCAGGACGACACAGGACGACGCAGGACGACTACGCAGACGCCGGAGTGATGACAATAGCTCGAAAGTTTTTTTTCAAAAAACAGACGAGCTAAAAATGACCACAGTGACCTTGACCTTGAAAGTGGAACTTGCACTAGTGATATTGTCATAAGGAACATTTGTGTGAAGTAATATTGAAATTGGTGTAAAAATGTAAGCGCTAGAGCAATGACAAAGTTTTTCTAAAAATAGCCACAGTGACCTTGACCTTGAAAGTCAAACTCGTTCGAGGTATTGTCATAAGAAACATTTGTGTGAAGTTATTTTGAAACCAGTGAAGAAATGCAGGCGCCAGAGCGATGACAAAGTTTTTCTAAAAAAAGCCACAGTGACCTTGACCTCGAAAGTCGAAATGGCTCGAGATATTGTCATTAGGAACAATTGTGTGAAGTTATATTGAAATCGGTGAAGAAATGTAAGCGCTAGAGCAATGACAAAGTTTTTCTAAAAATAGCCCCAGTGACCTTGACCGTCAGGCCATGACCTTGATTGCTCGAGCTATTTTTGTAAGGAACATTTGTGTGAAGTTATATTGAAATTGGTGAAGAAATGTAGGCGCTAGAGCGATGACAAAGTTTTTTCTAAAAATAGCCACAGTGACCTTGACCTCGAAAGTCGAAATGGCTCGAGATATTGTCATAAGGAACAATTGTGTGAAGTTATATTGAAATCGGTGAAGAAATGTAAGCGCTAGAGCGATGACAAAGTTTTTCTAAAAATAGCCACAGTGACCTTGACCTTCAGGCCATGACCTTGATTGCTCGAGCTATTTTTATAAGGAACATTTGTGTGAAGTTATATTGAAATTGGTGAAGAAATGTAGGCGCTAGAGCGATGACAAAGTTTTTTCTAAAAATAGCCACAGTGACCTTTACCTTGAGCCTTGAGGTCATGACCTTGAAAGATGAACTCGCTCGAGATATTGTCATAAGGAACATTTGTGTGAAGTTATATTGAAATCAGTGAAGAAATATAGACGCTAGAGCTATGTTGTGCGAGGGGATAATTAAATTTTTTTAAGTCTGTGACCTTGACCTTGAGCTCATGGGCATGGGTGGGGGTATCGCTGAATAATATGGACAGGTATCTAACATCATACCAAATATCAACTCAATCCATTGCACGATTTGGAAAATATCAACTCTTAAAATATCTAATTAAAAATTTCTAAGTCTGTGACCTTGACCTTGAAGCCATAGGTATGAGTGGGGGTATTGCCAAATAAACATTTGGACCTGTATCTATCATCATAGCATACATAAGCCAAATCCATAATATAGTTTGGAAAATTTGAGCTCTTTAAAATCTTTCACATTAAAATTGTCTAAATCTGTGACCTTGACCTTGAGGTCATAGGCATGGGTGGGGGTATTGTTGAATAAATCATTGTACCTATATCTATGATCATATGAACCAAAGCCATCATAAAAGTTCAGGTTCTACCAGGTACAAATACCTTAACTGGAGTCTTTAACATGGAAAATTTCTAAGTCCATGACCTTGACCTTGAGGCCATAGGCATGGGTGGGGGTATCGCTGAATAAAACTTTGGACCTATATCTATAATCATACCAAATATGAACCAATTCTATCAAATGGTTTGGAAAATATGAGTTCTAAAATGTTCAAGTCTACCTGTTACAAAAACCTTAACCTGAGTCTTTAACATTGAAAATTTCTAAGTCTGTGACCTTGACCTTGAGCTCACAGGCATGGGTGGGGGTATTGCTTAATAAAACTTTGGACCTATATCTATCATCATACCAAAGATGAACCAGTTCCATCAAATGGTTAGGAAAATATGACTTCTAAAAGTTCAGGCTCTACCTGTTACAAAAACTTTAACCTGAGGTTACAGGATCACGTACGTACGTACGTCCGTACACACACACGTACAGACGGACGTACACGCGTACGCACGTACGGAAAACCGAAAAACTATATGCCCCCGGCATCATATGATGCGGGGGCATAAAAACATTAACATTAAAATTCTGTCTGTGGCCTTGACCCCACGATCATTGGTGCTGATACTGCAGATAAAAACTTTAGCCCAGACCAAATATGAACTCAATCCATGTACACATTAAAAAGTAATGAGCAACTAAAACACTTTAATCCAAAAAACTTAACATTTGTGAATGACGGGGTTAGTAGAATAGTTTACTGCAACTTTCGTTCAGGTGAGCTAAAAAGGTTTAATGTGACTACAAGTTACCTTTATTACATTATTGTTGAGTATCAAAACAGAAACCATATTGTTAACTCTTATCGTTTACACCAACCCCTATCTTTACAAACAGTGTAGGTCCAGATCAGATGGCTTCTGAAGAAGCCATCTGATCAGGATCTACACTGTTTGGCATTCAGTTTATGAATTTGTTGCAATACATTACATCAAGTAATTTGATTGGTTGATAGACAGAAATGGGTGTGGCTTAAATGAATATTCAGCAAGATATGGGTAAAGGAACTGCAATTTCTAACCAAAATTTACAATTATAGATAAAAGACCATTTATGTTTTTTTTCTTTATACAGTAGAACTTCGATGGCTCGAACACCGATGGCTCGTTTACCATGGCTGAGTCGAACCTGTTCTCGAGTCCCTAGGGAATTTCTCTACATAAGAAATACTGAAAAGGGAGGGTAATATTTAGGATATTTTCATGTTTTATTATGAAAATGTATACTGTGTGTACTCATTAGAATCGCCTCGATGAGGCGATTCTAATGAGTCGTGAATGAGGCGATTCTAATGAGTACACACAACATACACTTTTCAATACAGAACACCGAAAAGATGTCCAAAAGTATCTAGTTATGCCACCTGGCAGTACCCTCAGTGGCTCGCAGTACCCGTGTCTCGAACAGATTTTCATGGTCCCAAAGGTGTTCGAGCAATAATGATTGAAGTTCGACTGTAATGTATACATTTTTTTATCCATCTTTAAAACTATACGTCATAATGATCGTAAGTATTGGGACAGACAGTTCTAAGTAAACAGTGCAGACCCAGATCAGACTGCTCCTTCAGTCTGATCAGGGTCTATACTATTTGCCATTCAATCTGTACTTCTTGGACTGTGAAACAAATTTGTTAAAATTCAGAGAATAACACCAAGTCCTCAAGGTGTCCAAATTTTTAGAATTTGAGTAGTATCCATTAATCCAAAATGGTGATATAAAGAACCATATAAGGTCTATGGCTATATTCCCTTGTTTCCACTCTGAAAATAGATCATGGGTGCTAAATGTTGTGGTTGTAGTTTGTTTGTATTGGAGTTTAACAGCCCAGTCAACACTATTTTAGGTCATGTTTTAGCCGGTCAGTTTACCTATCCACACTTTTCCTGGGCAGGCTCATACGTAAGCGGTTAACCAGTACAGTGCACATTCTTTTGCCAGAAGCTGACAACTGCCCTTCTTGAATTAACGGAAGGGAGAGAATGACCGTAGGAAAGATTTCATGATCAATCTCCACGAAAGAATTTTGCCGACCCCGGCAGGTATCGAACCTGCGTTTTCCTGATCACCTGTCGAATGCGCATCCGACTGAACTACTGAGGCCGGCTGTGGTTGTAGTAGGTACCCACAATATGTTTCTTAGTGCAGATACAGGAAAAGTCGACCATAACAAACTTCTTTCCATATGAAGTGAGGTATTCAAGACTACAGTAGAACTTCGATGGCTCGAACATCAATGGCTAATTTACTACGGCTGAGTCGGACCCTTTCTTGAGCCCCTTGGGAAATTCTCTATATAAGAAATAGCGGGGAATAATTTAGGAGATTTTACTCTTTTATTTTGTTAATGTATGCTGTGTGTACTCATTAGAATTGCCTCGAGGCGATTCTAATGAGTACACACAGCGTACAATTGCATTATATAACACCGGAAAAATGTCCAAAAGAATCTTATTATTCCTCCTAACAGTAGCCCTCAGTGGCTCTAACTACCACTGTCTGGAACAGATTTTCGAGGTCCCAAAGGTGTTTGAGCCATTGAAGTTCGACTGTACTTACAGGTGTGATCATAATTGGTCGACCTTATGATAACACGCCCATTTGATGTAGTATGTTCCTTCATTTCTCCAACATCGCTACTTTCCGACAAAAAATTGTGATATATTTCTTATTTATACTCAAAACATAGGTTGTGGGTGCTCGTTAGAACCGCCTCAATGAGGCAGTTCTTACTGAGATCCACAACCTATGTCTTGGAGCAGAAATAAGAAAAATAATGTATACCCCCTTTAAGCCTCAGTTTTCTCTACATAAAGTGGGGTTTAGACGATGTTTATTTCACCGACTTGTCCAAGTGACTGGATTGCTCAGTTGGTATAATGTTTGCACAGTACCAGGGGGAACAACCTACCTCAGAGCAGTGACGTCATAACCATTCACAGTTTTGCCGGCATTTACTACACAAAAGGCATTTGACACAACAAGTAGGCGCAGTCGGTGCACTAGGTCATAAAAATATCAAACATACTGAAATCTTTCTCAGAAATGTGGCCATTTCGTTAAATAATTCCACACAAGCTGATTTGGCAATGATGTCGGAACTACCATTGTTTACAGCGCCGAATCAAATCTTGTGGAAAGCTATCGAAGCCTTTTCAATGTTTCTTGGTGGAATTAGCTTACTGATGGGATGTAAATATTGTTGGCTACCAGCTGAAGTATGTTTTCTGAAGACTCCTAATGTACATATCTGGTTTGAAGCATTTTAATTACCCTATTTACACTAATATGGCTGCTTCTAAAATGGGTACGACATCTTTGCTATGACGTAGGTTGCTCCCCCTGAGTATGGGAGAGACCCTCAGGCTGAGTCTCCATAGAAACAGATAAGGTGAGTTTTGGGTGATTTTTATCTTTTTTTCCATAAAAAGCTATGGAGAAATAAGGCTTAAATCGAGTCCCCATAGAAACAGATAAGGTGGGTTTTGGGTGATTTTTATCTTTTTTTCCATAAAAAGCTATGGAAAAATAAGGAAAATTAGATATTAACCCTTATCTTGCTGAATATTCATTTAAGCCACACCCATTTCTGTCTATCAACCAATCAAATTGCTTGATGTAATTTTTTGCTACAAATTCATAAACTGAATGCCAAACAGTGTAGATCCTGATCAGATGGCTTCTTCAGAAGCCATCTGATCTGGATCTACACTGTTTGCAAAGAAAGGGATTGTCGTGAACAGGAGGATAAGGGTTAATTGTCATCTTGTTTGCAGCTATGAGTTCCATGTAGAGCCATATTCTTTTTCCTCCTCTTTAACAATTGGTGGTCAGTTAGGGTCCAGCAACATGTCTGAGAGAATGAAAGAGCCCCAAATGCAACAGGCGTGGTAAAAGAACATGGCTTGCCCATGACCTGAATCTTAGGGCCTATTCCATACCTTGCGAACACTCTACCGACTGAGCTATCAAGATGGTCGGCCTGTTACATGATGACACTATATGCCTTTGTTTGACCCCATGTTAATGAAAACAGCACTGAAAAAAGATAATGTCAAATCGAACACATTACACCATGATTCTCGATGATGTCAAAATGAACACACGAACACATTACACCATGATTCTCGATGATGTCAAAATGAACACATTCCACCATGATTCTCTCTATGTTATGCTGTTATGGTTGATGAACTGAGCTGTCTAAGATGATGCTACTCTCGGTGTATCAATACAAACAATCCTAGACACGCCAATATAGCATACTGAAATGGAATACATAGAAATTATCATATGGCATTTTTCATATTATGCCCTATATTAGCCTGAGACTCTCGTATCAACCCGAGGGCTGAAGACTGATATGGGTCGAGGGCTATATTATAATCTGTTTATCATATGACATCGCGTATGAGAGTGTAATAACGCCATGTATTATTTTCGATAATCCACTAGTGGATTAAATATGGAAATTAGCTAGATACGTCCCGTAACGTTACATGTACGACCTCCTTAATGACGTCGCATTTACTAACGGCAGAAAATTGACAGTTTTGTTAAACAATTGTGAATAAAATGCGTTTTAAATGTCATATGATAAATTGAATCTTGCATTAGTGCTCATGTATTATTGAATTTATTAAACTTGTTGACGAAAAGGGATAAACTGTTCAGCAAAGCCTCGCATTTTATCCCTTTTCCTCAACTTGTTCAATAAATTCAATAATACATGAACACTCATGTAAGATCCTCTATATAATCTGTTTATCATATATTTTCCAACCCTTTTCCTTTGAAGTATGGTTTTTATGTTTAATGCTCTTCTAAAAGTAAAGCAATGTAAGTAAAGCAACGTTTTGTAACAGTTGGCTCTGTTTATAGAGGATCTTACATGAGTATTCATGTATTATTGAATTTTATTTAACGAGTTGAGGAAAAGGGATAAAATGCGAGGCTTTGCCGAGCATTTTATCCTTTCTCCTCAACGAGTTTAATAAATTTTAATAAAACGAATTTTATTCACGATTGTTTATAAAAACGTCAGTATTCCGTCGTTAGTATACGCGACGTCATTAAGGACGTCGACCATGTAACATTACGGGAGGTATCTAGCTGAATTGCATATTTAATCCACTAGTGAATTATCAAAAATATTGATAAATACTTTTTCTTCATGACAGGAGACATATTTAATCAGAACCAACTTTAAACAAGGTTATTTTTAAATTCCATAAAGACAGAATTTCATTTACATACTGCAGAATGTGACATCTGATCAGCTACTGTGCTTAATGACTTTGGATCAACTTGCAATCGACCCAGAAATAAAGCTCTATAAATCCTTCTACTAGACTAAACCATACGTTGCTTATGCATACTTTGGGCGTATTTGGTTGAACCAAGCATGTCTAAAGTTGTCATAAGGAACATATTTATTAGAACACCATAAGTTCTTTAATAAACACAAGTCATAAAAACGTAATAATTGATATGTTAAAGTGACATTTTAGAATTGTTACAACTGCAGTAGACTGCAAAACCGTGCAATCTAAATTGGTGACATTGATCGGTTTAACGGCCCTGTCAACACTGTAAAGCTCATTTTGGAGACGTTGCTTCCAATTTTGTGGGACTTTTACCAAACATTGAGATGAAATGACATCTCAAGCCCTGTCATAGTGTCGCCCAATGAAACCAATAGGGTTTGGTTTAAACTGTATTTATTTGACTTTAGAGTAAACATATACAATACACAATATTAGACATATATGTCACAGGATTTGACGGTAAGCACAAGTGCTTATTTCAAGTCATCTCCTGGAAGACAAAGACAATAAGTTACATCTTCTATGAATGGAATGCAGCGTAAGCATGTGATATGGTTATATAAAAAAAAAATATAGAAAGAAAGAAAGAAAGAAAGATCAAGAACATCTCATTTTATACGTTTGATGAGAATACAATATCTAGAACTGATTAGCGAATTAAGTGGTAGCTCAGTTATAAATACAGAAGAGAAATAGCTAAGATCTTGAAACGGTAATAAAACACAAGCATATTCTAGAGTTCTAGAGCTCAAATTCTACAGCTGTGAAACATTATTGCGACAAATGAAAATACTATGGCTGATTCCCTGCACCCCTCAACCCATAACCCCACTCGAATCCATGGTTACATCTAGGGACTACAAGAATCTGCCGGATTTTACTATGTATTCTTGCACTTTGAGAAATATACGTTCGTTTTCCTGGAATGTTAAATTTTCGTTGCCATGGAGAAAATCATTTACCGTGTAGTTTCGGAGTGTGTCTGGTAAGCAATTTCTCCGAATATGAGCAAGCCTAGGGCATACAAAGAAAAAGTGATACGCACTTTCAAAATCTCCACACGCACAAGTAGGACTGGGAACGATATTTTTGCGATAGAGATCTGCGTTTAAGGAGCTGCATCCCAATCTTAGTGGTGCTTAGAGAATTTGGCCGATGCGTGTACCAGTGTTATAGTACGGAGGAGGCTTATTCAGATCCCTATTCAGACGTGTTTGAAGGCAGCCACTGATGGCACTTCTCTGACTTCAGCAGGGAGATCGTTCCATGCACGGATAGTTGCTGGGAAAAAGGAATTTAAAAACAAGTTGGTATTAGCGGGATAGTTCTGGAAATGATTTGAGTTTCTAAGATTGTACGTGGTCGTGTCTCGCACGAGTGGTGGTAGGAGATCGTAGAGATAGGTAGGAATTAGTCCATGGAGAATTTTGAAGAGGATTATGAGTTTGTGCTTATTTCTCCTGTTTTGGAGAGTCTCCCATCCAAGATCTGTAAGAAGTTTGCTTACGCTACATAGTTTAGTCGCACCGGTTATAATTCGAGCAGCCTTGATATGGATTGCGTCAAGCTGTTTTTTTGTCTCCGTAGGACAGTTGTCCCACACCGAGTCACAATATTCTAGCAGGGGCAGGACATATGCCATGTACATTTTGCTCAGTGATTTTCTACTTATTCTGAATTTTAGAGCTCGGAGTAGGTTTAGTCTCGACCAGGCCTTTTCAGAATTGATTTTTACATGATCTGACCAGATGCAGGAACTAGAAAAAGTAAGTCCTATGTGTCTGTGACAGTTTGTCTCTTGGAGCACTGTTCCATTCATAACTAGACAAAAGTGCCCAGTGGGGCACAAATACCCCCGGCCAGTGCCATCACCTCAGCTGAAAATAGCAATGTCAAAAGCTTCTTTGCATATACAGGCCATATTCCATAGAATGGCCATTTTCAAGATTCAAAGGGCAATAACTCTGAAAGTAGGAAAGCAAGAGTTATGGTTCATGTGTTCTGCACGTCGTCTCATGGTGTTCAACATTCGTGTGGAGTTTCATGAAAATATGTCAACCCGTTTAAAAGTAATGGAGAAGACACGAAGATGTTAGCAGACACATAATTTACAATCTTCAAAGGGAAATAATTTGTAATGTATGCAAACAAGAGTTATGCCCATTCTATTATGTTGCTTAACATAAATTTTGTGTGAAGTTTCATGAAATTATCTCAAACGGTTTTAAAGTTACAGAGCGGACACAAGTGTATGGTAAAACATGTAATATTCAAAGGGCAATAACTCTGAAAGTAGGAAAGCAAGAGTTACGGTTCATGTGTTCTGCACGTGGTATCATGGTGTTTAACATGTATGTGAAGTTTCATGAAAATATATCAAGCGGTTGAAAAGTTATGGAGCGGACACGAAAATGCAAGTTAAAACATACAAAGGGCAATAACTCTGAAAGTAGAAACGCAAGAGTTATGGTTCATGTGTTCTGCACGTCGTCTCATAGTGTTTAACATTTATGTGAAGTTTCATGAAAATATATCAAGTGGTTGAAAAGTTATGGAGTAGACACGAAAATGCAAGTTAAAACATACAAAGGGCAATAACTCTGAAAGTAGAAAAGCAAAAGTTACGGTTTAATGTGTTCTGCACGTCTTCTCATGGTGTTTAACATTTATGTGAAGTTTCATGAAAATATATCAAGCGGTTGAAAAGTTATGGAGCGGACACGAAAATGCAAGTTAAAACATACAAAGGGCAATAACTCTGAAAGTAGAAAAGCAAGAGTTACGGTTCATGTGTTCTGCACGTTGTCTTATGGTGTTTAACATTTATGTGAAGTTTCATGAAAATATATCAAGCGGTTGAAAAGTTATGGAGCGGACATGAAAATGCAAGTTAAAACATACAAAGGGCAATAACTCTGAAAGTAGAAAAGCAAGAGTTACGGTTCATGTGTTCTGTACGTCGTCTCATGGTGTTTAACATTTTTGTGAAGTTTCATGAAAATATGTTAAGCACTTCAAAAGTTATGGAGCGGATACGAAAATGTTAACAGACACACACACACACAGAAAATACGAAAACTATATACCCCCATGGCATACTGCCGGGGTATAAAAAGGGGAGGATGAGGGGGTGACTGTGTTTTCCTTGAGATAATCATAAAGAGAGTTTTATTGGCGTTAAAGTTAACTAGCCAGTCGTCTGCCCAGTAGGAGATGGTTTGTAGATCGGTATTTAATAGCCGAGCCGCTGCATCTGGACACTCGACAGTAATGTAGAGACTTGTGTCATCTGCAAACAAGGATATAGAACAGCCTACATGTTTGACGATGTCATTCATATATATAAGAAATAGCAGAGGTCCAAGAATGGATCCTTGGGGAACACCTGCCAGGACTAAAGTCCGATCAGAAGCTTGACCATTAACTTAATGGCATTAAGTACAACGCGCTGTCAACGCCCAGAGAGGTATCTCGCAAACCATTTGAAAACATCGTCTGAACAACCTATTCCTGATATTTTGTGCAGAAGACCTTTGTGCCAGACACTGTCGAAAGCCTTACTAATATCACAAAATACGGCGTGAACTTCTTTGCCATTATCAACGGCCTCACAAAAAGTGTGGTATGTATGTAACAACTGATATGTTGTTGAGTCGCCTTGAACAAAGCCCGATTGAAGAGGGGTTAAGAGTCGATGTGAAATAACGTAGTTATACAGATGTGTGTGTGTGTGTGTGTCTGTTAAATTGCAGTATGTTTCCTCTGGCTTTCTTTGTCGATCATTACAGGGTCACTGATGAGGCTTTATTAACCTAAACTACGTAGTATGACCCATCTTCTTTCTTATGAATGTTTTCATTGCTCTTAAAGGAACTCATTTTTTATTTTATTTATATACACAGCGTTCCATTACTTTGCCTGGTGAGCTGAGGAGAGATATAGGTCGGTAATTACTAGGTATAGATTTTTCGTCTTTTTTATGGATTGGCGAGATGTTTGCATGTTTCCAAGCGGATGGGAAATAACCCTGTTGGAGAGAACGATTGAAAATAATGGAAAACGGACCGGCAAGAACGATAGCGATAGAGTTTATGAACATGGAAGGGCCGACTCGCACCGCTTTGCCTGGGCAGGCTTAGATCCTCTAAGCTGTTTACCAGTACTTGTGAGCGGGTCGGTTTCAGCTCTGCGTGGAAGCATCATGCAGCCCATATATTTTTTCAAGCCCCGATGGGCGGGGGCGGAAACCGTGCAATCTAAATTGGTGTCATTGAACTAGTCTTTATGAAGAAGTATTGCTATGCACTTATAAGTGCATTTGTGGTAAAAACAATCAGAATATTCTGTATTTGAGAGGAATGTAGTTTCTGTCTTCCAATACAATACAGACAAAAAAGAAGTGAAGTCAATGATCAGGAATTGATACAAGGGAAAGAAACACAAACATGAAACAACAGACCCAGATGGAAACATCAATAGCGGAAAGCCAAAAGGACCGTTACTTTTCCACAAAATGGTCAACTGGCTATCGAAAACAAAATAATGTAAGCGATACAAAACTCAAAGATTAACCTTAATAAAAAATAAACCACGACAGACGATCCACCTTGGAACAGTCAGTGAAACTTCATGCATTTTTCGTATGTATGTATGTATGTATGTATGTATGTTTGTATGTATGTATGTATGTGTTTGAGTTTTATGTACCACGAACACCTAAGGCCAAACGGACATAGGACCTCAGTTTAAAAGACTCATTCCAAAAGCCTGGAGAAACCCCGGATCAAACCAATGACCTCTGGTTTATGAGGCAAGTAGCACAAACATTACACCACAGGGGCTTCTATATGGGTTTTTCGGCAATTTTTCTCAAAATGTACAGACAACCCTCGTTATACCAACATTTTATATAGTGACAAAACTCGTTACAACAACTATTTCAATGGAATAAATAATTAGCTAAAGCTGGGGAGTCATAATGGAGATACTCATGAATATTGTATTCATTACTCCAGGAAACAAATGTTGTATGTGTGTTTTTGAGTTTTACATCCCGACCAACAACTTAGGTCATATGGAGATGGGACCTCAGTTCAAAGACTCTTCCAAAACACTGGAGAAGCCAAGAATCGATCCTGAATTTACTGGTTTGCAGGGCGAGTAGCTTATCCACTAACCACAAAGGCTTCTGTAAGCAAGTCTTGTGGACATTTGTTAGAGTCGGATCACCTCTGAAACAAATATTGCAGTTATTTGTTAGAATTGCAACGGAGAGGCAATTCTAACATATGTCCACAACATTTGTTTCTTGAGTAACTGTCAGAGGGGAAAAGGCTCTTTATTAACAATTAAACATCCCTTTAACCCTTGTCCTGCTGAGCCCGGATATGCCTTATTTTCCAAACAATGAAGAGCCAGATCAGATGGCGAAGCCATCTGATCAGGATCTACATTGTTTGCCATTCAGATTGTGAATTTGTTGCATAAATTAGCAACAAGTAATCTGATTGGTTGATAATCGGTAGTGGGTGTGGCATATATGAATATTCAGCAGGACAAGGGCTAATGGGATTCTAATTAGTGGCAAATTCTTTATAATTTAAAACTGTAAGGGGACAAATACTGTCATTGAATGAGGGTCTTCTGTTGAAAGGCTGGCTCAATTAATCGGTTACACAATCAATAAACTGCACAAAAAAGATAATCGTTACTTATTTGCTAGTAATCAATTATTTGGTAAATACAATTTACTGCCCTATCATGTGTTTGAAATAGCTGGATGACAGTGACAGACTGTGATGAGATGCCACATTTTGTGGCAACTCATCTGGCTCAGTCCTGTCCATCCAAAAACATAATACGGTTTATAGCTCAGTGGTTAGAGCTTCAACTTATGATGGATAGGTTGTGGGTTCTGGCCACTGGAGGCGAGGTGTGTCCTTGGATAAGACACGTAATGCCTCTTCCCCACTCCACCCAGGTGTAAATATATGTAGCAGTGGTGTAAAAGTCATTGGCTCTCTCGTGTACATGTGATAACATCCGGAATGAGTGTTCGAGAGTGATTAAAATAATGGTATCCTGCTGCCTCACGCACAAGCAACTGCTCAAAAAATAATTTTAAGGTGTGTTTATAGGAGACCAGAATGAACTGTACATACCTTAAATTTTGGATAATCATTCATGAGAATAGTGACTATTCCTACATAAGGCACAAACCTGAAATAAAAGCAAAACTTAAAATGAGCAAGACATAAGAGAACTTAGTAGAAGATGTGTAAAATCAGCAAAGACTCAGATTTGACTGCACATCAACCAAGAATTTTCACCTATCTCCCTTTGAATAACCCAGTGGATGTAGAAGGTTCATCATGCTAATAAATAAGATAGAAGAGAAGGCAATGATCAGGGACCGATGCTAATGCTAGTAAGTCTGTTTATCAAATGACGTCGTTGATAAGCAGAGGATAACGTCCCTTAATAAAAACAATATGACAAAATGTGTAATAACACTTTGGCAGGATTAAGTAACGTCCTGACGACGAGCATGTCAACAATGTTTTTTTTTTGTAAAATTGTCAAATTCAAAGGCGATAAAATCAAATTTAAAGTTTTCATAATTATGATAAACAGAATCTTACACTAGTGGTCATTTCATATGAAATTTATGAAACTCACCAAAGGCTTGTTTCATAAATATTATATGAAATTACCCCTCGTGTAAGATCCTCTATGTATGGAAAATTCCACTTGTCAACTCGTCATGACAAGTGAAAGTTTTGGTGGACAAGTAAAAATTTTGTCTAGTCCCTATGAAATTTACAATGATATACATACCATTGGTCATTCAGGATGAGTGAAAGAATTTTCCAGCCCTGGAACACCAAATGAACCAAACTTTATATGAAGAAATCTGGGATTTACAGGGGTATACATAATTTTTTTATTTCAAGACAAAGGTTGTGGGTACTCTTTAACTGAACTAGGCTTTTATGAAGTGATTAGCTTAACTAATACAACACAGAGGCTTCTGAACATATGATTCTTGCACACCAGACAAGGAAATCCGTGATTTTACCCTGGGATAGAAATTTATGTTCTGACCCTGGTGTTCCGACCCAGGCAACTAACATAAATGCGCTTCAATTCTATGCAACTGTCGGAACTACTTCCGCACTACTTTTATTCTGTAAACAGTATACATGTGCGAGCTGTAAAACTAACCGGAGGTGTTGTGCAAGAAAAAGAATCCAATATGGGGTTCTGTTGTAGATGGGCGTTTCAAACCCTCGGGATGACCGTGCTGAGCGGAACCTCGGCGTAGCCTCGGTTCCGCTCAGCACGGTCATCCCTCGGGTTGGAAACGCTCATCTACAACAGAACCGCATATCAGATTCTTATAATCTTACCCTCTTGCTCTTCCAACTACTTCACTTTTTTCTAACCACAGCTGACCAGGGGCATATAACCCTCTATCATCTACTGAATTATTATCTCCCTTGGTGAGGAATTTAACTGTGCCATTTTCTCTGAAAAAAAAAAGAATAAACAAAACTCAATACAAAGAGAACCAAAAATACTGTGATACTAACTTTTGATATGAAGTTTATAGACGAGAACTGAATACAGTTTCAGAATGTTGAACATTTCTATTTCTTTAAAGTTTACCAAAAAGATGTGTTTTCTTCCAACCCGGCATCCTTTGACCACCATTCTAACACAGCGCGCCTATATGGCCAATTTTGTTTGTTTGTCTGTTTTGAGGTTTAACGTCCCCGTCAACACTGTAAAGGTCATTATGGAGACGTTGCTTCCAATTTTGTATGACTTTTACCCGACATTGAGATGAAATGACATCTCAAGCCCAATGAAACCAAAAGGGTTTATAAGCATGGATGGTCCGACTCATGCGCACCGCTTTGCCTGCGCAGGCTTAGATCCTCTAAGCGGTTTACCTGTACTAGTGTGCGGGTCGGATTCAGCTCTGCATGGAAGCATCATGCAGCCCATATATTTCTTCAAGCCCCGATGGGCGGGGGCCGCTATATGGCCATTGGGAAGGAACTGTGTTTTATTATGCAAGGAATCACAGGGGACATAAATGCATGAGTTACAGTCAATTATTTTAGCAGGATTTCTCCGGACAATGGCAAAAGGTTGTTAGCATTTGAAGGAAGCTATTGTTTGCGTGTTAGGTCAGCTCTGTTCTGTGATTTGTTGAGTAATAAATCACAGTATGTTGGTCAGTTGTAAGTAGACAAATCACGCCCACTACATGCTCGTGATTTGATCTACTTCAGTCTTAACAACCTGCCTCCAAACTGTGATTTATTACTCAACAAATCATAGCTAGATTCGAACTATTTCTTGAACAAGCTATCACAACAACACATCTGTGTGCCAGGCTTGGGGTAATCGTAATCAGCTGTAATCGATTACATATTTTCAAGTAATCTGATGTATTCAGTTATCAGACATTTTTCTGATTACAAGTAATTTAATTTAATCAATTACATCCATAATTTGGCCTGTAATCATGATGATTTTCTGATTGCAATTCTGTTAATATATCCCATGTTCTCATATCTCCGTTCAACCTCATCACTCCATTCACCATCTTCTTTGATTACTATGAAAACGAATCATTTTTACAGTCATCACACATCAGAATTTGTAGGTAATAACTAACATTTCAACCTGTTTTGAAGAAATTCACTTTTGACATACAGTTTAATTCACAACTAGAAATGCGTCCATAGGACACGGCTGCCCCCGCCTGAAAATATGTCTATGTTCATATTCATCCATAGAAAGTTTTGGACCCTTTTTCACATTTGACCTCTAAGTATGACCTTGACCTTGTAGGTAAGGACAGGCAGATTGTCTCATGATGGTCAACATTTCTGCCAAGTAATTTCAAAATCCATCCAGAGATAAGAAAGTTATTAACTGCGGTAAAGTTTCGAACCATTTTTTTTACATTTGACCTCTAAGTATGACCTTGACCTTGGAGGTACGGATCTGGGTTTGCTCGTGACATATAGTCTCATGATGGTTAACATTTCTTCAAAGTAATTTCAAAATCCATCCAGAAATAAGTAAGTTATTGACTGCGTTTAAGTTTCGGACCCGTTTTTTTTACCTTTGACCTCTAAGTATGACCTTGACCTTGGAGGTACGGACCTGGGTTTTGCACGTGACACATCGCCTCATGATGGTTAACATTTCTACAAAGTAATTTCAAAATCCATCCAGAAATATGAAAGTAATTGACTGCGTTTAAGTTTCGGACCCTTTTTTTACCTTTGACCTCTAAGTATGACCTTGACCTTGGAGGTACGGACCTAGCTTTTGCACGTGACACACTGTGTTTAAGTTTCGGACGGACGGACGAACGGACGGACGGACAGGGGCAACGCTATATGCCCTTTCCACAATTCTTGGAATGGCGGGGGCATAACAATTGAAATTTGCCACAAAATGCTTAATATTTTAGGGGTCCCCCAAAATAATCTCACACCAGTGACAAGTGTATGACTGAAAATAAAACGCACCAACAAATTAAAATAGTGCACAGTCTAAATAAAATACTCATCATGTATATTATTCATAGAATGAATTTGATTATTTGTGATAATCAAATAAATTAGGGTGAACGGAGTTATGAGAACTTGCTCCAAACATGCCCTTCATTTCTAGACGGCTGTAGAATAAACAGAATTGATGTTTATTTTCTTAAATCTTGAGATTCTCATAGGCATTTAGTCAAATGTTTAAAAAATACCCGCAGAATATTATTCTTGCAACAAAAAATTGAAAGCAGGATTGCTCAACCTTAGGTGAACGGAGTTTTGGGTTTCCAGGCTACATGTATAATTTGAGAATTTGTGCTAAAATATCAGTGTTCTAGACTTTAGACCAATTCATTCAATACTTTTGATATCATGTATACTCCTCATAATATTATTAATTCCTAATAAACTGCAATTAAACATGTTCAAGCTGTTACATTACATAAAAGTAAATGGATGTGCTGACTGTTTTTCAAATCAATAAAAAGACTGCACAAGTTTGTTTGTCTTTGTTTGTCGCAATAAAAACTCTGCAGGGCTTATGTTATTTGATATGGATATGCAAAGTTAAATAAATAGAGAATCTTAAATGAGTGTTCATTTATTATTGAATTTATTAAACGAGTTGAGGAAAAGGGATAAAATGCAAGGCTTTGCCGAGCATTTTATCCCTTTTCCTCGACGAGTTTATGAATTCAATAATACATGAGCATGAATGCAAGATTCTATTTATCATATGACATTTAAACGCATTTTAATCACGATTGTTTACACAAATGTCAATATTCCGGCGTTAGTAAACGTGACTTCCTTACGGGCGTCGTACATGAAACGTTACGGGACGTATCTAGCTAATTTGCATATTTAACCCACTAGTGGATTATCAAAAATATTACATGGCGTTATTAAACTCTCAGACGCGACGTCATATGATAAAGCTTCTTCATCTTACAAGTGCAAATAAAAACATCATATAGTTGTCTCCCTTTAAACTGTGTAAGGTATGGCTAGAACAAAGAATGGTCTAAAGCTATTCAATCATAGTATTTTTAACAACTACCATAATGATCCTAAGCTATTGGACAGACAGGCCTGGTCAAACAGTGAAAACTCCGCTAAGACTGTCTGGAAGAGCAGTCTGATCAGGGTATACACTGAAGACTGTCTAGAAGAGCAGTCTGATCATGGTTTATCATATGACGTCGCGTCTGAGAGTGTAATAACGCCATGTAACATTTTCGATAATCCACTAGTGGATTAAATATGCAAATTAGCTAGATATGTCCCGTAACGTTACATGTACGGCGTTCTCAACGGCGTCACGTTTACTAATGGCGGCAAAGTGACATTTTTGTAAACAATCGTGAATACAATGCTTTTTAAATGTCATATGATAAATAGAATCTTGCATTCGTGCTCATGTATTATTGAATTTATTAAACTCGTTCAAGAAAAGAGATAAAATGCTCAGCAAAGCCTCGCATTTTACCCCTTTTCCTCAACTCGTTTAATAAATTCAATAACACATGAACACTCATGTAAGATCCTCTATGTCAATAATTTATTAAACTTGTTAAAGAAAAGAGATAAAATGCTCGGCACAGCCTCGCATTTTATCCTTTTTCCTCAACTCCTTTAATAAATTCAATAATACATGAACACTCATGTAAGATCCTCTATGTCAATTTATTAAACTCGTTGAGGAAAAGGGACAAAATGCTTGGCAAAGCCTCCCATTTTATCCCTTTTCCTCAACTCGTTTAATAAATTCAATTATACATGAACACTCATGTAAGATCCTCTATATACACTATTTGCCTTTTAATTGCATCTTTTTGATGAATTTCTCCTTAGAAACGCTATCTTTTGAACTTTCTCGGTGGTTATAAAAACTTTTCATTTCTCCATTTTTATTTTTTTTATGCCCCCGCATCTTATGATGCTGGGGGCATATAGTTTTTCGGTTTTCCGTGTGTGCTTCCGTTGGTCCGAATGTACGAAAGTGTGTATGTACGTACGTAATCCTGTTGGACTAAGGTTAAGGTTTTTGGTCAGGGTAGAACTTGAGCTCATATTTTTCAAACCATGCAATGGATGTGGTTTATATTTAGTATGATGATAGATATGGGTCCAAAGTTTTATCCAGCAATACACCCACACCTACCTATGGTCTCAAGGTCAAGGTCACGGACTTAGAAATTTTCAATGTTTAAGACTCAGGTTAAGGTTTTTGGTCAGGGTAGAACTTGAGCTCATATTTTTCAAACCATGCAATGGATGTGGTTTATATTCAGTATGATGATAGATATGGGTCCAAAGTTTTATCCAGCAATACCCCCACACCTACCCATGGTCTCAAGGTCAAGGTCACGGACTTAGAATTTTTAATGTTTAAGACTCAGGTTAAGGTTTTTGGTCAGGGTAGAACATGAGCTCATATTTTTCAAACCATGCAATGGATGTGGTTTATATTTAGTATGATGATAGATATGGGTCCAAAGTTTTATCCAGCAATACCCCCACACCTACCCATGGTCTCTAGGTCAAGGTCACGGACTTAGAAATTTTTAATGTTTAAGACCCAGGTTAAGGTAATTGTACCAGGTAGAATTCTAAGCCATGTAATGAATTTGGTTCATATTGGTATGATGATAGATATAGGTTCAAAGTTTGCTTCAGCCATACCCCCACCCATACCAATGACCTCAAGGTCAAGGTCACATACATAGAAATTTCAATTGTTTAAGAAACAGGTTAACATATTTGTACCAGGTAGAAATCGAGCTCATATTTTCCAAACCATGTAATGAATTTGGTTCATGTTTGGTATAATGATAGATGTAGGTTCAAAGTTTTATCCAGCAATGCCCCCACCCATACCCATGACCTCAAGGTCAAGGTCACATACTTAGAAAGTTCTAATGTTTAAGACTAAGGTTAAGGTATTTGTACCAGGAACAACCTTAACTTTTATAATTCATTTGGTTCATATTTGGTTAGATGAAACATACAGGTCCAAAGTTCCATTTGTCATACGCCTACCTATGGCTATGACTTCAAGGTCAAGGTCACAGACTTAGAAATTTTTAAACATTATTTCTTTAAGGGTTCATATTTTGAAAACTATATGATGGGATTGGGTTTATATTTGGTATGATTATAGATACAGGTCCAACAAGACATACAGCTATGCATGTGACCTCAATGTCAAGGTAAGGTCAAGGTCACAGCCATAGATATTTTTAATTGTAAAGTATGTTAAGAGCTCATATTTTCCAAACCATATAATGGATTTGCTTCATATTTGGAAGGATGATAGATAAAGGTAAAATGTTTAATTCAACAATTATCCTGCCCTTGCCCAGGACCTAGAAGTTTTTAATGTTAAAGTTTTAAGAGCTCATATTTTCCAAAATTGATGTATAGGGTAAATATGTGATATGAAAATAGTTATTTTTTCAAAGGCTGAATCGGCAATACTGCTACCTATGCCATTGACCTCAAGGACACTGTTCCAGGTGTGCTATGCTGTCCAATGACAGCTGTGGTTGCAACATGATTTTTTTTTCGGGACAGGTGGACACTGGGCGGGGGCATCTGTGTTGTATTGACACATTTCTAGTTTTTATATATATTCACTTTATAGTTCTTTTCACAGGTAAATTGTGACTCTTTTCTATTGTTCTGTTGGGTAACTATCCACATTTAGGTGTGAAAAACTGCATAACTGTTTCCAGTCACTCTTTGTTTGTCATGTAACTGTGAAAAACAGTCCTATCAACTCTCTATTATTCCCTGTGGGTTCATGTAAATAAATTTAGTTTCAATCACATACTGACCATTGAGACTGACTTCTATACAGAGATCCTAACACTTCAAACAGTTCATCAGAAAATATTAATGTATTAATCTTAAAATACGAACATTGTGCACAACATACATAGAAAGCTTGGGCAAAAAGTCTACACCCTGACTGCTCAATGAGCAGCCTGATCAAACTTGACCAAGATATTGTCAAGATGATCATTCTGTTTGTTTCATTTTGATTTAACATCCCTGTCAACACTGTAAAGGTCATTTTGGAGACGTTGCTTCCACATTTTGTGGGACTTTTATCTGACATTGAGATGAAATGACATCTCAAGCCCTGTAGCCCAATGAAACCAATAGGGTTTATTAGCATGGACCGTGGTTCCATGAAGGCTTAGATCCTCTAAGCGGTTTATCAGTACTAGTGTGCGGGCCGAATTCAGCTCTGCGTGGAAGCATCATGCAGCCCATATATTTCTTCAAATAAAAATCAAAAATGAGTTCAAGCCCTGATGGGCGGGGGCCAATGATCATTCTGAGCAAGATTGATGAAGATTGGACCAAAATTGTGGTTTCTAGATTGTTGACAAGGTTTTTCTAAGATTTGACCTACCGGGTACTGACCTTCTTTTCGATCCGACATGGCCCATATTCGAACTTGACCGAGATATTGTCATGATGATAATTCTGACCAAGTATGATTATGATTGGATCAAAATTGTGGTCTCTAGCGTGCTCACAAGAAAAGTTTACGGACGCATGACGAACGACGCACGATCTTACTGTCACAAAAGCTCACAATGGCCTTCTGTCAGATGTCAGAGCTAAAAACAACCGAACATCATGTTATTAGCTTTGCTATTTCAACAACATTTCTGAAATATCAGCTAGATTCTACCTTCTATGACTTTCCGTCTGTTGAAATAATTGCGCACTGTTACCCTGATTGTGTCTGAACCTCAAAATTAATTTCTAAAGCTAAAACAAACTATATATTTGCAGATTTTCATACAGAATTTAAAAAGAAAAACTTTAGAAAGAATGTTGCCGACCCATGCAGGTTTCGAGGCGGTCGTGGCAGCTCAGTCAGATGCGCATCTGACTGGTGATCAGGAGGTTGCGAGTTCGATACTTGCATGGTTAGCAAGATTCTTTCCTAGAGATTGAACATGAAATCTTTTCTACGGTCAATCTCTACCTTCTACTGTTTCAAGAACGGCATTTATCAGTTTCTGGACAAAAATGTGCACTATACTGGTTAACCATTTATGTACATGACGTATAAATAAGTTCTCTATAGTTTGATCCTCTGGAAGGAAAGAATTCACCAAACGACACTGTTTTATTGAGCCTGTTCCTGACCAGTACTGAAATGTGCAACACCGGCCACACACTCTAGCGCCGGCTTAAGCAGAACTCTATTTTCAAAATGATTCAAAATGGACTCAATGATCCCAAAGCCTGCCCAGGAAAAGTGGTGTTAGGTTAATTGACAACTTGATTTGACCTAAATACAGTCGAACTTCAATGGCTCAAACACCTTTGGGATTGAGTGAGTGTTTGAGTTTTACGTCTCACCAACAGCTAAGATCATACAGAGACGGGACCTCGGTTCAAAGACTCATCTGAAAGTCTGGAGAGACCCCAGATCGATCCTGCGACCCCTGATTTACAAGGCGAGTAGCATTACTACTACACCAAGGAGGCTTCAAACACCACCTTTGGGACACGGAAAATCTGTTCTTGCACACCAGACAAGGAAATCCGTGATTTTACCCTGGGATAGAAATTTATGTTCTGACCCTGGTATTCCGACCCAGGCAACTAACATAAATGCGCTTCAATTCTATTCAACTGCCGGAACTACTTCCGCACTACTTTTATTTTGCAAGCAATATACATGTACGAGCTGTCAAAACTAACCGGAGGTGTTGTGCAAAAAAAAAATCCAATATGGGGTTCTGTTGTAGATGGGCGTTTCCAACCCTCGGGATGACCGTGCTGAGCGGAACCTCGGCGTAGCCTCGGTTCCGCTCAGCACGGTCATCCCTCGGGTTGGAAACGCTCATCTTCAACAGGTCCCCATATCAGATTCTTATATTCTAGACAGGGGGTAGTTCAAGCCACTAATTGTTACTGCCAGGAGGCATAATGGGGTTAATTTTTAAAATATATTTTCAGTTTCTATAATAGAAATGTATGCTCGTTAGAATGGCCTCATCGAGGTGATTCTAATGAGTACATATAAACATTGCAAGGTAAAATTCGAAAATCTCCTTAATGATCCCACACTTCTTCTTATGTAGAGGAATTCCCTTGGGGCTTAAAAATGACTTCCACTCAGCCATGGTTAATTACCCATCTGTGTTCCAGTTATCGGAGTACATGTGTTGAATGGGCCATCAAACGTCAAACAAAACTAAATCTGAACTTACTTTTCATGTACTTTCAATACTCTGTGAACAATTGGGATTTCCCGACCTTCTATTTTAAACACCACAATTTCTCCCACTCTGATTGGCTCCTCTCTGTAGTTGGTTAAAAATAGCAAGTCACCTCTGTAGAAGGCTGGTTCCATACTCCCACTGTTAGATATCAAAATAAACTGTTAAATACACATTACTAATGTTGTGACCTGAACAGCCGCATAGTATCATATTGAGTGGCTGTCTTCTAATCAAAGTATCAAGCAAGGGCCCAGTTGTACAAAGCATTTGATCAAAAATAAAGTTGTTATAGCCCGGACAACATTTTCCAGATTATAATTCTATGGGTGATAAAAGGGCAAGTAACTCTCATATGAACAATCCAATCTGTCCCATTTTCGAACTCGTCCAAGATTTTATGGCTGTCCTCACAACCTACAAGTTTGTTGAGGATCGGATCAAAAATAAAGTTGCTATCGCCCAGACAAGAAAAGCTAACGACAGACGGATGGCCGGACGCCGGACAACGGGCCATGGCATTTACTGACCTTGAGCTGCTACAGGTGAGCTTAATATATACCTTGTTTATTTCACGTCCATTTGCTTTACATATATTATGTGTGCCAGAAATTATGTCATGCATTTTTGCACATCATTCAGGTGTTTAGAACTGCACTTTGAGCGCAGACATAAAGTAATTATGCATGTTACTGACACCAGATAAGCTTAGCAACTGCGGACATTCCATGTACACTACAACTCATTATAACACGGTTCATTACAGCACGGTTATGGGTATAACACGGTTTCAAGATGGATCCCAAAATTGTATAAATTACATAGAAAAATGACCATAAATGGTCATTTTTCTATATAATATATACATTTTTATTTGGATATAACACGGTTGTTTAACTAACACGGTTTCGGCTTTGGATCCCATTAATAGTGTTATAAAGAGGTTGTGGTGTATTTGAATGCAAATTATAAGCGAAAAATTTGATAAAGAAACATTTCAAGTTATTTCCCAGGTGCAAACTAAGTTTTCACCCAATATTATACCCTGCAAACCTGCTGAACACCTCTAAATTGACGCAAAATCGCTATGGAAATTGGTTGCTCTCTGTGGTGACAGCTGGTACTTTAATATTAATTGAAATTTCAGTTAAAAGCATGAAAGAAACAGGTAATTTTGTTTAACAAACACTTAAAGGAAGCAAAGTATATTACCGTAAAATATTCTACCCAATGGGACAGACAGACCTAAGCAAATAGTCCAAACCCAGATAAGTGAAGAAGCAGTCTGAACAGGGTCTACAATGTTTGCCTTTCCTTCTGCACTTTTTGGACTCCTTGCTGGATCATGAAATAAATTGTAAGCAGTTTTAAGAGAATTACAATAAGTTCTCAAGTACAATTTTTTGGGACTGTAGACTTTCATTTTATTGATTTGTTAATCGATCACTTCACTTGATCATTACAGCAACTCATTTGTCTCTAATGAATAATAATTACTCATTTTTTAGGATATGGTTTACCGTTTGTATTGGAATTTAACGGCCCAGTGAACAATATTTTAAGTCATTTTTGAGACGTGCATCAGACTGAGCTACCAAGGTCAGCTACTCATTTGAGGAAAATGAGAAAGTAAGTGATCATGAGATATACATGTAGCAGTTGCAACTAAGACTGCCAGGGTACCTGAGTTCAGGGTTGTCAACATGTGTCAAATTCACCAAGTCCACAAGAAGATTCGGTAGACCCACACCCCACCAATCGGGGCTTGAAGAAATAGATTGGGCTGCATGGTGCCTCCATGCAGAGCTGAAAACGACCGCACACGAGTACTGGTTAAGTGGTCTAAGCCTGCCCAGGCAAAGTGGTGCGAGTCGGACCGTCCAAGCACATAAACTCTATTGGTTTCATTGGGCAGCAGGGCTTGAGATGTCATTTCATCTCAATGTCGGGTAAAAGTCCCACAAAATTGGAAGCAACGCCTCCAAAATGACCTAAGTAGTGTTGACGGGGATCTTAAACCTCGATTCAAACAAAAAGATTCGGTAGAGTGCCTTTCTCATGCCATAGCTGCAAGCAAAGAAAATGACCATCTAGACTATTCCTTTGCTTGTGATACAGTTGAATTCACTTACTCTGGTTACTTGGCATACATGTACCTTTTTTGTTAACAGAATACTCCAGAAGCAGGTGCAATGAGGCGATTCTAATGAGTACATAAAACATACCTTTATTTTATAGAAGATTGTTCAAGATATCCTAAAGTGATCCCAATTATGCCATATGACTCGGCACTATGAGTAAACATCAGTAATTGGAACTACCCCCAAGTCGAACAAATTTTCATGATCCCGGAGATGTTAAAGTTATTGATGTTTGACTGTAGCTTTTTTTGCCGGCCTTGGTAGCTCAGTCGGATGCATGTCTGACTGCAGTGACTGGTGATCAGGAGGATGCGGGTTCAACACCTGCCGGGGTCGGCAATATTCTTTCATGGAGATTGATCACGAAATCTTTTCTACAGTCATTCTCTCCCTTCCACTGACTCAAGAAGGGATTTTGTCAGTTTCTGGCGAATGAATGGGCGCTGCACTGGTTAACCGTTTACATATAAGCCTGCCGAGGAAAACTGTGGATAGGTAAACTGAACTGACTGGCTAAAATGTGTTGACTGGGCCGTTGAACTCCAAAACAAACTGTAACCCTGTTTGTACTTTTGCACAAGCCAGCTAAAATCTCACCTGAGCACCACAACAATAGGACTCTCACTGCCTGTGACCACCATCAAACCTTTCCATATCATCAAGGCTGAGGAAACTATCATACCAAAGTTGAGAACTTGGTAGTATAACTGAAACATAAAACACAAAGCTATAAGCTATTGGAAACTTTAAGACTTGGGAAATTAAGACAAACATTAAACAACAGCATGATTTATATCATGTGAATAACTTCGTAGGTGGTGTAAAGGCAAATCCCAGATATACATCAACAGTAAGAAATTAAAACAAGAGGATCAAGATGGTCCTATATTGCTCACCTGAGCTAACAGATTCAAAGTTTCAGGAAGTGCCAACCTTTACTGAAGGATTTATGGGAGGACAAGGTGATGACACGGTAAGCATTTTCTGCAAATCAAGTAGAATATAACTCTATGATAAATAGGCTGACCTCACCAGTTTTCAAACTCATTCAAGCTTTTATCCCTGACTTGCTTATATGTCACTTTCAAGAAGATCCGATATAAACTGAAGAGGCTATGATGATGACAAGGTCAAAAATAAGCAATTAATCGCTGCAATCAAAGGCATGTAACTCTATGATAAATAGGCAAAGCTCACCAGTTTTCAAACTCCTCTGAGCTTTTGTGCCTGACTTACTTGTTTGTAAGTTTCATGAAGATCCGATCAAAACTGAAAGGGGCAGCAGTGATGACAAGGTCGAAAATAAGCATTTTCAAACATGACTGAGAAAAAGCATTTTCAAACTTGTCTGAGCTTTTATCCCTAACTTACTAACATATAAATTTCAAGAAGATCCAATGAAAACTGAAGGAGTTACAGTAAAAAAGAGGCATTTTCTGCAATCCAAGGGATGTAACTCTATGATAAATAGGCTGGCCTCATCAGTTCAGGAACTCATCCATTTTATCCCTGACTTACTAACATGTAAGTTTTAAGAAGATCCAATAAAATTGAAGGAGCTACGGTGATGACAAGGTCAAAAATAGGCATTTTCTGTAATCGAGGGGGGCAAAACTCTCTGAAATATAGGCTGACCTCACCAACTTTTTAGACGATTCCATGAAAACTGAAGGGGGCTATGGTGATAAGGTCAAAATAGGCATTTTCAGCAGTAAAGGGGGCATAATTCTATGACAGGTAAGCCAACCTCATCAGTTTTCGAACTCATCCGAGCTTTTATCCCGGACTTACTTGTTTGTAAGTTTCAAGAAGATCCGATCGAAAGTGAAAGGGCTACGGTGATGACAAGGGCAAAACTAAGCATTTTAAGCTAAGAAGTGGACAAAACTCTATGACTAATAGACTGGCATCGCTAATTTTCGAACTTATCCAAGCTTTAAACCCCAACGTATTTGTATGTGAGTTTCAGGAAAATCAGATCAAAACTGAAGGGGCAACGGTGATGACCAGTTCAAAAATAGGCATTTTCTATACTCAAGGGGGAACATAACTCTCCGAAATATAGGCAAACCTTACCAATTTTTTAACTCAGCCAAGGATTTATCCTGAACTTACTAACATGTAAGTTACAAAAAAATCCAATGAAAACTGAAGGGGCTATGGTGTTGACAAGGTCAAAAATAGGCATTTTCAGCGGTGGGCATGTAACTCTACAACAGATGAGCAAACCTCGTCAGTTTTTAACTCATCCGAGCTTTTATCCTTGACTTACGTGTTTGTAAGTTTCAAGAAGATCCGATCGAAAGTAAAGAAGCTACTGTGACGACAAGGTCAAAAATAAACATTTTCAGCAAAGGAGGGGACATAACTCTGTCAGTAATCATCCCACATTGCTAGTTTTCAAACTCATCCAAGCTTTTAACCCGGGCTTGTACTTAAGTTTCAGGAAGATCAAATCAAAGCTGAAGGGGCTACAGTGATGACAAGGTCAAAAATCGGCATTTTCAGCAATCAAAGAGACATAACTCTATGATAAATGGGTCGACTTGGCCGGTTTTCAAAATCATCCGAGTTTTTATCCCCAGCCAACTTACATATAAGTTTCAGAAAGATCCGATCACAACTGAAGGGGCTACGGTGATGACTAGGTCAAAAATCAGCATTTTCAGCAATCAAAGGGACATACCGCTGATAAATGGGCTGACTTGGCCGGTTTTCGAACTCATCCGAGTTTTTATCCCCAGCCACCTTACATAATGTTTCAGAAAGATCCAATCAAAACTGAAGGGGCTAAGGTGATGACAAGGTAAACTAGAAATGCGTCCATAGGACACGGATGCCCCCGCCTGAAAATATGTCTATGTTCGTATTCATCCATAGAAAGTTATTGACCGTGTTTAAGTTTCGGACCCTTTTTTAGACCTTTGACCTCTAAGTATGACCTTGACCTTGGAGGTACGGATCTGTGGCTTGCACGTGACACATCATCTCATGATGGTTAACATTTCTTCAAAGTAATTTCAAAATCCATCCAGAAATAAGTAAGTTATTGACCGCGTTTAAGTTTCGGACCCTTTTTTGGACCTTTGACCTCTAAGTATGACCTTGAACTTGGAGGTACGGACCTGGTTTTTGCACAATACACGTTGTCTCATGATGGTTAACTTTTCAACAATGTAATTTCAAAATCCATCAAGAAATAAGAAAGTTATTGACTGCGTTTAAGTTTCGGCCCCTTTTTTGACCTTTGACCTCTAAGTATGACCTTGACCTTGGAGGAACAGACCTGGGTTCTGCACGTGACACCTCGTCTCATGATGGTTAACATTCCTGCTGAGCAATTTTAAAATCCATCAAGAAATAAGGAAGTCATTGACTGCGTTTAAGTTTCGGACGCACGGACGGACAGGGGCAACGCTATATGCCCTTTCCACCATTCTTCGAATGGCGGGGGCATAAAAAACGGCACTTTCAGCAATCAAAGGGACGAAACTCTATGACAAATGGGCCAGCTCGAACGGTTTTCGAACTCATCTGAGTTTTTATCCCCAGCCGCCTTACATGTAAGTTGTTTCAGAAAGATCCGATCAAAACTGAAGGCACTAAGGTGATGACATGGTCAAAAATTGGCATTTCAGCAATCAAAGGGATGTAACTTTATGATAAATGGGCCGATTTGGCTGGTTTTTGAACTCATCCGAATTTTTATCCGCAGCCACCTTATATATATATGTGTTTCAGAAAGACCCAATCAAAACTGAAGGGGCTACGGTGATGACAAGGTAAAAAATCGGCATTTCAGCAATCAAAGGGACTAACTCTATGATAAAAGGGCCTACTTGGCCGGTTTTCGATCTCATCCGAATTTTGAACCCCAGCCATCTTCCATATAAGTTTCAGAAAAATCAGATCAAAACTGAAGGGGCCTCGGTGATGACAAGGTAAAAAAATGACATTTTCAGCAATCAAAGATGACAAACTAGAATTGCCTGATGCTCTGTCTCTGGCCGGGCTCATCGGAGTCTAACTGTTGGTTTTCTTTTGCTCCAGCATTTCAGTGGTTTCTTGCTGTCGAGTCCTCACCGTTGTCTCACCTCTGTGGTTCTTTGATTTTTGTGTTCACGGAGATGTTGCACTGATGAGTTAGGAGGCCTTCATGCGGACTGAACAAATTATTTGTCTAAATCGCGACGGAAGTAAGGGCGAGGATTGTGGCCACGTAAAATCGATTTAAGCCCCCCAGTGGAAATCTTCCACTGACCGTTCCAAGGCGGCTCTTCTGTGGCGATTTATTTATGTTGTTGTTTGTTACTTACTGTGTGTATCACTTGTGTCTTTTGGTTTTGGATGGCCATATGGCCATTTTGTGGGAAAGTAACTGTCCTTATGGCCTTCCTTTGTTTAGGTTTCCATTATGGTCTGGTCGCTTAATGTTTGTATTTCTTTCCCTTTGGTGTCTTTTATGGGTGGAGTAAGTTAATTGTATCAATTCCTGATCTTTGTTTTACTTCTACTTTGCGCAGTCGATGGCACGCCATCGCATATCCCCACGCCACTACATAATCCTACTCATCATGCCGTTCGTTTTGGTATGTAACATGACCATGTCCCTAGAGGTGTGCTCAAAATTCCAAACGTGCCATGCACTCCCAAGACCAAAGATCTATCAGTTCCCAAAGTTTCAAGTTTCTATCTATAACCGTCTAGGAGGAGTTATCCGGTAAGACGGACGGACAGACGTACAGACGACGAAGATCACTACAATATCCCCACTTTGTCTTCGAAAAGCGTGGGATAAAAATCACTGATGTAACGATAGTCAGAAAATGACCATTGCGATAGTATTGACATTGCAAGAAGCACCATTGCGATAATATTACTATTGCCGACTACTATTGCAATACTATTGCGATACTATTGCTTGAAACATATTTTGTTTTCTTGTTTGAGAAGGAAATAAAACTATTCAAACCTAGAAGCTGATTTTCTGTACGTTTATCTGCATAAAAGAAATAAACAAGATAATTTACACAGAGGGACAACTGTAGTAAACTCCTGTTTGCTTTTCTGCCTGCCCTACAAGAGGTAACAGCTCCCCAGGAGCATTTTATTTTCCTTTAAGTGTAAATCCTCCTGGAAGAGCCAAGTAGCCAAGTACATGTATCAATTCACTGTGAGAATGTGACATTAGTTTCTTAATCAAAAGAAATGTAAGCTCTTCACGAAGGCAATGAAATCTTTGCTTGTCTTCAAAAACACTTCAGACATGATAATATGACTACATACACCTCTGCCTAGTTATATAACACGGAACTTTGGATCCAACAAAACGGACCATGTTAGTTAACTGAATCGTGTTTTAAACGCCGACCGTATTTGTCACTGATCAATCTATTCTGCTATTATACTGTAAACACAAGCCGCCGGTGCTACCGATAAGCCTACAATGTTTCGCGTGACAAGGTGCGAAAATAAGATCAAGCTATGTCTCTAATGTACATTTATCCCTCAATCATATTAATCCACAATCAAATCGCTCCTAAGACGATTAGCTACATTTTGTACATCTAACTATTAATGAAAACGGACTATTCTACTGTCTCGTGCTTGGCGGGAAAAGTCGAAGCTTTACTAAGCATTGCAGAAAGATTTAGCAAATCGATCGATCCCAGCGCAAACTTGACATGTCAAATTGTGACGCGAGCCGTGTGTGAACGAGGGTATTTTTGGACGGAAATTTACAACAGTCATTATAGTCTGTTTCATAAACGCGACGAGAGCGATCAATAGGAATGCTCAGCGGTTTCAGATCATGCAGCTCAATCTATTTCTCCAAGCCCCGATAGGGCCTTAAGTATATGAAGTTTAAATCTGAAAATGATTATGGCGATGAATGTGTCAATTTATGTTTTATCAGCTATCGCCAGCTTTAATGCTAAATGTTGACAGCCATGGACAGAAACCACAAAAGCTCCCTGTTGATATACACGAGCATCAAAAGCTCTGACAAGATCGGGATTATGCGCAGGCCATAATCAGACATGGACCTTTCAAGCACCAACAACTTTATGGGTCGTTGTGAATCGACCCAAAGTTACTAAGCATAAAAAGGCTTCAGTGCTGAAGTCCATATGACTATCACTGATTTGCATGGCACCCATATAACTTATTGATAGAAATAGTAGCGTTAATTTTATCACAGTACGGTAGGTTATCTATAGAATCTGAACTGGAGCCATGGGTCGGGCTTGGCAAATGTCGTAGACCCAACTCAAACGCCACACAACGCGATGTCTTATCAGGGTCTGTACTTTTTGCTCACAGTACAGAAATTAAGGATCAGACGACGCAAAACGCAGCGTCTGATCAGGGTCTACACCTTTTTATCTAAAACTTGACAAAATATTTTAAGTCCAGGACTATTTTCCAAGCCTACACTCAGAGACCCACCGGTATTCAATGCTTTAAGTACCATTCAGCGAAGTTTTGAGATTACTTTTGTCATACACTGTTGACACGCAACTGCCTGAAAGAGCCATACAAACCGAAGTTGAAAATCTTAGCAAGTGTTCTAATGACTCTCTCTCTCTCTGTCGATGGCTTTGCCACATAGTCTTCTGTCGAGACAAAGCAATCAACGGATGAGCACTCTGTCTTGCTAAAAGAGTGAGTGAGTGTTTGAGTTCAACATCTCGCCAACAGCTAAGGTGATACGGAGACGGGGCCTCAGTTTAAAGACTCATTCGAAAGTCTGGAGAAACCCGGGATCGATTCTGCGACCCCTGGTTTACAAGACCAGTAGCATAACCACTGCACAATGGAGGACTTCTGTCTTGCTATTTAGAAGACAGTAAGTATGACGGACAACATACAGTCTCAAACGCTATCTTTTGTTCGACAAATTTCTGTCATGGCATTTAACGTAGAGGAAAATCAGATTCTCCAGACACCGAGATTTTGAAGTCCATTGTTTGGTCAAAGCACGCTGAAAGCTTCATTTACCTTAACTAGATGTATGGCGAGCTAGTTCACACTCACATTCTGACCATTTCATGGAAGACGAAGACTAGGCGGCTCTCTTGAATTCCCACATTCTGTTATTGTTAGGAGCAAATCTAAGGCCAATTGCTGCCTTGGTTAAATTGCCTAGTAGTTACACAGTTTCATTGACCATTTCGAGATCATAACATGATAATCTTTATGACCTAGGTTTTGATCTTGCAACAACATATCAATCATGATTATGCGTTAATAGGTCCTTCAATAAAACATGGTGGAACACTTGAAATTTTATCAGTTCTAATTTACATATGGCGGTAACTACCCTCTATTCAGAATACTGGTCAGTTGCTTAAATTGGTTTCTGACATTTTGTTAACAAATTACAGGCCTAGTTTACATATAGCGGATGTTTCAATCTATCCGCCGTACCCATGTGCCCATATAAAAGTGTCTTTTGGGCCTCTACACGGGGCACAAGCGCGGAAAATTTCTTTAAATCACAACTCGCTAGGCATCTGCTATCAGTGATGGCATCTAAAAAGGTCCAAGAAGTTGACATTAAGGTCCAGACAGAGTTCAGTGGGGACACCCGTTGCTCCTTAATTGAAGCGTCAATGGGGAATTTATACAGCAGGACGTATACTGAATTTTGCAACTTTTTCCAAAAAGAAATGCCTCGTTTAAGTCTGAGAGTTTCTCTCCTGGATTTGGAAAACGAGTACATAGAACTTACAGAAAGTAACTATCACAAATTTGTGAGACTAGCAAGTAAATCTTGTGGGAGCACTGATTCATTGAGAATTAATATCAAAGTAACGGAGGGTACCTCGCCAGCTCCTGCCAAGGTAGGCCTTTCTCTAATACTTTAAACCAAGTACAAGAGATGCAAAAAGAATATTCTCTATCAGGATTATACGTAAGCGTTAACCAGTGCAGTGCACTTTTTTCGCCAAAATTCCCAAAATTATGAAAAGCAAAATATGGACCAAATCCCGCTAAAAGACATGCCACATTTGTAACCATTTCCTCTTGGATATTTTTGTTCTGCATTTACGGACCCTTTAAAATGAATTCACATATTGGGGCGATCCTTAATCAGAGTCGGGCAAAAACGGGAGTACTCGGAGAAAAAACACCTGACCTTCCGTTGCAGAACTTTCACATGTGAAAAAAAAGTTCGAATCACAGAGGTTAGAGACCCAAAGATTAGGAGTCTGTGCCCTTACCCATCAACCCAGGAAGGCCAGGTTAATAACTTGGGCATAGTGTCACTGTTTATATCTGATATCCAGCACAATCTGAAGTTGTAACTCTGTTTACCGTACTGAAGATTTCTTTAACTACAGCTCGAAGTTCGCTTGTGTGAAGAAGTTTTTTGATGTGCTGAAAACACAGTTCCACAGGGTTTAATGTGGGCCGGAAAACAGGCGTGAACACGTATTCAGTTCCTGCTTGCTCCAATCTTACAACCATAATCTGTCCGGCTCGGAAAAAGTCCCACAAAATTAGAAGCCACGTCTCCAAAATGACCTACACAGTGTTGAAGGGGATGTTAAACCTCAAGAAAAAAAGAAAAAGGTGTATAGCACAGTTGTCTATTCTAACCAGGTCCTCTGAATTTAAACATATTTTTCGATTATTGTCAAATGTATGCAAGGCCAAAATGCAAAACCGTACCTGTATTACCTGTATTACTGGCCCCAACCGCAATATTTGCGGGGGGAGGGGGGTGGGGGTGGACCGGGCCTAATGAAATAGATCGGCTGCATGATGATGCTTCCACGCAGAGCTGAAACCGACCGCATACGAGTACTGGGACAGCTTAGAGGATCTAAGCCTGTCCAGGCAAAGTGATGCGAGTTGGACGTTCACGCATGTACACCCGCTTTGTTTCAGTGGGTGGCAAGCTTGAGATGTCATTCCATCTCAATGTCGGGTAAAAGTCACACAAAATTGGAAGCAACGTCTCACAATGACCTACATAGTGTTGATGGGGACGATTAAGTATTTGCGTATAAAATACCGTATACTCCAATAAGCAAATTGAGTTTTCTGCCCCGCGGAGAAATTCAACGGCTACCTCGCGAATGCCCATAATACTGGGTGACAACAAGCGACAGTCCGCCCCGCCCATCGGGGCTTGAAGAAAAAAATGGGCTGCATTATGCTGCCAAGCAGAGCTGAAACTGGCCACACATAAGTACTGGTAAACGGCTTGGAAGGACTAAGCCTGCCCAGGCCAGACTGTCCAATGCATGTAAGCCTTTGGTTTCATTGAGCGACAGGGCTTGAGTTGTCTTTTCATCTCAGTGTCGGGTAAAAGTCTCATATAATTGGAAGCAATGTCCCCAAAATGGCATAAATAGTGTTGACGAGGACGTTAAACCTCAAATCAATCAATCAACAAGCTGGAGCTAAAATCCAGTTTCGTCAAAATAAGGGCTGAGATGTTTGGAGAACATCAATGAAAACTTGCATGAAACAAAACGGACTCTAGATAATCATCGGTTACGCTCTTGCCAAAAACTACTTTTGATTGGTTATTATGCTTGAACAGTATGACGCAGTTATCAAAAACCTGTGATTACGCGAGCCCAATAGATTGACAGTTGTACGGCTGTTTTGCTAGATCTTTTTGCAATCGATAATAATTTGTGTAAGCACAACCGAATGGTGTTGTTCGTGATTGAGCTTCCTGAGATAAGTTGGGAATTGTGCTGGGTGCCATTTTCTATCCACCTCTATCCACAAATGTTTAGCTATCGAGAAAATATTTTTACCGGTTACAAACATTTTCAATGGAAGAATTTTTATGCCCAATTAAAATAGAGATATGTGTAGACTAGAGCAGCAGTCGATGGTATACCATCGCAAATACCCGCTTTTCCTAGGCTATGAACAAGCCTTTTCTTAGAAATTGGACCTTTGACCTCACCCCATGACCCCAGGGGGTCAGATGAAAATTTCGACACCTTCATGCACATCTGCAGTTCCCAAGCAACTTTACCATCGATGCAGAACTATCGACCTAGTGCCTATCCCAATGCATCGATGGTCCAATGCATCGTTACACTGGGTGTTAATTGGATAATGCGTAACAAAATAGGATGCATAAACACAGTGCATTTGTAGGCTACCGCCAAATCACGGTTCATTTGTAATTGTATTGCCTGTATCTTGCGACAAGGAGCCGTTGACTCCCACTGACACAGGAGATTATAATAAGGTCAATATACAGCTTGATGCTTGACCGGGTACAAGACGCAGGTGGTAATGAAGAATATATTTTAGAATGAAAACAACTTTGGGAATTATCTGAAAAACTTGTGCTATAGAAAACTATCGAAATTTCAAAACACTATCAGCGATAGTCAACGATATTTAACTTTACCATCGATGCAGTACTATCAACCTAGTGCCTATCGCAATGCATCGATGGTCCGATGCATCATTACACTCCTAGAATTGACATTCATACACCAGGACCTGTGATATGAGAAGTTAGTCCCCAGCTCTAACCAAAGAGGTAAACTTAGCTACACAATCCTCAGCACCTTCAGCCATCGAAATAATCGAATCGGGAAGGGCATGCCAATCTCTAATGGTTCGGGGGAAGGACGATTCTTTATAAATGTCAGTTCTTGCAGTAAGGGTCTGAAACATCATCGTTTTGTTTGTTTGTTTGATTTGAGGTTTAACGTCCCCGTCAACACTGTAAAGGTCATTTTGGAGACATTGCTTCCAATTTCGTGGGACTTTTACCGGACATTGAGATGAAATGACATCTCAAGCCCTGCCGCCCAATGAAACCAATAGGGTTTATAAGCATGGACGGGCCGACACTCGTACCACTTTGCCTGGGCAGGCTTAGATCCTGTAAGCGGTTTACCAGTACTAGTGAGCGGGTCGGTTCAGCTCCGCCTGGAAGCATCATGCAGGGTTCAGCTCCGCCTGGAAGCATCATGCAGCCCATCTATTTCTTCATGCCCCAATTGGCGGGGGCTGGAAACGTCATTGAATGGTGCTTTCTACAGTGCCTAGCTGGGGGAACAAGGTCATCTGTTGGGATGCTGGCAGCGCCCAAATCGGGCAAATCTGATGTCTTAGGTTTCAACAGGAACAGGTGGAATCCAAAAAAGAGGCGATAGAATCGGTAAAATCACTAATTAAATTACCCCACCCACCACTTACAAAGCAAAGACGGCCGCATATGGAATGTTTTCCTACGTGAATAAAATAGAATACAAAGCACTGACAGTCACTCAGGCGTTAAATTATACCTGCCGTTTATTCATTCTCCGGACATCGTCCAGAAAATCGAAGTCCATCATTCCCATCTCGAGAAAAATGCCTTTTATTGAGCCGGTTTCAGATTCCCACTGTAAATGATGACGAGACGGACTGCTTGATTAGAACTGTGAACAATCCGGTAGTCATTCGGGGGCCAAATTAGTCATACGAGACACCTGAAAAGCTGTAACGACTCTCTGATGTAGTCTGATGGGCCATGAAACTTGATAAAATTAGCACTATACTGTTTGCGGTCAGTCTGAAAGCCCCAAGACACCCCAAGGCACCAAAATTTATTATTTATTTATTTCCATAAGAGTGTTAAAAGGCTTTTCAATACCTACAAGTATTTTTATAAACAAAATTAAGACGCTGTTAACGTCCTCAACAGTTACACAATGCACTGTATATACCATTGTAGCTATCATCGAAGGCAATTCGGCAAAGTAATAAATACCCCAAGACACTTATCTATGGCCTTTGTTGTTAATTACCATACCATCTAAGACATTATAGCTAAAGTTAAAACCAGCACAATAATAAGAAGCTATAGTGATAAATTGTTAGTCTCTGTTCTATATTTTATCAAATAATTGTTTGCTTCAAAGTTCAAAACCAAAGCCTTGTATCTTAGGACACATTTTATCATGGCCTATTTTCTCTTTTCTTGTTCGTAATTAGTAAAAAAAAATAATGTCAATTAACCCAACCATCCATTTGTTCCGATCTTAGGATGAAAGGTACCGAATATATAATTTAATTATCTCATTAATGCCCGTCAATTACTAATAGCTTATATCTATGCATGCAAACGGCCACTTGTTTATTGATTGCATTATTATTCGCTTAATCCTTTTCAACTGATAATACTTTTCACACCTAATGAATAGTCACAAGTCAAGTGTGTCTCTGCAAAGATGACACGGCTTTAGTGTCGGCGTCCGATAGAATATTAAATCTTTGATGTCATTTCTCATGTTTTATTATTTTTTTTTTTGTTGTTGTTTTGTTTTACTTTATTTTAACAGTATTGAAAACTTTACCTAATAAATAAATACGTAAATAAAATTCTGATGAAAAAATGTGATATGTTCGAAGTTTCAGGTTCCTGCCCAAAAACAAAGATTGTGGGTACTCGTTGGAACTTGAATGCTTAATAAGTTTTGAGCAGGAAGAAGAAAAGTATAATTTATTTTTTCATTTGCTTCTTCCATGTTTACAGCAATATCTCATTATATCGACCAAGCATACTTTCAAAATGTTTTTTTAGCATCCATACTTTAATATTAACTAGAACTATATATAAAAATCAATAAATAAAAAATAATTATAAATGCATAAGGAAAACACGCCTATTCATATATATAGAATTTTTTTCGACTAAAAATGAAAATTTTCACACAAAAAATGCAATATCAAATTTTCACATTTAAGCTCTAAACATAGATTGTGTGTAATCGTAAGAACCGCCTCTGTGAGTGGGTTCTAACGAGTAAAACATACAATCTATTATTTTTTTTCAGCCGAAATTAGAAAAACGATATATACTCATGTTAACCCGATTTTAACTATATGAATGTCGGGTTTAAGGAGATCAAAATTTTATAGGCGTGTTTTTGTGATGAAAAAAAAACACGAATAAAGACAATCAGAAAAAAAGACTGGTAAATGGCCGCCAATTAAATGTTCGAAGATTTCTTTGGAAAGTCCTAGTCACACCTCCACGAGTCGCAAATTGTCTAACAAGCATGAACAGATCATCAGTTATACATTTGCGCGGTGCCATCTGGAAACTGAGGATAAAATTTTATCCTCGGGCTATCGTGACGGGTCGATAATGAGCAATTAAAAACAATGTTGAAAGCTGGGGATACTATTTCCAATGTTGAAAATTGGGGATAGTTTTTAAGTGTTATTAATTCATTCTAAGACAAAGCAATATCGAATCGCCAATGTGTATATTTACTGATACATGTATTAGGTATTCTAAACGTGGCCAAATATAAATATTTTCGCCAAAATTGCTTCAATTATATGATGATATATATAAAATAATAATACATGTGTAATAATAAAGGTGTCTTGGGGTGTCTTGTGGTGTCATGGGGCTTTCAGACCGACCTTGTTTGTACTGTTCTGCACTGCACTTCTCTCCACCGTGCCATATTACTCATTTTCTTTCATGTTTATTTTTTTATATAAACATATGTAAACCAAAACAGAGAAAGCAAATACTCCCATGTTTAAATAAAAAGCAAAGTGATCATGATCAAAAAGAAAGATGACATATTGAACAATTGTGGCCACACAAGTGTCGATACAAGATATAAGAAGCTTTATTTAAAGTCAACATTCATAATTTACAACAATTTAACATTAATTAACCTAGGGCTATTTTGTCGACACACATACGTTAAGACTATACAAGTATACAGTTATAACAAAGATCACAGATATTAAGAAAAATATCACAGATATATTTTACATGGCAATTTTGCAAGATAAAATTAACATTAAGACGAGGTGATATTTCAATTTGGTGTAAGATAAATGTTACATAAAAACCAGGTACATAAAAATTAAGCTAGTTACACAAAAAGTATTTTCTTCCTTAAGCAAGCAGTTGAAGAAAGAAAAAGTAGAAATTTCCAACATTATTTTTTTTACTTATATTGCAGTTCAGTGTATTTCAGTTCTAAAAATATTTAGCATGCCTAACCTTAAAGGCCATCTGTAACGAATGGCGAAAATGGAAGGGATTAATTGATCTCCCATGGCACAAATATGCAATTTGTATCACAGCTTAGGAAAATTCGAAAAATACTCAGGCAGCCCGCAATGATAGGTTTATAGAACTTTCAGCACTATAAACAATATTTTAGCACCCATATATAACATTTATACACATTAAAATGATAGTTATGAATTTTATGTTTCTCCAGTAAATCTGCAAAGGCTGCATTTGCATGATGAGCCGCCCCGAGTGCGGGCCAGTTGCTTGAAGTTATTGAAATCGGAGACTTTCCGGATCTCATTTGGGAGACTGTTCCACATCTGGGCCGCCCCATACCTGTAACAAGCGTTCCCATAAGTACTGGCGTTGACCCTAGGGACATTTACAAGGTTCTCATATTTAAAAGAGTACGTTGTGGCTTTAAACTGAAACAGATCCTGAATATAGGCAGAAGACATCTGATATAAAATTTTAAAAGCTTCTATTGCCATTGTTCTAATTCTATGGATATGAAGAGTGGGCATATTGGATCTTTGAAGAAGATCCTCATATGAGCTTTCAAAATCATTGTAAACAACCTTAAGTGCCCTATACTGAAGTTTTTCAAGCTTAGTTTCTATTTTTAGAACAGGAGTGCCACACTTGAGGACAGTAATTAAAATTTGACCAGATAAAAGATCTGTAACTAAACAATTTAACATCCACTGTTAAGTGCTGTTTTAACTTAAGTAAGGAAATTTGGACGGCCTTCAAATCTGCCATTCTAACAGGCATAACTCAGTTTGTTGCTATCAAACAAATTGGTACTAAACAGAAGTCTTCCCTGGCATTAACCCAAGAAATCAAAAGAGAACAGGAAAAAGGAAAACTGAGAGATAAACACCATTTTAACAGGTGAAACGCATTGTCCAAAGTAAAACAAGACAGGCTTACAATAGCTAGCTTCAGTAATGCTTGGTATGAGTGAGGAAGGACAAGAAACGCAGCTAGAATATGCGTCCACTGTATGGTATCCCCATACTGCTACTGGCATATACAAAGTGGAAGCAGTCCAAAGAAGGGCAACACGTGAGTATAGCTACACTTCAAGTATTACAGGTATGCTGAATGACCTAAATTGGCGACCCCTTCAACAACGCCGCATTGACAACTGTCTCGCTATGATGAGATCACTTATTATCTTGTTGCCATACCCGCATCTGAGTACCTCATCCTCAATACTAGACCACCAGCCCACAGACAGATTTACATCCGCACAGACTACTACAAAATAGAAGTGAAGGCAATGATCAGAAATCGGTATGCAATTAGCCCACAACTCCCATCAGAGACACCAAAGGAAAAGAAGTTTACACAAACATGAAATAACCAGACTCTTATGGAAACACCAATAGCGGAAAACCAAAAGGACAGTCACCTTCCCACAAAATGGTCAATTGGCTATCCAAAACAAAAATATAAGCGATGCACAAACTTTCTTTCCCGGGATTATTGTTCACTGGAATGCTCTACCTGCCTATGTTGTAACGCTACCCACCCTGGTGCAGTTTAGCAGCGCTGTTAGCCTGGTGGTTCATGCTTCTTTTCGCACTGTACAGACTCATTTCACCAACTTTCCTTTCCTATTATTTCAGCTTACACCCTTCAACACTTGATTCGTCGGAACCGGTCTTACGCCCCCCCCCCCCCTCGGGGTTTAGACGTATTGGAAGAAAGGGAACTACATAAGAAAATAAAGGGTATTTCGGAAAAAAGAACCTCTTCTTCTTAATTAAGAATGCCGGGCAGGATGCTCAAGCTGTCCCATCTCTAAAGGACCCAAGCACAAACACTTCTCAATCACGAAACAAAGAAAAACAGAAAATTCCAGTGATTACTAAAAAAAGAAAAAGAAAGAAACAGACAATTTCAGTCTGTTTTCACCCAGTTTAATGTCACCCCTTTGTTTGGCCAGCTATGCATAGAGAAGTTCCAATCATACTTATATCGAAATATACCAGATAAATACAAATGCAAATTTTATCCAATCCAAACCCTATCCCCAAACATCGAGTTGTTAGGCCTAAAAAGTACTCGCGTTTCCGCTAACACGACTGACCCTGCATTTTTTATTGTGTTTGTTTGAATTGAGGATTAACGTCCCCGCCAACACTATTTAGGTCATTTTGGAGACGTTGCTTCCAATTTTGTGGGACTTTTACCCGACATTGAGATGAAATGACATCTCAAGCCCTGCCGCCCAATGAAACCAAAAGGCTTATAAGCATTAGACGGTCTGACTCACAGGACGTGTGTGTGGTCAGTTTCATCTCTGCGTGGAAGCACCATTCAGCCCAATCTTTTTCTCCAAGCAGTTTTTTTTTATAGCCAATACTTACAATCCTGATCCTGTTCCTTTTGCTCCTTGATCCTCATAACATCATTATTTGAACATTTTCTGGTAATAAGGTTTGAATTTATCCCTTTCCAAGATATTTGTCTTTTTTTTTTTTCAACAAATAAAAAGTTGACAAGAAGATAAATAAATAAATAAATAAAAATAAACAAATAAAAATAAATAAATAAATTTATCATATGACGTCGCGTCTGAGAGTGTAATAACGCCATGTAATATTTTCGATAATCCACTAGTGGATTAAACATGCAAATTAGCTAGATACGTCCCGTAACGTTACATGTGCGACGTCCCCAACGGGGTCGCGTTAACTAATGGCGGAAAATTGACATTTGTATAAACAATCGTAAATAAAATGCGTTTTAAATGTCATGTGATAAATAGAATCTTGCATTCGTGCTCATGTATTGTTGATATTAGCAGTGTTGTTAGCCTGGTGGTTCATGCTTCTTTTCGCACTGTACAAACTCATTTCACCAACTTTCCTTTCCTATTATTTCAGCTTACACACTTCAACACTTGGTTCGTCGGAACCCGTCTTACGCCCCCCTCGGGGGTTTAGACGTATTGGAAGAAAGGGAACTGCATCAGAAAATAAAGGGTGTTTCGGAAAAAGAATCTATTTTTCTTAATTAAGAATGCCGGACAGGATGCTCAAGCTGTCCCATCTCTAAAGGACCCAAGCACAAACACTTCTCAATCACGAAACAAAGAAAAACAGAAAATTCCAGTGATTGCTAAAAAAAAAAAGAAAAAGAAAGAAACAGACAATTTCAGTCTGTTTTCACCCAGTTTTATATCACCCCTTTGTTTGGCCAGCTATGCGTAGAGAAGTTCCAATCATAATTTTATCGAAATATACCGGATAAATACAAATGCAAATTTTATCCAATCCAAACATGTCTGATATTTCTATTGACCTGAATGGTATCAAGAAATTAGTCTCTAACTTGCACCCGGACAAAGCAGCCGGTCCGGATAAAATTAGACCCGTTGTAATTTGGCAACAGAGAAATGAGATATCCCCAAACATCGAGTTGTTAGGCCTAAAAATACTCGCGTTTCCGCTTACACGACTGACGCTGCATTTTTTATTGTGTTTGTTTGAATTGAGGATTAACGTCCCCGCCAACACTATTTAGGTCATTTTGGAGACGTTGCTTCCAATTTTGTGAGAATTTTACCCGACATTGAGATGAAATGACATCTCAAGCCCTGCCGCCCAATGAAACCAAAATGCTTATACGCATTAGACGGTCTGACTCACATCGCTTTACCCGGACAGGCTTAGCCCTTCTCCAGTACTCGTGTGTGGTCAGTTTCATCTCTGCGTGGAAGCACCATTCAGCCCAATCTTTTTCTCCAAGCATTTTTTTTTTATAGCCAATACTTACAATCCTGATCCTGTTCCTTTTGCTCCTTCATCCTCATAACATCATTATTTGAACATTTTCTGGTAATAAGGTTTGAATTTATCCCTTTCCAAGATATTTGTTCTTTGTTTTTCAACAAATAAAAAGTTGACAAGAAGATAAATAAATAAATAAATAAATAAATAAAAATAAATAAATAAATGTATCATATGACGTCGCGTCTGAGAGTGTAATAACGCTATGTAATATTTTCGATAATCCACTAGTGGATTAAATATGCAAATTAGCTAGTTACGTTCCGTAACGTTACATGTACGACCTCCTTAACGACGTCGCGTTTACTAATGGTGGAATATTGGCATTTTTGTAAACAATCATGAATAAAATGCGTTTTAAATGTCATGTGATAAATAGAATCTTGCATTCGTGCTCATGTATTACTGAATTTATTAAACTCGTTGAGGCCCTGGTCTTTAATATTTGGTATGAAGCTTCATCAAGTGGACCTCTACCACTATTGTTCAAATTATAGCCCTCGGCCCACAAATGCCCCCGCCCCGGGGCCCTTTGGTTTTACATAGACTTATATAGAGATAATCTTTGAAAATCTTCTTCTCTGAAACAGCAAGGCCCAGGTCTTTGATATTTGGTGTGAAGCTTCGTTTAGTGGACCTCGTTCAAGATTTTTCAAATTATAGCCTTTTTTGATATTTGGTATGAAGCTTCACCTAAACATTATAGCCCTGGGACCAATAATAGCCATCCCCGAGGCCCACTTGTTACTCTATGGATCAGGTGAGCGATCCAGGGCCAACATGGCCCTCTTGTTTTCAGCATGTTAGCGTAAACACAGCTATGTTTAGGCCTTATTTGAAAAATCTTAAGCACAGGACAAGGACAGATCCCAATGTCAGTCCCATATTTAAGGAAAGTCACACGTGTGACCCTGCAAATTATAGGTATATCTTCTTGACATGTATTTCATCACGAAAACACGCCTATATAATTTTGACCCCCTCGAACCCCACTTTTATATAGTAAAACTGGGGTTTATGGGAGTATACCTTATTTTCTTATTTCTGCTATAAAATATAGATTGTGGGTATTCGTTAGCACCGCCTCGATGAGGCGGTGCTAACGAGTACCCACAATCTATATTTGGAGCAGAAATAAGAAAAATATCTCAATTTTTCATCTGAAATTTTTCATTTTTTCGGCGATAAAGGTGGCAATGTATTTGTATAGGCGTGTATGCGTAATGGCAAACTATAGGTTCATCTCCTTGACATGTATTTTATGAAAGGTGAATTAATGAGCATATAATTACTTAGAATCTAACAAACACCTCAACAACCACAATGTTTCATACGATCTCCAACATTCACCATATTTGCATTATTTGCTGGCTCCCAGCTTACACATTATCAATATTCGAAAAACAGGTAACCAGACCCCCTGACCTTTCAAGGTCAGGGGGGTCTGGCTACCTGTTTTTTCAACACTGATAATCTTCAGACTAGGAACCAGCAGATAATGCAAATAAGGTGAATGGGTTCAGGCCGTCATGAGAGATATAAGTTGAAACCTAGGAAACAAAGGTAAACAAACTGACTTAGTCCTATAGTTTAATGATATTTTATTGCATACAGACAAAACAAAGGGGTTGGGTCAACCAACATGAGTTACGACCCTTCCCCTTACTTAGTCCTATTAGACTTCATAAAAGCTTTTGATAAAGTAAATCACTTGAAGCTATTGTTTTGACTGTCACAGCCTGGAGTCAGTTGGATAAAAGCTTTATTAGTGGGTCCTATCCAGGACCCAGGATGAGGGATGCCAAATGGGTGGTGCATATTCTAGCTGAGGGCGAACCAATGTTTTATATGCAACATCCTTTGTCTGCCTAGGTGCAATTTAAGCCAAGTTTCGTCTAAGACATCCTAAAGTCCTAGTTGCTTTTGATGTTATTTCTGAAACGTGTTGACCCCAATCAAGATCATCAGTGATGGTGATACCAAGATATTTGGCGGATTGAACCTGCTCCAAGATTTGCTGGTGTAGTTTATAGTCAAACTTAATTTGTTTGTCCGGAGGGTGTCGCGACACCCTCATCCTCAACGCAAGCCCTCACCCACCGGACCTTGGAAAAATAGGTCAAAGGTCATATGCGGTATTTTACAGGCATATATGACTCATATGCGGTATTTTACAGGCATTTTTGTTTCTCGGCGAAATATAAAAAGTTTTTGGTATACATTTGTATATACATGTTATATATTTCCCGCGGTACGACCTACGGCCATACCATAATTATAAAGGTTATATTAATTAGCATTTCATATGCGTCAGTTTGGTTCATATGCGGTCGAGTTAGATTCGTGTTGATCTATATTCAATACACAATAATGTTGTTTAAAAAGTAATTGTATCAGTTCCATGACATTGTTTTCAATTTAAACAATATTTCCAGCCATTTTTTTTTTTGCGCTAAAATGTATAAGGTGGTAAAATAAACATTCATATGCGGTATTTAAAGTCATATGCGCGCATATGACCTTAAATACCGCATATGAACCATAACTTTTTAATAGGTGCCAAAATTTCTTTATTTCGAAAGGTTTCAAAATGTTAGACACTTTTAAGAAAAAAATCTCATTAATAACAAGTCCAGATGTATTATCATTACATAGACACCCCTTTTCCCTTGTAAATCATATAGTTATTTAATTGTTAATATAGAAGAGGATCACGAGACATCCTCTTTACAATCGTCTCTCGTCAGTGAGCCCGTCCTTTGATGAAGACATCCTGAAATGTGCGAGGCCTGGTGAATACTCATCCACGAACATGTTCCTGGCCGCTGCTCGTTTTCTCAAAATGCCAATCCAAGTGACGCACCCAGCCGTGAATGGCAGTAATACCTACCTCTTCCGCACAATGAGTGCGAAAATCCTACATCCGTTTGCTGACCCGACAAAGACACTCAATTTGATGTGGAGCAGTGTGATCATTCCTGAAGCCCCGCCAACACCCTGCAATCCCTGGATGGCCAACCATATAGTACCACTCGTCAACGTCCCGAGGGGTCCGATTCTAAGGCTGGCACCGGCGTTCAGCGACTGGAATGCGTCCAGAACAGCCAAACTAGCACAACCTCTCACTATAACAATGGCAAATCGATTTGAGACACTTGACGGCACGACCACGTCAGCTTCTTTACCAACACAATCTATGTTCCCTACAAACCAATCTCTAGGGCGCCCTACGCAACAAGTTCCAAGCAAAGGTGAACTAACAACAACCAAAAAGACAAAGAAACCAAACAATATTAGCAGGACAGGGAACCGCGAATCAACACAGAGCAAGAAGAAGAAACCAAACAGTGTTAGCCGGTCAGCAAAATCAGTAGAGACCGTTGCTGTAAGAACGACCAAAGAGTTTGAGGATCTCGACCAACAGACGACAACAGATTGTGTACCTACGCAGCCTATGGCGCATCTTCAAAGTGAAGATGTACTTTGTCCTTCAGTAAAGAATGATGCACAAACCTCATCAACCAGCACTAGTCCAAGCCCGGAAGAAATATGAAGATACTGAGCCCACCTCTCCTTAGAAAAGTTTTATTCCAGGTCCACTAGGAAAACATTTCATGGATATCAATGACACTATCCGTATTCTAAGTGGTCCGTACGTAGCACTGAATGAAATTCCAGTAGGTAGAAAAGACGGTTACTACTATACATTGGATAACAAACTGAATACTACCCGGCGAAGCAACGGCCAGCCATCGGAATTTTGGGATGACTGCGGTGCATGGACTAAATGCTCGTCTACCACATTCTACTTCATTAAGCGTAATGAGAAACTATTGACAGTCCATAAGAGGAAAGACACTTACTCTGCAGAGAGGACGATAGATCGGAAAAAGGTGTATGTGCTGCTGGAACCGCAACCACTTGATAACGAAGTTTTAGTCGTTAAAAGACTTTATAACACACTTGCAGCCAGCGATAAATGTCCAGACCAGTTCCGAAGACGATGTACATGGGTGCTTTATAGTCCTGGGTTCACGCCAGAGTTACCCCTTGATGTTGCTATTATAGAATACATGGGTACTTTTCCGAACAGAAAGCCTCATGGAAGATCTAAATATGAAAGTACCACCGTATATATTATAACAAAGCCAACTGTTCGAATGGAATTAAATGAAAAACTGCTATTACAGTCTGTTAAATCTGTGGAACACGACATGAATTTAAAGACACACGACGATTTTTCTAAACAACGGAATGAGAAACAACTACGGAATTTCAAATACGTACAAAACAAGGAAATGTACCTGGTAATGTTGCCGACCAAATAATTTGTTTAGAGGAAATGGTAAAAACGCACAGTCTTGTTTACAGCGCTAAACACTTGAAAGGTATACCGCATCCCGTAATTACCCGTAATTACTTTGCAGAATGAGCAACAAATCACTGACATTAAACTCTTTTGTGCTACACACCTACAACACCTACAAACTTGAAGATTTTTATGTTACCCCAACAATTTACAAAGACTTGTCCGTAATAAAAAAAATCAACTAATCAACACCCTATCACGTTCGGCCCAACATTTAGACACACAAACAGTTCAGCAAAAACCTATCTCGTATTTTTCCATAACATCGCGGACAACATCAGCCTACATAAAATTAAAAAACTTAACACTGGGTTCCGACGAAGAGAAGCCATTTATGGTTGCAATAGAGAGGGCTTTCAATGGTAGCACACATACATTGTGTACCAGACATCTGCGCCAAAACACTTCTAAATACATGGAAGACTCTATCGGTTATCCACTTTCAGAGAGACAACGAATAACTGAAAACATTTACGGAGAGAACGGACTCACATCAGCGAGGGACATCGACACATTTGAAAGTAGACTAGAGCGAATACTCGAAAATATCAGAACACTGGATGAAAAAGCTATATCCAAAACGTTCCTTCGTTACTTCGAAAAAAACTTGTGCCGCTGCTTAAAACCCGCGTTATTGATCCCTGCATGCAAGGAAAAGTTGAACATGGATGGACCAAAAATAACTGCGAATCTGCGAACCATATTCTCAAGAGTGCCACTGGATGGAAAGGAACAGACATACCTAAATTCATCAATATTTTGCACGACATTGTCAAAAGTGAAGCAAAAGAGCGCTGTCGAGCCATACGAGGAACAGGAAATTATGAACTTCATCAAAGATTCAAACACCACTATGTGGACATAGATCGTTGGGCAAACATGAGCGAAGAGAGTAAACGCATCCGGTAAAAAATTCAAAACCGATAAAGGAAGAGACCATTGAAACATAGTGGTCTCAAATAATGGCCAAACAACCGTGAACAGAACTCCAAACTGATGAAATGCTAATTAATATAACCTTTTGCATAATTATCAAATGAAATCATATGTCGAAATGCGTCAGTTTGGTTCATATGCGGTCATGTTAAATTATTGTTTCTTTATACGGACATGAACATGTCCGTCTATAGACTAAGAGGTGCACGCGTTGTCATAACAACGTAATTCGCTTCCCTGATAAATATTTTTTGATGGTCAAAGCACGTGAATTCTCGGTGAGACTATGCGAGACAACTTCCGGTGTTTGGTTCACGCGTTCTTCCTTCTAATAAAATGTCTGCCTTTCACACAGTCGGTCCCCAGTCTAGTACAACATTCATCTGTTACGATTCTTTTTTCTCCTTTTCGTATTTCAATCCGCTATATGTATTACTTTTTGACGTATCCGACCAAATAAAAATAAATAAATAAATAAAATCTGTAAATTCGGATTCTTCAAAAACGTCAAGATGACTGCTTCTCTATTATTGATCCATGTTGCAGAGACGCTTATTGCATTTTCATAGACAAACTGTCTGACAGTTGGCGCAAAATAAAAACATCGAGTACCAATCTTCTGTTTACCTTCCGGCAGCGTTATTTGACAGAAACAGGTTAGTTTTCGTTTATTTCCAGTATTTCCATGGTAGTTCCGACTCGCAGTGTGTGATACAATCAAGCATGAATTAATGCCTGATGGGGGCCTTGGAATTCCTTTTACTGCAACTCCCTCACACAAGGTTTATGTGCAGGTGTACATTACACTCGAAGGACGGGTTGGCAGTTAACAGAGATAGATAATTAAAAGGAGCACTAAAAGATTTTGAAGGGCATCGTAATAGGAGCATCATGTGTTTTTCTCATAGGGAAATGCACAAGTGACTTACTTAAGTACCAGGAGATTATAGGCAGCGATAAAATGCCTTATAGATATACAACAACAACAAGATAGATAATATTGGAAGGTATCTTTTATTTGTGCAGGGGATGGTTCTCCTTGCACAAGGGGCCTCCAGTTGACGTCCCGATCAGAAGGACTGTGCACTTTGTGTCATTCATCCCTGCAATTGATGCCAGAGGTCCCGGGTTCGATCCCCATTAGAGGCGATTAAATTTCGGTGTCCTAACACGCTCCATTGGCATCATTTGCAGGGATGAATGTCACATAGTGCAACATCCTTCGGATCGGGACTTTAACTGGAGGCCCCCTGTGCAGGGAGAACCATCCCCTGTGCAGGTTAAAGAACCCAACCGTAATTACATGGTTACAGTGTAGGCTTTCATCCTGCAAAACCTTTAGTGTATGTAATGTACACCTGTGAGTAATGGCAAAATGTGACCGATCACAGTATCAGTAGAAAGAAAGAAAGTGTAGCAGTTCGGACACCACGATGTTCTTACGTACAGCAGTCTCATTATCTGGATGAAGAAGACAGCAGTTACAGCCTGACTTGGGACCAACGGCGATAGATCAGGACACATCCATGAAAGACACTAGTCGCATGTCATTTGTAAACATTGCCAGTTAAAGAAGTGTTTCTTTGACATGCTTCTTGTGTACCCTTAAGGCAGCTAATTTGATTTGGATCTGTTCATGAACAACCAGATTGAGACAGATGTTCGTACGACCCTGCAGATCCCAGCACATGACTGGCAGATGTAGATGACTTGCTTAACAGACAAATTTACTGCCCATGGGATCTGAACTCGAATATTCATGATAACAGAAAGTAGTGCAGCACTTTGGTGCAGTGGTAGCGCATCGGATTTGTGATCGAGAGGTTGCGGGTTCAAGCCTTACGCTGACGAAAGTGTTGTGCCCTTCACCAAGGCACTTCATTCACATTGCTTAAAAAAATAAAAAATAAGTACTGGTTACCACCCAGGAAATCCTGCTCGTAATGCTCAGATGTGAGCGAGTAGCAGTATAAATAGGAGAAAAGAAAGAAAAAAAAGTATTTGCGATTCAGATAAAGAGAAAAGATGGGAAAATGGTGACAATATTTTTGACTATTTGAAAAAGATTTTATGGATAACCGTGAAATGCCATGTTGTGATTGTTCCAACAAGCACCCACAACTTTCCTTTTTAGCTCTACTGTCACATAGTGACAAGGTGAGCTTTTGTGATCACTTCGTCTGTTGTTCATGTGTGCGTCCATAAACAATTCTTCAAACGACATCTCCTAAACCACTGATCAGATTTTGACCAAACTTCACAGGAATGATTCTTATCTGGACCCCTTTCAAAGTTGTTCAAATGGTTCCGCTCCGTTGCACATCTAGGTCACAGCAGCCAAATATAGATTTTTTTTCACTGAAAACTTGAAAAATCTTCTCTGAAACCACAAGGCGCAGGCCTTCGATATTTGGTATGAAGCTTCATCTAGTTGACCTCTACCAAGATTGTTCAAATTATAGCCTCTGCCCCAGGGGCCTTTGGTTTTACATAGGCTTATATTGGGAAACTCTTTAAATATCTTCTTCTCTGAAAATGCAAGATATTTGGTGTGAAGCTTCAACTAGTGGACCTCTATCAAGATTGTTCAATTTATAGCACTAGGGCCAAAAATGCCTCCGCCCCGGGGCCCTTTGGTTTTTTCATACGCTTATATAGGGAAAATATTTATAAAACCTTCTTCTCTGAAACCACAAGGCCCCCGTCTTTGCTATTTGGTATGAAGCGTCATCTACTGGACCTCTACCAAGACTGTTCAAATTATATCCCCAGAGCCCTTTGGTTTTACATAGATTTATAGGGAAAATTTTTAAAAATCTTCTTCTCTGAAACCGCAAGGCCCAGTTCTTTGATATTTGGTGTGAAGCTTCATTTAGTGAACCTCTATCAAGATTTTTCAAATTATAAATGCCCCTGCCCTGGGGGCCTTTGGTTTTACAAAGGCTTATATAGGGAAAATCTTTAAAAATCTTCTCTGAAACCGCATGGCCCAGGTCTTTGATATTTGGTATGAAGCTTCATCTAATGGAGGGCTACCAAGATTGTTCAAATTATACCCCTGGGGCCAAAAATGCCCCCGCCCCAGGGGCCTTTGGTTTTGCATAGGCTTATATAGGGAAAATCTTTAAAAAATTTCTTCTCTGAAACCGCAAGACCTAGATCTTTGGTATTTAGCGTGAAGCTTCAGCTAGTGAACCACTATCAACAGTATTCAAATTATAGCCATAGGGCCAAAAATGCCCCCACCCCGGGGCCCTTTGGTTTTATAGCCATAATATAGAGAAAATATTTAAAAAATTCAATATATGAAACCATAAGGCCCGGGTCTTTCATATTTGGTATGAAGCTTCATCTACTGAACCCCTCCCAATATTGTTCTAATTATTATACCCCCACAAATGAAATTTGGGGGGGGGGGTATATAGGAGTGAGCTTGTCGGTCTGTCGGTCGGTCGGTTGGTCTGTTGACTTGGTTTCCAGACGAAAACTCAAAAACCGCTCCACCGATTTTTATAATTTTTGGTACACTGATGTAACATCATAAAATACAGGTCAAGTTCGATTTCCTCTACAATTCGTCAATTATCGACATAGTTATGGCCCCTTTCAAGTGAAAAAATTGCAAAATGGCGCTGTCCCCACAAATGAAATTTGGGGGGGTATATAGGAGTGAGCTTGTCGGTCTGTTGACTTGGTTTCCAGACGATAACTCAAAAACCGCTTCACCGATTTTTATAATTTTTGTTACACTGATGTAACATCATAAAATACAGGTCAAGTTCGATTTCCACTACAATTCGTCAATTTTTGACATAGTTATGGCCCCTTTCAAGTGAAAAAATTGCAAAATGGCGCTGTTGTACTATCAAGGCAGTTTTTGTGGGGGTATTCATCACCTTTAGTGATAGCTCTAGTAGCCCTAGGGCCAAACATGCCCCCGCCCTCGGGCCCTTTGGTTTTACATAGACTTCTATAGGGAAAATCTTTAAAAATCTTCTTCTCATTAACATTATAGGGAAAATTTTTCAGGGAATAGAAATTTTCCCTGTATAACAGGGAAAATGTTTAAAAATCTTCTTCTCCGCATCAGAGATTGTTCAAATCATAGTCCTTGGGCCAAAAATGCCTCCGCCCCGTGCCTTTCGTTTTTTACATTGACTTATATATATAGGGAACTTTAAGAAAATCTTCCAGTCTGAAACCGCAAGGCCCAGGTCTTTGATATTTGGTGGACCTCTATCAAAATCAAGTGGACCTCTATCAAAAGTGTTCAAATTATAGCCGTAGGAAATAGAAGTCAAGGCAATGAAAACATTTGAAATCTTCTTGTCTGAAAGGAGAAGGCCAAGGTCTTTGATAATTGACATGAAGCTTCGTCTTGATGATTTCACCAAGATTGTTCACATTCTCAGTGGGAATTATTTCTCTGTGAGAAATATCGTTTTTCTTTTTCATAGAAAATCCTGCATTTACTTGGTAAAAATTTAATATACATATTTATTTCAAAATTTCTATGACAGGCAATACATATATACATACAATAATAAGTCATAGGAACGAAAGCTTAATACAGTGTTGATGGGGACATTAACACATTGTATGCTAGTAGACTTTTCCACTGCCATACGTTGGACAAGTCCATTTGTCATATAAGGGGGTCAGGCCTACTTTTTTTTTTCGGGAGCCAACAACACATTTTTTTAAATAGAAACTTAAAAATATTCACCTCTGAAACCAGGCCTTTAATATTTGGTGCTTAGCTTCATTTAGTGGACCTCTGCCAAGATTGTTCAAATTCTAGTCCTGGGACCAAAAATGCCCCCACCCCGGAGCCCTTTCGTTTTACATAGACTTACGTAGGGAAAAGCTTTAAAAATCTTCTTGTCTGAAACCAGAAGGCTCAGGTGTTTGATATTTGGTATGAAGCTTCTTCTTGTAGACCACTATCAAGATTGTTCAAATTATAGCTCTGGGGCCCCTGGGTTTTACATTGACTTATATAGGAAAATTCTAAAAAAGAAAATCTTCTCCTCTGAAAGCGCAAGGCCCAGGTCTTTGAAATTTGGGGTTTAGCTTCATCTAGTGGACCTCTACCAAGATTGTTCAAATTATGCCCCTGAGGCCAAAAATTCCCCCGCCACATTGAACTTCATCTGCTAATCGGCCTCCCACTGTGCAAGTTGATCCAGGTCATCTTGTAAAATAAGACATTCAGACGGAGAATATATACAGGACACATTATCAACAAACAAACTGACTGATGACCTGATATTATCAGTCAGATCATTGATGAAAACTAAGAAGACCGGTCCAAGGACTGAACCTTGGGGGTGGGGGGGGGGCTCCAGATAAAACAGGGACTTGATCAGATGCTTGGCCATCAAGTACAACTTCTTGTGAGCCCCCAGAGAGCCATGAGCTTATCCACCTATGTGTGGATCTGCTTATCCCATAGTAGTCAAGTTTATTTAATAGCCCTCTGTGAGGTACCTTCAATTTTGTCGAAGGCCTTGGCGAAGTCTATGATGATCAAGTCTGTCTGTTTGTGGCCACGATTTATGTCCCCATCCAGATTGCCCACAATATCATGGTCAAATTGAACAAGTTGCATTTCGCAAGACCTTTGACTTCGGAAACCATGTTCACTGGTGAAGGATTGTCTATGGACGTGTCACCAGTAAACAATTCTGATTCTGACAGCAAGAATGCTCACAAAGGCTATACAGTCAGCAGTCAACAAGAATGCTCTCAAGTAAAGCTATACAGAACCCAAAATGTTGTCTGTTTCAACAAGGGACGTAAGTTAACCCTTATCTTGCTGAATATTCATTTAAGCCACACCCATTTCTGTCTATCAACCAATCAAATTACTTGTTGTAATTTATTGCTACAAATTCATAAACTGAATGCCAAACAGTGTAGATCCTGATAGAAGCCACCTGATCTGGATCTATGCTGTTTGAAAATATAGGGGTTGTCGTGAACAGCAAGATAAGGGTTAAAGCATATTGGTAAAGTGGCTTGCAATTATTCACTCGGACTTCAAGTTCAGGTAGGTTAAAACACTATCATCTTTGCTTTTAAACATTAACTGACCGGTAATGTTCATGTCCGTATCTAGGCTGTGCCTAAGTTCATATTATTTAATACACAATAATGTTGTTTAAAAGTAATTTTATCAGTTCAATAACATTGTTTTGTATTTAAACAATATTTCCAGCCGTTTTTTGCGATACAAAATATAAGGTGGTAAAATAAGAATTCATATGCGGTATTTAAGTCATATGCGCGCATATGACTCATATGCGGTATTTAGTGATATCCGTGCAGGAGGGGTAAATGTCACCAGAAGTGCCGGTCAGTACTGTGTCCTTGGTCTCCCCTTCATACTCTACTCCAATGACCTGTCATAAAACATACAGTCACAGGTAAGATTATTCACCAATTATACGGCAATCTACTTGACAGTAAACGCACCAGAGGATACAAACATATTCTCCAGTCCGACTTAGACACCCTCCAAGAATGGGAACGAACCTGGGAAAGGAGTTCAAACCATCAAGTGCAAAGAAGTCCATATCACAACATCCCGAAAACCATCCCTGTTACAGCTAGTACACCTTTCATGGCCAAGTCTCACAAGCTGTAAAAAGTGCTTAGTATCTTGATGTTGCAATATCTCAAGACGTAAAATGACACACTCACATTAGGGAAACGTCCGTGTGAAATAATGCCGTCCAACATGGTGTCAGAAATGACAAATTTTGGGTATAAATCATAACGTCTTTTTTATCTCAGCTTTCAAAATAGATTGTGGGTGTTCGTTAAAGCCGCCTCAATGAGGCGGTTCTAATGAGTATCCATAATCTGTTTCTGAGCAAAGAAAGAAAATGCAGATATTGTATACCCCGTAAACCCCACTTCTCTCTATATAAAGTGGGGTTTAGAAGGGTCTTCGTTTCACAGACTTGTTATCCTCTAAACATCACGGCAAAGGTCAACAGAGCTCTTAGGGTTATAAAAAAAGAAAACACCACAAATGAAGCCTTCAATGAACTGGCATAAAAACAATGTAGTTAGACCCCATGTAGAATATGGATCAACAATCTGAAGTTCCCATACTAAACAAAAAATAAACAAGAAAAACGGCAAATGGCATTATGGACGGAGTTTTCAGGGTTAACCAAAAGGTAAACCAGGACGCAGATGTACGGCCGGCCCCCCGCCCGCAAGGACATCGCTATTCTAAAGGACAGCATTTTTCCTTGAAAAACCCGTCCAATAAAATTGAAACTAGAACTGTCAGAGGATCTGACTATAGCCCCGCTATAGCCCTGTCAGAGGAGAAAGACTCATGAATTAAAGGTAAAGACTTGTGAGAGGGTTAAATCCCTAACAAGGTACATACGCCTTATAGACTTTTCGCGTTATTAGATCTGAAAAACAGTCTTAGTTAAAAAATAAGTTTTGGATAATGAACAAACCACATGCACATCTTAAGACCTACATGAAAACACCTGAAAAGTTTCAAAGGATCGGCCTAGAACTGTAAGAGGAGTTGCGTTCACAAGGTAGCTACTCCCTATACATTTTAACATTAGAAGATCTCAAAAATTGTCTTAGATAAAAAAGTGAAACAAGTGGAAAAAAATAATTTTAGGATAATGAAAAAAGCACATGCACATCTTCAGACCTACATGAAAACACCTGTAAAGTTTCAAAAGGATTGGCCTAGAACTGTAAGAGGAGTTGCGATCACAAGGTAGCAACTCCCTATACATTTTAACATTAGTAGATCTCAAAAATTGTCTAAGTTAAAAAAGGTGAAATAAGTGAAAAAAAATATGTAAGAATAATGAAAAAAAAAACAAACAACAATATGCACATCTTCAGACCTATATGAAAACACCTGTAAAGTTTCAAAAGGATTGACCTAGAACTGTAAGAGGAGTTGCGGTCACAAGGTAGCTACTCCCTATACATTTTAACATTAGTAGATCTCAAAAATTGTCTAATGTAAAAAAGGTGAAATAAGTGAAAAAATTATTTAAGGATAATGAAAAAAGCACATGCACATCTTCAGACCTATATTAAAACACCTGTAAAGTTTCAAAAGGATTGACCTAGAACTGTAGGAGGAGTTGCGGTCACAAGGTAGCTACTCCCTATACATTTTAACATTAGTAGATCTCAAAAATTGTCTAATGTAAAAAAGGTGAAATAAGTGAAAAAAATGATTTAAGGATAATGAAAAAAGAATATGCACATCTTCAGACCTATATGAAAACACCTGTAAAGTTTCAAAAGGATTGACCTAGAACTGTAAGAGGAGTTGCGGTCACAAGGTAGCTACTCCCAATACATTTTAACATTAGTAGATCTCAAATATTGTCTAAGTTAAAAAAGGTGAAATAAGTGAAAAAAATTATTTAAGGATAATGAAAAAAGAATATGCACATTTCAGACCTATATGAAAACACCTGTGAACTTTCAAAAGGATTGACCTAGAACTGTAAGAGGAGTTGTGGTCACAAGGTACCCACTATCAAATATTACAGACAGACAGACAGACAGACGGAATTCCGGACAAGCCAAATCCAATATAGCCCCCACTTTTTCAAAGCGGGGCTATAATGACTCGTATATAGGTGTGTTTAATTTGTGATGAAAGGATTGATTATGTGACCTGTGTGTTCGAATAGTGTGCAAATCCTATGGACTAAAACTTTCATTATTTCCTTGTGCTGCTTCAGATCACTATATGGCAATAGCTTCACATAGCTGTGCATGGACTTGATATGAGAATGGGCTGGCATCACATTAACAAGAGCTTGTAATTTACACCTTTGTAAAGTAGAAGTAAAACATAGATACAATTAACTTACTCCACCCATCAAAGACACCAATGGGAAAGAAACACAAACATTAAGCGACCAGACCATAATTGAAACCTAAACAAAGGAAGGCCATAAGGACAGTTACTTTCCCACAAAATGGCCATATGGCCATCCAAAATAAAAAGACAAAAGTGATACACACAGTAAGTAACAAACAACAACATAAATAAATCGCCACAGAAGAACCGCCTTGGAACGGTCAGTGGAAAGATTTCCACTGGGGGGCTTAAATCCATTTTACGTGGCCACAATCCTTGCGTGTAACAAAAGTCATGCAAGTAATCAATCAATGGACTAGCAAATCCGTGCATGTGCTCAGTTAGGAAGATATTCAACACAACATTGAGAAATAATGCTCTCTTTACTGACATTATTAAGCCCTATATATAAGGAAAAGTGGAGTCTACTGAAAAGCATTGATTGTAGATACTTGTTAAGAATTTGCTGAAGAAACAGTTCTTACCAGCACCCACAATCTATGTTTGGGGCACAAATAGGATTTGTGTCAGAGAAACCGTCAATGATGATGTCAGTAAAGAGAGCATTATTTCTCACCGATGTGTTGAATATCTTCCTAACTGAGCACATGCATGGATTTGCTAGTCCATGGATTGGTTACTTGCATGACTTTTGTTACACACAGGGATTTGCTAGTCCACATCACGAAAACCTGCCGAAATAATTTTGATCCCCTTGAACCCCACTTTTATATAGAAAAAGTGGGGTTTCCAGGGGGTATACCTTATTTTTCTTATTTCTGCTCTAATATATAGATTGTGGGTACTCGTTAGAACCGCCTCGATGAGGCGGTTCTAACGAGTGCCCGCAATCTATATTTTGAGCGGAAATAAAAAAAAATATCACAATTTTTCATCATAAAATTTTCATTTTTTTCGGCGATAAAGGTGGCAATGTATTTGTATAGGCATTTTTTCGTAATGTTAAGAATTTGCTGAAGAAACAGTTCTTACCAGCACCCACAATCTATGTTTGGGGCACAAATAGGATTTGTCTCAGAGAAACCGTCAATGACAATGTCAGTAATGAGAGCATTATTTCTCACCGATGTGTTGAATATCTTCCTAACTGAGCACATGCATGGATTTGCTAGTCCATGGATTGGTTACTTGCATGACTTTTGTTACACACAGGGATTTGCTAGTCCACATCACGAAAACCAGCCTAAATAATTTTGATCCCCTTGAACCCCAGTTTTATATAGTAAAACTGGGGTTTCCGGGGATATACCTTATTTTTCTTATTTCTGCTCTAAAATATAGATTGTGGGTACTTGTTAGAACCGCCTCGATGAGGCGGTTCTAACGAGTGCCCGCAATCTATATTTTGAGCAGAAATAAGAAAAAATATCACAATTTTTCATCCTAAAATTTTCATTTTTTCGGCGATAAAGGTGGCAATGTATTTGTATAGGCGTGTTTTCGTAATGATATGGTTATATGCGTGAATTTGTTTGGCCATAAACTGGTTGGGTACATGCAATGGTTGGCTTTTCCATGAATTGGATACTTGCAGTGTTTTGTTGGTCCATGACTTGGGTGCATGCATGGGTTTTCTAGTTCATCAACTGAGCACACACATTTTTTTTTGTCAATGAATTGGCGGCATGCATGGATTTGCTAGTCCATTGATTGGTTACATGCATGCATTTTCGGGTTATGAATTGTGTACATACATTGCTTGTCCATTTTTTATACTTGCCAGTATATGTATTTGGTACATGCATGGATTTGCAATTCCATGCACTGGGTACATGCATGGATTTGCTATTCAGTGCATTGGATACATGCATGTTTTCTAGTTCATGCATTTGGTATATGCATAGTCCATGAATTGAGTGCATGCATGTTTTTTCTAGTTCATGCATTGGATACACACATTCATGGATTTTATACTCCATGTTAATGCTACATACATAGTATATGCATGGATTTGCTAGTACATGAATTGGGTATAAGCATGTTTTGGGTACATGCATAGTGCATGAATAGAAATTTGGATATGGCATGTATTTGCCAGACTATGAACACAAACATGTATTGGGTACATGGATGGATTTAATAATCAACAACTTGGGCACAAGCATGGATTTGCTTGTCCATAGAGTTTGAAAAAAGAGGGAGAATAAACAACAAATGCAATTTTTCTATCAAACACTTTATTTCATGTGTAGCCTTAACCTCTTCACTGCAGAATAAAATGTAAAAGGAATGTAAAAGAACAAGAACTGACAAGAACTGAACTGAAATGTAAGAAATGGTAGAATATCTCCATAGTACCCTTGGCAAAATCTAAAAACTTGGAACCCAGTAGCCGATTTTGTTTTAAACTTTTTTTAATGTATATGTAAAAGCTTTTTTGGAAGACAACACCTTTCTTTCCTTTTAGAATAGACCTCAATTAACAAGGGTAGTCAAGTCAATCCTGAAAAGAGTTCCCTCCCTTGTGAGTAAATTTCAAGAATGGATTAATCTGACAATTTTTTTTCAGTTGTTTGACAAGGGAGGCAACTGCTGTTCCTTGTTTGCTTCCTTGTAAACAACCCCACCCCCCAACACAAACACACATCCCAAAAAAGAGAGTTTAACACAAAAAGGAAAGAATCCATTACTCAAGAGCAAATTCTTTCCTTTGAGAGCTGAACCCTTTTGTTAAGGTTTTCTCACCAAGAGCAAATTCTTTACTTTGAGAGTTGAACCCTTTTAAAAGGTAAGGATTTTTTGGCAAAATCAAATTGGTAAGGTATGCAAATTATTTGTGAGATGAACCCTTTTGGTATTTTTTTTTGCAAGAGCAAATTCTTTCCTTTGACATCACGAAAACAGGCCTATATAATTTTGACCCCCTTGAACCCCACTTTTATATAGTAAAACTGGGGTTTGCAAGGGTAAACCTTATTTGTCTCATTTCTGCTCTGCAATATAGATTGTGGGTAGATGTTAGAATTAGAACTGCCTCATCGAGGCTCTAACGAGTGCCCACAATCTATATTTAGGGCAAAAATAAGAAAAATATCATAATTTTTCATCTTAAAATTTTCATTTTTTCGACTGTAATGTTTACTGTTTTTATAGGCGTGTTTTCGTAATGGAGTTGAACCCTATTTGTTAGGTTTCTGTCAAAGTCTTTCCTTTAATAATTGAGCCTTATTATTGAGAGGGGCAACTAAAATGCATTGTCTCCCTTTTTTGTAAAACCTTTTTAGTCAGGTGTTTCCAATTTTGCATTAAGAAATAACCCCTATTGAGCTTGGTGACTAAATGCATGATTTTTGAGTTTTCTGCCCTGGAGATGTTATCATTTCCTTTAAGGATTAACACTTATCCTGCTGAATAAATTATGATTGCCACACCCATTTCTGACAATCAATCAAATCAAAATACTTGATATAATGTTTCATTCAAATTCACTAGCTTATTGACAAACAGTGTACATTCTGATCAGATGGCTACTTCAGAAGCCACATGGTATGGATCTACACTGTTTGCAAAGGAAGGGGTTGTTGTGTTCAGGGAGACAGTATTTAACTGGTTAGGGTGTGTACTTATCATATATCCAGAACTGTATAGGCAGCTTCTTGTATAGACAATCTTCAAATCATCCTGTTCATGAAGTCAGTGTAATGAATACTCCTCTAAACCCCACTTAATAAAGGAGAAAAGTGGGGTTAACAGGGGTATCCATTATAGTCCTTATTTTTGCTGAAAAATAAATTGTGGGTACTCAATCAACAGAACCACTTAGTGAGGTGGTTACTCGTCAGATTAAAATAGGTCCGTGCAATGAGCACCCCTCTAAACCCCACTTTATTCAGAGAAAAGTGGGGTTAATGGGGGGTATTAATCATTTTCCTTATTTTTGCTCAAAAAAACAAAGATTGTGGGTACTCGTTAGAACTACCTCATTGAGGTGGTTCTAACGAGCACTCACAATCTATATTCAGACTAGAAATAAGAAATTTGTTTGTTTGATTTGAGGTTTAACTTCCCCGTCAACACTGTAAAGGTCATTTTGGAGACGTTGCTTCCAATTTTGTGGGACTTTTACCCGACATTGAGATGAAATGACATCTCAAGCCCTGTCGCAAAATGAAACCAATAGGGTTTATTAGCATGGATGGTCCGCCTCGCACCACGGTTCCTGGACAGGCTTAGATCCTCCAAGAGGTATACCAGTACTAGTGTTCGGGTCGGATTCAGCTCTGCGTGGAAGCATCATACAGCCCATATATTTCTTCAGGCCCCTATGCGCAGGGGCCGCTAGAAATAAGAAAAATATCAATATCTTTCATCTGAAAATATAGGAAAGATGCTATTTTAATGCACTGGTGTGTTTTTGTATTGCATGTCCTTAAAAATATTCTACCATTTCGAACACACATTGAGGTTCACATAAAAATAAACACTGCGCTACACATACATTGTACTTTGAGTAACATAAAAAATACATTAATATCCATGTGACTGTTGAAAATACAATCATATATCTAACCATTTAACCAACAGAATAAAACATACATGTAAGCAGACAACATTTGAATTTTCTTTTTTTGTTTTTTTTTTTTTGTTTTAAACAGGACTGGACATTTCATTTAAAATGTCTCCAAAATTGTTGAATATTATTGTAATGATCCTAACCATAAGGCCTAAGCAAACAGTGCAAACCCAGATCAGACTGCTTCTGAAGAATCAGTCTGATCAGGGTCTACACTGTTTGCCATTCCATTGGCACTTTTCATTAAGATAACACACCCGTGCGACATAGCACATTTTTTTCACGTCCAAAATGGCTGCTTTTCAGATGAAAATCGGTGATATTTTACTTATTAACACTGCAAACATAGGTTGTGGGTGCTCGTTAGAACCGCTCTTCTAACACATACCCACAACCTTTGTTTTGAAGCAGAAATAAGAAAAATACTGTTTACCCCCATAAACCCCAGTTTTCTCTATATAAAGTGGGGTTTAGGGGATGTTCATTTCACGGACTTGTTAACATGATGTTGGACTCCTTGCTGGATTGTGAAACACATATGATAAAAGTTTATGACAATTAAAGCAAGTCCTTAAGGTGTTGGAATTTTTAGAGTCTTTTTTTGTTTTACGGTATGTTATGTAATTGTAATACCGTATTCGCCCTAATTACCGCACCGTTCGCTTAGTTTTTTCAAAATCGTGTCAAAAAATCACAGAGAAAAATCTACCTAATAAGCGGACACTCGATGCGAAAACAATAGCTTATGAGATGATGCAAACTGATATTTAATGGGACGGAAAAGGATACTAAAGCATTGCCTTCACTGTTGAAGAAATAACAATAAGTTTTTTATAGATTTACTGTGTGAGCTTCCATGGGGAGGTTACTGTAAAGTGTGCGCTTATGCATTTCCTTTTCAAAAATAGCTTTGGTGTGCGCTTATAGGAGCATGTGCGGTAATTAGGGCAAATACGGTACATGTTTTTTTATTTTGGATACCCGTTTGACCTGGGAAAGAAACTGTTCTTTTGGCTTTCTACTTATGATGTTTTAACCCACTGTATATTAGTGGACTCTTCCAATGCTATATGTTGGACAAGTTCATTTGTTATGTAATGGGTGTCAGGTCTATTTTTTCATTTTTATTCTATTTTTGATGGAAAATTCTGTTAGCAAACAGTGCAGGCCCTGATCAGATGCCACATTCTGTGGCATCTGATCTGGGCCTGCACTGTTTGCCAAGGTACCCCTTTAGGGGTTTCCAACCTACAATGGGTTAATCATGGTGCTATTGCATTATGTTTGTGCTTCTTTCCCTTTGGCGGCCCCCACCCATCTGGGCTTGAAGAAATATATGGGCTGCATGGATCTGGGATGGCTGTTGTATGGTAATTGATTCCTGATCATTGCCTTCACTTCCACTTTCACAGCTTTAAAGTGACCATGCACTTGTGAAATGATTTTCTACTTTTAGCTCTAGTGGCCATCTTGTTCAAATTGAGCTGAACCACTTTAGTAATTTCTGTGCAGAAAAAAGTTGTAAGCAATATTCTGTAACCGACCTATTGGTTTAGATGGAGATGTCATTTGAAGAAACTGCTGACAAAGGACAGACAAATGGTATAAACAAAGTGGTCAAAAAGTTCAATTGAAGCACCTTGTGGTCAAGTGATTTATGGTAATACAAAGACAAAACCTTGAATATAATGAGTACATACATGTATAACATTATCCCTCTAATCAGCAAGAGACAAGAAAATCTCACATAATCTGTATACATGTATTATGGTAAGGACAGTTAAGAAGAGTGATACAATTTTTTTTCTTGGGATGATCATGTAAACAAGTCTGTATACTGAACACCCCTGTAAATCCCACTTTATATAGACAAAAGTGGGGTTTACATGGGTTCACACTATTTTCCTCATTTTCCCTGTTTCTTTTCTTTTTTTTGTCCTCTCAAAAACAAAGATTGTGGGTTCTTGCTAGAACTGTCTCATATATAAGAAAATATCCAACTTTTTTCATCTGAAAAGAGCCAATTCTTGCTAGCTCTAGGTAATCTGAAAGACGACATTTTCTTGCACACCAGACAAGCAAATCTGCGATTTTACCCTGGGATAGAAATTTATGTTCTGACCCTGGTGTTCCAACCCCAAATCGAATATAATCGCGTGTTTGATAAATGCAGTGGTTGAATACGACCTCGTATGTGCCGTCGTTAAGGTTGACGTCCCAACAACGTCACTAAACATTCCAACACAATATGGCGGACGTTGATAACCGAAGTGACTGCAGCATTAAAAATCCGCATTAAGAAATGGAAGGTATGCGAGAAAAAGAATCCAATATGGGTGTTAGGGGTGGATAGAAAAATCTGTCCCTCAGGATCACTGTCCGGCATCACTCGGCAAGCTATGTGATGCCAGACAGTGTCCCTCAGGACAGATTTTTCCATCCACCCCTCACACCCATATAAGATTCTTTTATTATCACACAGGTGAATCTGAAAAAATGTTGGTTCTAGGAGATATGAATGATGCCATTTAATGATTCAAAAAGGCGAGATATCATAATGTGATGATAGGGAAAACTAGAAAAAAGTAAAATAGTACAATGTATAAATAAGTAGAAACAAAATTAGAAAACAAAATCACAGAACTAAGTATTATCACAGTAAGACAAAACAGGAAATCTATCAACAGTAAACTTAACAATGCATTTAACCCGCCCCATATCCTGCTGTTCATGACAACCCCTACCTTTGCAAATAGTGTAGATCCAGATCAGATGGCTATTGTACACTTTTTGTCATTCAGTTTTTGAATTTGAAAGATAACATGATATGGGCCCCATCAAGCGATTTTTGTACTTATCGCCTAGGCGAGCAGCGAAGGTTCAGGCGAGCCTGCACATCCGTGCAGTCTCGCCAGAACCTTTGCTGCTCGCTCATACAAGCAGTGAATCAAGAGGAACCTTCACACAGAAACCCATATCCCTGGCCCCTCTGAATGGCTGGGCATGTGCAGTTAAAATTTGTCATGACGGAATGCTCGAAGACACAAATGCGCTTGGCGGGGCTCATATCATATAATCTGATTGGCTGAAAATCAGAAATGGGTGTAGCTAATGAAATTATTCAGCTGGATACTAAGGGTCTGATTGTTTGATTTGAGTTTTAACCTCCCCTGTCAACACTGTATAGGTCATTGTTGACATGTTGCTTCCAATTTTATGGGACTTTCACCCAACATTGAGATGAAATGACATCTCAAGCCTGCCGCCCAATGAAACCAATAGGGTTTGTATGAATGGACAGTCTGGCTCGCACCATTTTCCTGGGCAGGCATAGAATTAACCTCCAAGAAGTTTACCAGTACTCATGTGCGGTCAGTTTCAGCTCTGTGTGGAAGCATCAAGCAGACCAATCTATTTCTTCAAGGGATAAGGGATAAGGGTTAATGTGACAATGGGAGATAAACATATTACCGTAGGGATGGTTAGATGTCTGAACCTAGCTGAAAGCAATTCATTTGTTCTTTAGAACACTTTCAATTCAAAACTAGAGCTGTCAGTGAAACTGACTAGGGCCCCGGCAGCGCTATCAGAAATTTGTGGACGGACAGACGGACGGACAGACAGACAGAGTGATTACTATAGGGCACCCACACTTTCAGTACCGGGCCCTAATTACTGACCCAATTTATTATGAGCTGTTGTCAAACAGAGCTTACCTACCCCCATTTGTCAAAGCTCTTACATATATGCCCCCTATGCGGAACTGAAATACTTAAACAGGCACAACTGGATGCATGTCTGACTGATTACAAGAGATTCTGGTTCAATACCAACATTTTCTCATAAAGATTGATCATGAAATTTATTCTACAGTCATTCTCTCCCTTCTGCTGATTCAAGAACGGCAGCGGTCAGTTTCTGGCAAAAGAATGTGCACTGTACTGTTTATTTGCATTTATCTGCTGGTTCCTAGTCTGAAGGTTATCAGTGTTGGAGAAACAGGTAACCAGACCCACCTGACCTTGAAAGGTCAGGTGGGTCTGGTTACCTGTTTTTCCAATATTGACAATGTGCAAGCTGGGAGCCAGCAAATAATGCAAATATGGTGAATATGTCCTAGTCAACACTACTTAAGTCACTTTGGAGATATTGCTTCTGATTCTGTGGGACATTTACCTGACACTGCGATGAAATGACATCTCAAGCCCATCAACCCAAAAGAAACCACTAGGATTTAAGGGTTGGTATGCCTTGCATCATGTTTCATGGGCAGGTTTAGGCCTACTAAGCAGTTTACCAGTTCTCAAAAGTTTGGTCGGATTCAGCTTTGCACGGAAGCACCATGCAGCCCAGTCTATTTCTCCAAGCCCTGATGGACTAGGCACCCTAGTCCATCAGGGCTTGGAGAAATAGACTGGGCTCTGGTTAACTGCAGATATGTAAGCTGGCCCATTGTTATTTTTCAGGTAATATGACCTATATAGTGTTGACACAGATGCTAAACTCCCAGCAAGCTAACCAAAACAAAAACCTATTGTACATGTCTATGCTGCATTTACCATATTTGCATTATTTGCTGGCTACGAGCTTGCACACTGTCAATATTGGAAAAACAGGTAACCAGACCACCCTGACCTTTCAAGGTCAGGGGGGTCTGGTAACCTGTTTTTCCAACACTGCTAACATTCAGACTAGGAACCAGCAGATAATGCAAATAAGGTGAATAATGCAAATTGTCTGGTTCAAATCGGACATGTAAATCTACAGCTCTGAAGTAACTTTGGTGGATTTCGAAATAAAGACCCCAAAATTACTCCGCTGCTTACGAAGATTTGCTAAACCACCATTTTGTTGCACTCTGTTTTCAGGAAATGAGAGTTAACATGTGGAATAATAAAACACACACAAGTCCAGCTTTTTCCCATGGATATTATGCACAAACAATATAACACTAATGAAACACATCGGTGTAAAAACCAACATCAGTGTATAAACCAACAGACTTGTATACAACAATTCTATAACACTATTTCACTGTAAAAATAAAAGTTTGTGTATATATAAGAGACAAAAAATCAACAAATGAGTAAAAACCTCGTATATACAATTGCCGGCTAAAAACATTTGCATGCAACTAGAAAGAAAACTCAAAGGAAGCTCTTGTTGCCCAGTTGTTCTAAGCATTACGAAAACACGCCTATACAAATGCATTGTAAACTTTACTGCAAAAAAAATGAAAATTTGATATTTTTCTTATTTCTGTTCAAAATATAGATTGTAGGTACTCGTTAGAACCGCCTCATTCAGGCGGTTCTAACGAGTACCAACAATCTATCTTTTAGAGCAGAAATAAGAAAAATAAGGTATACCCCTGTAAACCCCAGTTTTACTAAATAAAAGTGGGGTTCAAGGGGGTCAAAATTATATAGGCGTGTTTTCCTGATGTATCCATTGCTTGTTTGTGGAAAAAATATTATATGTTCGAGCAAGTACATCTGATAGATGGATATTTTTGCTGAAACAAGAGGGCCCAATGGCCCTATATCGCTCACCTGTGTACCAGAAAATTATTAGTGTAGGAGACCACTTGACATTGCTACACTCAATATCTAAGCTCTGGGCCTTATAGCTTCGGAGAAGAAGATTTTTGAAGCTTTTTTCCATTATAAGTCTATGGGAGCGAAGGGGCCCCGGAACTCAGGGGCATGATTGGCAGGAATTATGTAGGTGACCACTTGCCGCTGCTACACGCTAAATATCTAAACTCTGGGCCCTGTGGTTTCAGAGAAGAAGATTTTTGAAGCTTTTTTTCCATTATGAGTCTATGGGAGCTAAGGGGCCCCGGGGCGTGGCCCATTTGGACCCCAGGGGCATGAATGGCAGGATTTATGTAGGTGACCACTTGTCATTGCCACATGCTAAATATCAAAGCTATGGGCCCTGTGGTTTCAGAGAAGAAGATTTTTGAAGCTTTTTTCCATTATGAGTCTATAGGAGCTAAGGGGCCCTGTGGCGTGGCCCGTTTGGACCCAGGGGCATGATTGGCAGGAATTATGAAGGTGACCACATGCCATTGCTACATGCCAAATATCTAAGCTCTGGGCCCTGTGGTTTCAGAGAAGAAGATTTTTGAAGCTTTTTTCTATTATGAGTCTATGGGAGCAAAGGGGCCCGGGGGCTTGGCCCATTTGAAACACAGGGGCATGATTGGCAGGAATTATGTAGGTGACCACTTGCCGTTGCTACATGCTAAATATCTAAGCTCTGGGCCCTGTTGTTTCAGAGAAGAAGATTTTTGAAACTTATTTTTTTCAAATTTTGAGTCCATGGGAGCCAAGGGGCCCCGCGGCGTGGCCCATTTGGACCCTAGGGGCATGATTGACAGTATCTCAGCTCTGGGCCAGGTGGTTGCAGAGAAGAAGCTTTTTGAAGCTTTTTTCCATTATGAGCCTATAGGAGCTAAGGAGCCCCGGGGCGTGGCCAATTTGGACCCCAGGGGCATGATTGGCAGGAATTATGTAGGTGACCACTTGCCGTTTCTACATGCTAAATACCTAAGCTCTGGGCCCTGTGGTTTCAGAGAAGTTGATTTTTGAAGCTTTTTTCCATTATGAGTCTATGGGAGCGAAGGGGCACCGGGGCGTGGCCCATTTGGACCCGAGGGGCATGATTGGCAGGATTTATGTAGGTGACCACTTACCCTTGCTACATGCAAAATATCTCAGCTCTGGGCCTTGTGGTTTCAGAGAAGAAGCTTTTTGAAGCGTTTTTCCATTCTGAGCCTATAGGAGCTAAGGGGCCCCAAGGGTGTGGCCCGTTTGGACCCAAGGTGCATGATTGGCAGGAATTATGTAGGTGACCACTTGCCATTGCAACATGTGAAATATCTAAGCTCTGGGCCCTGTGGTTTCAGAGAAGAAGATTTTTGAAGCTTTTTTCCATTATGAGTCTATGGGAGCGAAGGGTCCCCGGGGTGTGGCCCATTTGAACCCTAGGGGCATGATTGGCAGGAATTATGTAGATGACCACTTACCGTTGCTACATGCTAAATATCTAAGCTCTGGGCCCTGTGGTTTCAGAGAAGTTGATTTTTGAAGCTTTTTTCCATTATGAGTCTATGGGAGCGAAGGGGCACCGGGGCGTGGCCCATTTGGACCCGAGGGGCATGATTGGCAGGATTTATGTAGGTGACCACTTACCCTTGCTACATGCAAAATATCTCATTTCTGGGCCTTATGATTTCAGAGAGGAGCTTTTTGAAGCTTTTTTCCATTACGAGCCTATAGGAGCTAAGGAGCCCCAAGGGCGTGGCCCGTTTGGACCCCAGGTGTATGATTGGCAGGAATTATGTAGGTGACCACTTGCCATTGCAACATGTGAAATATCTAAGCTCTGGGCTCTGTGGTTTCAGAGAAGAAGATTTTTGAACCTTTTTTCCATTAGGAGTCTATGGGAGCTAAGGGGTCCCGGGGCGTGGCCCATTTGGACCCCAGAGCATGACTGGCAGGATTTATGTAGGTGACCACTTACAGTTGCTACATGCTAAATATCTAAGCTCTGGGCCCTGTGGTTTCAGAGAAGAAGATATTTGAAGCTTTTTTTCCATTAGGAGTCTATGGGAGCTAAGGGGCCCCGGGGCGTGGCCCCATTTGGACCCCAGAGGGAATGATTGGCAGGACTTATGTAGGTGACCACTTGCCGTTGCTACCTGCTAAATATCTAAGCTCTGGGCCCTGTGGTTTCAGAGGAGAAGATTTTTGAAACTTTTTTCCATTATGATAATGAGCCTATAGGAGCTAAGAGGCCCCAAGGGCGGGGCCCGTTTGGACCCCAGGGGCATGATTGGCAGGAATTATGTAGGTGACCACTTGCCGTTCCTACATGCTAAATATCTAAGCTCTGGGCCCTGTGGTTTCAGAGAAGAAGATTTTTGAAGCTTTTTTTCCATTGTGAGTCTATGGGAGCTAAGGGGCCCCGGGTGTGGCCAATTTGGACCCCAGGGGCATCATTGGCAGGAATTTTGTAGGTGACCACTTGTTGTTGCTACATACTAAATATCTAAGCTCTGGGCCCTATGGTTTCAGAGAAGATTTTTGAAGCTTTTTTTCCATTATGAGTCTATAGGAGCTAAGGGGCCCCGGGGCGTGGCCCATTTGGACCCCAGGGGCATGATTGGCAGGAATTATGTAGGTGACCACTTGCTGTTTCTACATGCTAAATACCTAAGCTCTGGGCCCTGTGGTTTCAGAGAAGAAGATTTTTGAACCTTTTTTCCATTAGGAGTCTATGGGAGCGAAGGGGCCCCGGGGCGTGGCCCATTTGGACTCCAGGGGCATGATTGGCAGGAATTATGTAGGTGACATTTTGCCGTTGCAACATGGTAAATATCAAAGCTCTGGGCCCTGTGGTTTCAGAGAAGAAGATTTTTGAAGCTTTTTTTTGCATTATGAGTCTATGGGAGCAAAGGGGCCCCGGGGTGTGGCCAATTTGGACCCCAGGGGCATGATTGGCAGGATTTACGTAGGTGACCACTTAATATTGTTACAAGCTAAATATTTAAGCTCTGCGCCCTGTGGTTTCAGAGAAGAAGATTTTTTAAATTTTTCCCATTATAAGTCTATGGGAGCTATATGTTGCCATGGCAACCAGAATTCCAATCTGATCCGCCCAAAAACCTTATGCAGCCTTTCCCCCTCTTGATGATGCTTCACATGAAATTTGATCAAGATTGGCCATGGGGTATTAGAAATATACTTATTTGAAATTGTTTACGGACGGACGCACGCACGGACGGACGGACGCACGACGGACAAAAAGTGATCACTTTTTAGCTCACCTCGTCGCTACGTGACAGGTGAGCTAAAAAGTGAGTAGCTTCTGAATACACAATTTTCTGCAAAAATATCGGTGTATCAACCATTGTAACCCTTAAGTCGACATGAAAATGTCATCTGTTCATGTGGTCTGCTGAATCTTCTTGCAAACTTTTGAAGTAGATTTTTTGCATCAGGCGTCCTAGATGATTTGTTTGTTTGATTTAAGGTTTAACGTCCCCGTCAACACTGTAAAGGTCATTTTGGAGACGTTGCTTCCAATTTAGTGAGACTTTTACCCAACACTGAGATAAAATGACATCTCAAGCCCTGTCGCCCAATGAAACCAATAGGGTTTCATGGTCAGTCCGCCTCGCACCGCGGTTCCTTGACAGGCTTAGATCCTCTAAGTGGTTTACCAGTACTAGTGTCCGGGACGGATTCAGCTGTGCAAGGAAGCATCGTGCAGCCCATATATTTCTTCAAGCCCCTATGGGCGGGGACCATCACTAGAGCAGTCTGATCTGAGTCCACGCTGTTTGGGAAAATGTGTGTGTGTGTGAATTCGGGTTTAACGTCGCTTTCAACAATTTTTCAGTCATATCACGACGGTGTCTGGTTGCGACAGGGAGCTCAATGCTCACTTTTATATTGCTGCCTCACTGAAGTGTCATGTCCCAGACACATTACATGATACCACACCCAGTCATATTATCCTGACACTGGGTCGACCAGTCCTAGCTCTACCCCGTAAATCTGAGTGCCAAGCGAGGAGCAGCTAGTACCATTTTTAATGACTTTGGTATGTCGCGGCCCGGGATCGAACCCGTGACCTCCCGTTCCCCGGAGCGGACACTCTACCAACTGAGCTATCGGGGCCGGTATTTGGGAAAATGACTTTTATAAAACGGCACCAACAGATGACAAAGCAGAAGACAATGGTTGTGACTGGAATCCTATCGGTTAACCGTTAAAATCATAATTTTAACACAACGATTAGTTTGGGATGACTGGGCCAAGAATGAATGTTATGTGGATTTTAACAGGAAAAATATAAAAATATGTAAAGCAAACTTCAAAAACAATTATAGTTACCATGAATTATGCATGGCATAATTATGCACAAAAAGTGAACAAAATTAAAAATCAAAAATAGCAGAAATATTACAACAGTGCATATAAATATGTACAAGTATATAAATAAATGTCACTGTTTGTTTGTTTGATATGAGGTTTCACATCCCCTTCAACACTGTTTAGGTCATTTTGGAGACGTTGCTTCCAATTTTGTGGGACGTTTACCCAACATTGAGATGAAATGACATCTCAAGCCCTGTCAGCCAAGGAAACCAATAGGGTTTATAAGCATGGACGTCAGACTCGAACTGCTTTGCCTGGGCAGGCTTAGATCATCTAAGCGGTTTACCAGTACACATCTGCGGTCAACATTCTTTCGTGGAGATTGATCATGAAATCTTTCTTCGATCATTCTCTCCCTTTCGCTGATTCAAGAAGGGCAGTTGTCAGTTTCTGATGAAAGGATGTGCACTGTACTGGTTACCCCCTTATGTATAAGCCTGCCCAGGAAGTGCGGATAGGTAAACTGAGAGGATAAAATGACCTAAAATAGTGTTGGCTGGGTCGTTAAACTCCAATACAAACAAACAAACTTCTGCGGTCAGTTTCCCCTCTGCATGGAAGCATCATGCAGCCCATCTATTTCTTCAAGCCCCACTGGGTTGGGGCAAAAAATGTCACTGTTATTTAACCCTTGTTCTGCTGAGCCCAGATATGCCTTATTTTCCAAACAATGAAGATCGATCAGATGGCTTCTGATGAAGCCATCTGATCAGGATCTACATTGTTTGCCATTCAGATTGTGAAGTTGTTGCAATAATTTGCATCAAGTAATCTGATTGGTTGATAATCAGTAGTGGGTGTGGCATATTTGAATGTTCAGCAGGACAAGGGGTGAGTGAGTGAGTTTTAGTTTTACGTCCCACCAACAGCTAAGGTCATACGGAGACGGGACCTCGGTTTAAAGACTCATCCGAAAGTCTGGAGAAGCCCGGGATCGATCCTGCGATCCCTGGTTTACAAGGCGAGTAGGGTAACCACTGCACCACGGAGGCTTCTCAGCAGGACAAGGGTTAATAGATTACATCATGTCATGAAAATCATCAGACCACACATATACTGTAAATTAATGATCCTATGTATTGGGACAGATAGGCCTAAGCAAACAATGCTGACCATGATCAGACTGCTTCTTTACCAAAGCAAACAGTGCAGCCCTGATCAGACTGCTCCTTTACCAAAGCAAACAGTGCAGCCCTGATCAGACTGCTCCTTTACCAAAGCAAACAGTGCAGCCCTGATCAGACTGCTCCTTTACCTAAGCAAACAATGCTGACCATGATCAGACTGCTCCTTTACCTAAGCAAACAGTGCAGCCCTGATCAGACTGCTCCTTTACCTAAGCAAACAGTGCAGCCCTGATCAGACTGCTCCTTTACCAAAGCAAACAGTGCAGCCCTGATCAGACTGCTCCTTTACCAAAGCAAACAGTGCAGCCCTGATCAGACTGCTCCTTTACCAAAGCAAACAGTGCAGCCCTGATCAGACTGCTCCTTTACCTAAGCAAACAGTGCAGCCCTGATCAGACTGCTCCTTTACCTAAGCAAACAGTGCAGCCCAGATCAGACTGCTCCTTTACCTAAGCAAACAGTGCAGCCCAGATCAGACTGCTCCTTTACCTAAGCAAACAGTGCAGACCCTGATCAGTCTGCTCCTCAAGGAGACTCTGTGTGAGGGAATGTATAATTCGAGGACTTTTACTGGAGGAGCAGAGGACTTAGGACTAGGTCCTCTGGAGGACCAGTGGTATAATGTGAGGACCAACTACATCTTTCTGCACCTTTTGGACCTCCTCATGAAACAAAACAGTTAAAATGTCTGAATTTTTAGGATAAATACATGACTATAGGCGTGTAACCTCATAATGTCGTCCCTGACAACCCTATGCTTTCTACTGAAATTGTCTGAACTTCTTCAGCAATAACATTGGTTTTAAAATCATTATATGATAAACAGAATTTTGAACAAGTGCGCCCTGCCAAGTGGCCAATGACAACTCCTGTAAGTTCCTCTACTAGAAACCTTCTTTGTACCCACATATAGTAGTCTCAGGTAAGATTGACAGGGGGGGGGGGGGGGAGCTAATCAGTTGCTGTCAATATAGTAATGTCAAATTCGAGATAAATACGTCCCTCAGGATCACTGTCCAGCATCACTCGGCAAGCCTCGTGATGCCAGCCAGTGACCCTCGGGAGGGATTTTTCCATCCACCCCTCAAACCCATATAAGATTCTTATAGTCTCTGTTCAGGGCTACCTTCCCAGCCTACACTCAGAGACGATCAACCAATCAGAGCTGTCAAAACTTTAAGGGGAACGGGAACACCTTCAGGGGAGACAACTCATGCAAAAGTATATTTGTCTCCCATGTCAATAGGGGTCAACACTTAAAGGAAAGAATTTGCTCCTAAGGAGCAAATTCTTTCCTTTAAGAGTAGACCCCTTTTTCTGTGAGACAGGGCTTGTAGAAAAGGGAACAGGAAGTCCTGAAAGTTGTCTCCCTTGGAAAAATGGCGGAAAATCTGCCAGGTGTTCCCATTCCCCTTAATTGATATTTATGCTGCTAGATACAGCAATTAATGTTTCCATCAAGAGCAAATTTTGCTTTTGAACTACTGGGCCCAGGAAACTGTATTGCAAAATTGTTTTTAAAGAATATGGCATCTTTCAACGATCACCTTTAAAATAACATGTACTATACATATATTACAAATCAGTATTATCTTATACAATGGCTATCTACAAATGGAAGCTGCATTTAATTAAAAAGACAAAGGAATTTGATACGCTGTCAAAAGAAACTCTTGTTAACTTCCCATAGAAATATCAGTAGACGTTTATAACGCTGTTCGTGTTAGCCCCTAAGATACCAAGCACAAGAATTGTCATCTGCTGGTCAGTTTGATAGTTATTGTTGCAAACAGTGTGGACTCAGATCATACTGCTCCTCTAGGAGCAGTCTGATCAGTGTCCACACTGTTTGCTTTTTTGCAAAAAATATGTTTGAAAAGTTTCAAGAACATGCAGCCGACGACATAAACAAACAACATTTACAGATGAAGTTTTTCGTGGCGTCTTAATGGATAACATAGTTTTTGTATACATGGATCCATAAATATACAGAAATTATATGGAAAACAAACCATACAACTTGGTCATTCTTTTTTCTTTTTAATCTATACACTTTGGGTTTACCAACAAGATTTCTGCTTTGGACGCCAAACAAACGTGTTACAAAAGAGTTTGTGCTGTATAACTATAATTCTAACACAGCGCGCCTGGATATAGGCAATGGAAAATAACTGTGTTTTATTCTGCAACAAATCACAGCTCGGAAGAGCGTGACGAGTGACGTCATTAAAAACTGCAAATTTATGACATCACTTGTCGATTTCCTTGACGTTAGACGGTGTAACGTCATATTTTCGCATCGAAAACGTTAAAAAAGGATATAAATGCGTGTGTTTCAGTCGGTAATTTTAGCAGGATTTCTTCTAACAATGGCGAAAAGTTGGGAGATTTTGACAGAAACAACAACATTATTGCCGATTTTCAGCGTGTTAGAATCGAAATATATCAGCTCTAGTCTGTGATTTGTTGAGCAATAAATCACAGTTTGTCGGTCAGTTGTAAGTAGACAAATCACGCGCGCTACGCGCTTGTGATTTGTCTACTTTTCAACTGACCTCCAAACTGTGATTTATTACTCAACAAATCACAGTTAGAGCTGATCTATTTCTTAAACACTACCACGCCATACTGCATAAATTGTCTTATGCATCCAGTACAGACCTAGATAGTTCTGCACACTTACACAAACCACCATGACCAGCTGCAGTGCAAAAGCTATTCATATTGTTTTTGGAAACAAATACCATTTTAACCCTTGTCCTGCTGAGCCCGGATATGCCTTATTTTTCAAACAATGTAGGTCCAGATCAGATGGCTTCTGAAGAAACCATCTGATCAGGATCTACATTGTTTGTCATTCAGATTGTGAATTTGTTGCAATAACTTGCATCAAGTAATCTGATTGGTTGATAATCAATAGTGGGTGTGGCAGATTAAAATATTCAGCAGGACAAGGGTTAATAGATGCTACACTTGCTACATCACATAAAGAAAGTTTTAACCCAATGCATGTGGGAAACCACTAAAGGGGTACCTTGGCAAACAGTGCAGGCCCAGATCAGACGCCGCAGAATGCGGCGTCTGATCAGGGCCTGCACTATTTGCTAACAGACTTTTCCATCTCAGCAGTTTACCAGTACTTGTGTGTGGTTGGTTTCAGCTCTGCATGGAAACATCATACAGCCAATCTATTTCTTCAAGCCCTGATGGGCGGGGGCCGGATACACGAGTACTGGTACACCCCTTAGAGGGTCTAAGCCTGCCCAGGCAAAATGATGCAAGTCGGACCATTGATGCATATAAACCCTATTAGTTTCATTGGGCATCAGGGCTTGAGACGACATTTCATCTCAATGTCGGGTAAAAATCCCACAAAATTGGAAGCAACATCTCCAAAATGACCTATATAGTGTTTAACGGAAATATAAACCTCAAATGAAACAAACAAATCCTAATTGTACATGTACAAATTTTTATGTGTGTAAAAGCATCACAAATACATGCCTATATAATTCTGACCCTCTTGAACCCCACTTTTTATATAGAAAAAATGGGGTTTACAGGGGTATACATTATTTTGCTTATTTCTGCTGAAAAATCTAGATTGTGGGTACTCATTAGAACTGCCTCGATGAGGCAGTTCTAATGTGTACCCACAATCTATAGTTTGAGCTGAAATAAGAAAATTATCACAATTTTTCATCTTTAAATTTTCATTTTTTGCCAGTAAAATTTACAATGTATTGGTATAGGCATGTTTTCGTAATGAAAAAATCCCACAAAATTGGAAACAACATCTCCAAAATGACCTAAATAGTGTTTACAGGGAATATAAACCTCAAATGAACAAACAAATCCTAATTGAACATGTACAAATATTTATGTGTGTAATAGTCTTGTATGGCATGCTGCTAATGAAGTTCCTCCAAAGCTCGTGTAAACTTGAGTATCTCTATAAGGGACATATTTAATCTCTTCTCTAAACACTGTTAGAATTTTTGATGAAACATTGTGATATTTTTGTTATTTCTGCTCAAAATATAGATTGTGGGTACTCCTTAGAACTGCCTCGATGAGGCAGTTGTAACAAGTACCCACAATCTATATTTTGGAGCAGAAATAACAAAAATAATTTTTAAACTACTAACCCCGTTTTTTCTATATAAAAGTGGGATTCAAGGTGGTCAGAATCATATAGGCATGTCTTTGTGATGTCTTTTGATCTCAATGTCGGGTAAAAGTCCCACAAAATTGGAAGCAACGTCTCCAAAATGGCTTGAATGGTGTGGGCAGGGAATTTAAACCTCAAATGAAACAAACAAATCCTAATTGAACATGTACAAATTTGTATGTGTGTAATAGTCTTGTATGGCATGCTGCTAATGTAGTTCCTCTAAAGCTCGTGTAAACTTGAGTATCTCTATAAGGGACATATTTAATCTCTTCTCTAAACACTGGTAGAAAAACTCTGGTGCCTGAAATATACAAGAACCAATGATTCAGATGCCACACGGCAAAAATCCAGTGAAAAATAAGAACAGCATAATTTACCACCATATTAACCCTTGTCCTGCTGAGCCCGGATATGCCTTATCTTTGAAACAATGTAGATCCAGATCAGATGGCTTCTGAAGAAGCCATCTGATCAGGATCTACACTGTTTGACATTCAGTTTATGAATTTGTTGCAATAATCTGCATCAAGTAATCTGATTGGCTGATAATCAGTGGTGGGTGTGACATATTTAAATATTCAGCAGGACAAGGGTTAAAAGTCTATTTAACGAACACCATTGTAAACCCATCTGATCAGGATCTACACTGTTTGACATTCAGTTTATGAATTTGTTGCAATAATTTGCATCAAGTAATCTGATTGGCTGATACTCAGTGGTGGGTGTGACATATTTAAATATTCAGCAGGAAAAGGGTTAAAAGTCTATTTAACGAACACCATTGTAAACCCCACTTTATATGAAGTATTTATAAAGGTAAACACTAATTTTCTTATTTCTACTCCAAGACATATGTCATGTGTACTCAGTAGAACTGCCTCAACGATTCTAATCACATGCTAAAGGCAATCTATTACATTCTGAGAAAATGGGCGATGGACAATCGAGCGGAAAAATCAAAAGGTCATAGTGAACAATCCAATGGTTTTTAAGTGGACAAACGAGCAGAAAATAATTCAACAGGTTACAGGAAAATTGGACAGGTAAATAATGTTCACCTATATAAAATCTGTACCTGTGAACTGTATCAGAAATATGCAGATTGGGAAATCACAAGAAAGGAATATATCAGAACCCCGGGCTACAGAAACAGACTTCGGGTACCGAGCAGATGTCTACCACGCTGGTATATACATATTGTTTTATCAGAATTCAGTGCTTGAAAAAGACTTTAAATAGTGCTTTTAACAGACTCCAGTGTTGCTAAAAACAACAAATCTTGCTCAAGTCCTATTTCCACCTCCCTGTGGTGAGTAGGGGGCAACAGGCCGTTGACACTTTCTTGAACCGAGCAAGCTTTGATCTGGCTAATGGAAGGGGCACAGGTAAACAGGTTGTCCGCTCTAATGTCCTATTTTTCATTTCGCTCGAGTGTCCACTTTTTTCTGCTCGATTGTCCATTTATTTTCGCTCGAACGTCCTGTCAATCCGCTCGAATGTCCTTCGCCGGAGAAAATAAGTTCTAATGTTTCATGTGAATAGCTTGCCCAGCAGATAATTCACATGTACAGTCAACGTCACATGTAATGTCAAGCCTTATTTTGTCTGAGACAAAATGTCATCTGCTGCTTTTAAGTCCTGTTTGATGCTCAAAGAGTTAAACAACATTGGGTGATGGATTTAACCACAGTCTTAGAGAAGTTAACTTAAGTTTACGCACATGTCTAACATTTGCTGCACTAGCAAAAAATTTCACTAAATGTACTTAATCACACTTCTACAAGTACAAATGCTTATGTCTTCTTCTTCTTCTTCTTCTTCTTCTTCTTCTTCTTCTCAAATGCTTCTTCTTCTTCTTCATCTCATATTGCTCATCTCTTCACAAACCATAATAATTTCTGCAGGGCAAATGTATGGTCCTGATGAAAACCGTAAAAATTCTAAAAATTCAGACACCTTGTGGACTTGCTGTACTTCTACTAAAATTTTAACAACTTTATTTCATGATCCAGAAAGGAGTCCAAAACGTATAGACGGAATGGCAAACAGTGTAGACCCTGATCAGACTGCTCCTTCAGGAGCAGTCTGATCTGGGTCTGCACTGCTTGCTTAGGTCTGTCTGTCCCATTACTTAGGATCATTAGGGTAATAAGCATCAAAACAGAAGTGAAGGCAATGATCAGGAATTGATACAATTAACCCACAGCTCCCATCAGAGACACCAAAGGGAAAGAAACAGAAACATGAAATAACTAGACCCTAATGGAAACATCAACAGCGGAAAGCCAAAAGGACAGCTACTTTCCCACAAAATGGCAAATTGGCTATCAAAAACAAAACAATATAAGCAAAACACACACTCAAAGACAAACCATAACAAGAATAAACTGCGACAGAAGAACCGCCTTGGAACAGTCAATGAAACAAATTCCACTGGGGGTGGGGTGGTTAAATCAATTTTAAGTGGCCGCAATCCTACTACAAGACTACAAATGCTTTGTAGAAAAAAAAAAACAAGGAAAGATAAAAAAGAATGAAGATTTTGGTACCTCTTCTCTCATAACTTTCAGCTGCATCAGAAGTTTTCCGTCAAACTCTAGAAATGCTGGAATACATCTGGAAATGAAAGAAACAAAAACAATTTTGAAGTTTGGTAACAAGAATAATTAAGCAATAATTTTTGCGTCAACGGTTTGTCAATTGACCCGAAGATACTAAGCGCAGAAGCTTTTCATTGTTTATGTCCACGTGAGTATCATTGATTTGTTGAGTAACAAATCACTGTTTTGAGACCAGTTGTAAAAAAGACCAGATGACAACAGCATATATAGCATCGTTGATTTGTCTACTGACAATTGATGTGGCCCCCGCCCATAGGGGCTTGAAGAAATATATGGGCTGCATGATGCTTCCACGCACAGCTGAATCCGGCCCGCACAGTAGTACTGGTAAACCGCTTAGAGGATCTAAGCCTGTCCAGGAACCGCGGTGCGAGGCGGACCGTCCATGCTAATAAACCCTATTGGTTTCATATGGCGACAGGGCTTGAGATGTCATTTCATCTCAATGTCAGGAAAAAGTCCCACAAAGTTGGAAGCAATGTTTCCAAAATGACCTTTACAGTGTTGACGGGGACGTTAAAACTCAAATCAAACAAACAATTACAATTTTTCATGTAATTGTATAGGCGTGTTTTCATAATGTCTATAGATATCTGATCGTCAGCAAAGTCGGAGGAAATTATGTCAATCAATGTCAGGTAAAAGTCCCACAAAATTGGAAGAAACATCTCCAAAATGACCTTTACAGTGTTGAGGGGGACTTTAAAACCTCAAATCAAACAAACATTCATTTGTTGAGTAATAAATCGCTGTTTTGAGACCAGTTGTAAAATAGACCAGATGACAACAGCATATATGGCATCGATGATTTGTCTACTTACAACTGACCGACAAAAGGTGTCTGATCTTTTTCAATTCTAACACACTAAAAATCTACAATAATTTTGTTATCCTCAGAAATATGAATCCGCAAGGATAACTGAATACAACACGTCTACAAAACTTTCCATACATGTATACATACCAACATTCCTTCAAGATATGGGTCCCGTCAAGCGATTTTGGTACTTATCACCTATGCGAGCAGCAAAGGTTCAGGCGAGCCTGCGCTTCTGCGCAGTCTCCCCAGAACCTTTGCTGCTCGCTCATACAAGAAGTGAATCAAGAGGAACCTTCAGACAGAAAGCCATATCCCTGGCCCCTCTGAATGGCTGGGCATGCGCAGTTGAAATTTGTTGTGACGGAATGCTCGAAGACATAAATTCGCTTGGCGGGTCATATGATAATGGCTCTGGTAGCTCATGCAAACACTGAAAGCTCGGGATTATGCATCTGATATAGGGGTGACTATCACGGGTGTCATTTACAGTATATACTTATAATATGGCTTATACGTTTGTGCGAGCGGACAAAGCTTTGGCTGGATTGCGCATCAACACAGTCACACCTGAGCTTTTGAACAAAGAACAAGAATTCCGCAGAAGGTGGCGTCGCACCTGCTAGGGGCGAAAGTCACAGGAGCCACAATCAGAACATTGTTATTAAATAAGTAAATTTCATTCTTAGTAGTTAGTAGTTGATGTAAAATGTGTCAAAGTCTTTGGACCAAAAATCTAGGCCATGGTCACCAGGTCAAGGTATGTGCCAAATCAGTACATCGAGGAGAAGCACTATGCAAGGCTTGGTGGCTGTAGGCCATTTATTTAAGGACATATTGAATTGACGTAAAATGTGTTAAAGTCACTAGAGTGCATAATATGAGTCAAGTTTACCAGGTCAAAGTACTCGCAGAGTCAGTAAATGTAAGAGAAGCACTATGCAAGTTTTGGTGGTTGTAGGCCTTATAGTTAAGAAGATATGGCATGTCAACCTAAAATGGGTGAAGTCAATGGAGTACGATAAATAGGTCAAGGTCACCAAGTCACGGTACATGCACAGTCAGTACACCTAGAAGTAGCATTATGCAAGATTTGATGGTTGTATGCCTATTATTTGCAGAGATCTGGAACTTCGGGGTAAAATGTGTCAAAGTCGCTGGAGTGTAAAATATAGGTCATGGTCACCAGATCAAGGTACCTGCAGAGTCAGTAGATCTAGGAGAAGCATTATACAAGATTTGATGGTTGTGAGCCTTTTATTTGAGGAGATCTGGAACTTCAATGTAAAATGTGTCAAAGTCTGTGGAGAGTAGAATATAGGTCAAGGTCACCATGTCAATGTACCTGCAGAGTCAGTACATCTAGGAGAAGGTTGTAGGCCTTTTATTTGACCTGGAAGATCTGGAACATCAACTTAATTTGTGTCAAAGTCACTGGAGAGTAAAAATATAGGTCAAGGTCACCGGGTCAAGGTGCTTGCCTAGTCAGGAGCTTAGGATGAAGTTTCATGAAAGGTTTGATGATTGTTTAGTCGTATAGTTGATTACAATACAAACTTCGACGTAATGACGAATTTAGACGTAATGGTCAAAGTCACTGGAGCGCAAAATATAGGTCAAAGTCACCAGGTCAAGGTGCCTACAAAGTCAGAAGTCAGGGAAATGCTTCATGTAAGGTTTGATGGTAGCTGAAGCTTGTAGTTGACTTAAATAAAAACTTTGACTTAACTGTCGAATTTCGACGTAAATGTTAACAGATGGACGAATGGACGGAACGACGAACTGACGCAAAATATAGGTCAAAGTCACCAGGTCAAGTTGCTTACAAAGTGAGAAGGTCAGGGTGATGTTTCCTGTAAGGTTTGATGGTAGCTGAAGTTTGTAGTTGACTTAAACAAAAACTTCGACGTAAATGTCGAACTTCGACGTAATGGTCAAAGTCACTGGAGCGCAAAATATAGGTCAAAGTCACAAGGTCAAGGTGCTTACAAACTGAGAAGGTCTATGAGATGTTTCATGTAAGGTTTGATGGTAGCTGAGGTCTGTAAAATAAAAACTTTGACGTAAATGTCGAACTTCGACGTAAATGTCGAACTTCGACATAATGGACAAAGTCACTGGAGCGCAAAATATAGGTCAAAGTCACCAGGTCAAGGTGCTTACAAAGTGAGAAGGTCTATGAGATGTTTCATGTAAGGTTTGATGGTAGCTGAGGTTTGTAAAATAAAAACTTTGACGTAAATGTCAAACTTCGACATAAATGCTAACAGACGGACGGACGAATGGATGGAAGCACGGACAGAAAATCGGATGCCTATGTCGCACCCTGCTACAAGAAGGCGCAACAAAAAGATTTTATACCATCAGAAGTCAAAGAATCGAGTGACATCATAAGACAACATATCACATTCTTCTACTGGGTACCCAGTGATTTGTTGCAGAACAAATCAGTTCCTTTGAATTGCCTATATAGGCATGCTGTGTTGGAATAACTTACTCAGTGAGTTTAACATTGCCTAGCCACTTGATTAACTCCTCTTCTCTTAAGAGAAAAAATCACTTCCTTTCACTTGCATGCTGTGTTAGAATATAAGAATCTTATATGGCTGTGAGTGGTGGATGGAAAAATGCGTCCCGAGGGCACTGTCCGGCATCACAAGGCTTGCCGAGTGATGCCGGACAGTGATCCAGAGGGACGGATTTTTCTATCCACCCGTCACACCCATATAGGATATGTTCCCTTTCTTAGCGCAGATTTTTAATGCTGCAGTCACTTCGGTTACCAACGTCCGCCATATTCTGATGACACTACAGGAATGCTTAGTGACGTCACGTACCGTGCTGTGACGTCAACCTTAACGACGGCGCATACGAGGTCATATTCAACCATTGCATTTATCAAACAGGCTATTATGTTCGATTTTGGGTTGGAACACCAGGGTAAGAACATAAATTTCTATCCCAGGGTAAAATCACTGATTTCCTTGTCTGGTGTGCAAGAATAACTTACTCAGTGAGTTTAACATTGCGTAGCCACTTGATTAACTCCTCTTGGCCCATATTTAGCACAGGTGAATTTGAGTTTATCTGATGTGTGGGTGTTCCCGTGATACTGGCGTGTGATGACAAGGATTGAGAATGAGTTATGGTTCCCGTCGTATCAGTCTGGTCTGTAAAGGAATAAACAAGGATCAAACTAAATGTTAACCCTTGTCCTGCTGAGCACGGATATGCCTTACCTTTCAAACAATGAAGATCCAGATCAGATGGCTTCTGAAGAAGCCATCTGATCAGGATCTGCATTGTTTGCTATTCAGTTTATTAATTTGATGCAATACATGTAATTTGCATCAAGTAATCTGATTGGTTGATAATCAGTAGTGGGTGTGGCATATTTAAATATTCAGCAGGTCAAGGGTTAAACACTGTCAAGGCTTTTAAACTGGCGCCACCTGTTCAAAGCATTGTTAGTTTGTTTGCTTTGAGGTTTAACGTCCCCGACAACACTGTAAAGGTCATTTTGGAGACGTTGCTTCCAATTTTGTGGGACTTTTACCCAACATTGAGATGAAATGACATCTCAAGCCCTGTCGCCCAATGAAACCAATAGGGTTTATAAGCATGGACGGTCCAACAATACGCACCGCTTTGCCTGGGCAGGCTTATATCCTCTAAGCGGTATACCAGTACTCTTGTGCGGGTCGGATTCAGCTCTGCGTGGAAGCATCATGCAGCCCATATATTTCTTCAAGCCCCGATGGGCGGGGGCCGACAAAGCATTGTTAGATTAACAAGCTTGTTATAGTGGCCAAAATGTTAACTGCTCTAGTATATATAGTGGTGCTTTTGCTGAAATATTGTGAGTAGTCTTTGCAATACAGCTTTTCAGTATGTAGAAGTTCCAGTAATTAATACTGTAAAATTTTCAACAAATGTATCTTGTGAATTGATTATTTTGGTAAAACTGCTCACTCAACAATAGATGTTGGCTGATTATTATTAGGAGACAACTTAAATAACATTCAGGCATGCCATAATCTGTATGCAAACTGACAAACATGTTCTTGACGGCTGGGAGACGCCCTCTGAATATTTGTTAACTTGTTTAAGTTGTTAAAAACAAGCATCTGAGGCTTAGCAAAGTGTGCTTCCTTAAGACAGGTGCTTGCTTAATGCGGGTAAGTTTAAATGTATTCGCTGTTTTTTGCAACTGAATGCAATTGTTCATATTTTCATTCACAATGTTCGACAGAACAGTTTGCTTGCTTAATCTTTATCCTTCAGAACATGAAAATCTCTACCTTTGCAAACAGTGTAGACCAAGATCAGATGGCTTCTGAAGAAGCCATCTGATCAGGATCTACACTGTTTGAGATTCAATTTATTAATTTGTAGGAATAAATCATTACGAAAACACCCCTATACAAATACATTGCCAATTTTTGGGTCAAAAATTAGAAACATTAAGAGGAGAAATTGTGATATTTTTCTTATTTCTGCTCAAAACATAGATTGAGGGGACTCTATAGAACCGTCTCATTGAGGCGGTTCTATCAATTACCCACAATCTATGTTTTTGAGCAGAAATAAGATCAATGAGGCGGTTCTATCAATTACCCACAATCTATGTTTTTGAGCAGAAATAAGAAAAACAATGTATACCCCTTTGAACCCCACTTTTACTATATAAAAGGGGGGGGGGGGGGTCAAAATTATATAGGCGTGTTCTCGTGATGTGCACTAAGTAATTTGATTGGTTCAAAGTCAGAAATGGGTGTGGCTAAACTGAATATTCGTTAACAGTGTCAAAATGATACCAGTATTTTCTATTAAAACCAAAGAAAAGTTTGGCCCAAAAGTTTTACTGTCCTTATATAAAATTATGTTTACCGTCTCCAGGAGTATGTCCAGGTGTCACCTTTCCCCTGCCCCTCAGCTCCTTCAACAGCCCCTGGAAGGATTTGTCAAAAGGATATTTCCCACTAAAATCAAAGTAAAGTTTGGCCCCAAGAACTATTCCCAACCAACCATCTGGTCGGTACTTCTTCTGCATCATCAGTGGAATGTAGTCCTTCCGTAACTGGAATGTGTACTCCGCCTCTGAAAGGAGAAAACATTTTATAACTATGGTGGCCTCATATGTTTGAGTTTTGCATCCCAACAACAACTAAGGTCATACAGAGATGGGACTTTAGTTTAAAGACTCATCAGAAAGCCTTGAGAAGCCCGGTATCCAACCCACGACCCCTGGATTATAAGGGGAGTAGCTTATCCACTACACCAAGGAGGTCATAAGGACCGGATATGATAAAATTGTAGACCCAGATCAGATGCTGCAGAATGCAGCATCTGATCAGGATCTGCACCAATCCCTTAAAATACAGAAAATTAAGGGCACAAGTCCAGTTTCAGTTCTATTTTTCAAGCCTACACTTGTCCCAGGATTGCTGCCTGTGCTCTGATGAAATGAATGTTCCAGATTTTGTTTTGTTTGTTTGATTTGAGGTTTAACGTAACTGTCAACACTGTATAGGTCATTTTGGAGACGCTGCTTCCAATTTTGTGGGACTTTTACCCGACATTGAGATGAAATGACATCTCAAGCCTTGTCGCCCAATGAAACCAATAGGGTTTATAAGCATGGACGATCTGACTCGCACCGCTTTGCCTGGGCAGGCTTAGATCCTCTAAGTGGTTTACCAGTACTTGTGTGCGGCTGGTTTCAGCTCTGCGTGGAAGCATCATGCATCTATTTCTTCAAGCTCCGATGGGCAGGGCTGAGAATGTTCCAGATACATTTGATCTGATACTCTGGAAACAAACATTCCCTTTTTTATATACATTTAACCCATAAGATGCCAATCAAAACAACTGTTGTCTGCTTTGTTGTTTGTTGGTTACTTTAGAAGTCAGTTTTGCAAACAGTGTGGACCCAGATCAGACTGCTCCTCTAGGAGCAGTCTGATCAGGGTCCACAATGGTTGCCTGTATGCAAAAAAAAATATGTTTGAAAAGATTACAAGGAATACACCAGACGACATATATGTAAACATTTTTGGATGCAGTTTTTCATGGCATATTAACGCTTAAACATGCATATTACCTGTTCTGCAGTTTGGACTCTGTTTATATTTCTCTGACATACAGACAAGAACTACGGCTGAGTTCTCCACCGCTGCTGCCATACCCTCTAAGGTGGACCCACCCATCTTTTCCACATCTATCCATATTGCATAGCCTTCAGCCTGAAAGAAAAAATAAAAATATATAGTAAAATTCCACTATTAAAAGTAGAAGTAAAACAAAGATCAGGAATCGATACAATTAACTTACTCCACCCATCAAAGACATCAAAGGGAAAGAAACACAAACATGAAGCGACCAGACCATAATGGAAACCTAAACAAAGGAAGGCCATAAGGACAGTTACTTTCCCACAAAATGGCCAAATGGCCATCCAAAATAAAAAGACACAAGTGATACACACAGTATGTAACAAACAACAACATAAATAAACCGCCACAGAAGAACCGCCTTGGAACGGTCAGTGCAAAGAATTCAACTGGGGGGCTTAAATCGATTTTACATGGCCATAATCCTCGCCCTTACCTCTGTTGCAGAATACTAATTTTGTTTAGTCCACATGAAGGCTTCCTAACTCATCAGTGTAACATCATCTCCGAGAACATACAAATCAAAAAACTACAGAGATGAAACAAGGTTGAGGACTTGACAGCATACAACAACAGAATTGCTGGAGCAAAAGAAAACCAACAGCAGACCCTTATCTTGCTGAATATTCATTTAAGCCACACCCATTTCTGTCTATCAACCAACCAAATTACTTGATGTAATTCATTGCTACAAATTCACAAACTAAATGCCAAACAGTATAGTTTGTTTGTTTGATTTGAGGTTTAACGTCCCCGTCAACACTGTAAAGGTCATATTAGAGACGTTGCTTCCAATTTTGTGGGACTTTTACCCGACACTGAGATGAAATGATATCTCAAGCCCTGTCGCCCAATGAAACCAATAGGGTTTATTAGCATGGACGGTCCGCCTCGCACCGCGGTTCCTGGACAGGCTAAGATCCTCTAAACGGTTTACCAGTACTAGTGTGCAGGCCAAATTCAGCTCTGCATGGAAGCATCATGCAGCCCATATATTTCTTCAAGCCCCTATGGGCGGGGGCCGGGATGCACAGATAGGGGTTGTCGTGAACAGCAAGATAAGGATTAAGACCAGCTAAAATGTAGAAAAATTCTTAATTCAGTAATTCTTTCTTTGTGTTTTACTATACCCAGTGTTCTGTTGTTAGAGACCACCTTTGGGGCTGTTCAAAAGTGGTCTTAAAGACCACTTTTGAACAGTCGCAAAGATGGTCTTAATATAGGAATTTTACTGAATATTGCATGGCTTGCTGTTAGATTTGGAGTTAACCTTGTCCTGCTGAATAAATTAATTTTTCCACACCTGTTTCTGACTATCAAGTTATCAACAAATAAATTACTTGACATAATGTATTTGGTCAATTCACAAACTGAATGACAAAAAGAGTAGATCCTGATCAGATGGCTTCTGATCTAGATTTATGCTATTTTTAAAGGTAGAGGTTGGTGTATTCAGCAGGACATGGTAAAATGACCCATTCAACACAAACGTAGTTATATTGAGCTGGCCCAGTTATTCTAGCATGAGGAAAACACACCCGTGCAACATAGTGCATTTTTCGCATCTCCAAAATAGATATTTTTCTGATGAAAATCCATGCTTATTTTCTTATTTATACTCCAAACATAGGTTTTGGTGCTCGTTAGAACCGCCTCGTTGAGTACCCACAACCTATGTCTGGGTGCAGAAATAAGGAAAATAATGTTTACCCCCTAAACCCGTTTTCTCTATATATAGTGGGGTTTAGGGGGGTATTTATTTTACGGACTTATTCACATGATGGCGACACTTTCCCTGGGCAAGTTTCAACCTGCAATTTATTTTTATTGGGGGGGGGGGGGGGGGGTATGACCCTTTCAAGATTATTTCACTCATATTGAACCGATCAATCGTTAATCAGAGGTGGGCGTAAACCAGAGTAACTGGAGAAAAACCACTTGACCTTCACATGACCCGAGCCAGGTTCGAATTACAGCGGTGAAAGACCTAATGATTAAGAGTCAGCGCTCTTATCCTCTTGGCCACAGAGGCCCTGCAAATGAAATCTGAACTGATTTTAATGCAACACTAGATACAAGCACCAATTAGTGTAATTTGTATATCGGACAAGGTAATATTGATCAAGGTGACACCCTCTAGCAATATCCTGTGATTCCTAATTTGTTTGTTCTTTGGCTTTGGTTATATGGCCCTCTCAAGATTATTTCAGTTATTTTGAGCCCTTCGTTAATCAGGTGGCCAAAAACAGGAGTAACCAAAGAAAAACCACCTGCTCTTCCGTTGTTGAATTTGTCATCTCATTTGTGTCCTAAGCAAGGCTTGAATGCAAAGCAGTGAGAGACCTATCAATGGAGAGTGCACACTTACCCACTAATCCAATGAGGCTTGCAATTTATTTTTCATTTCTTTAATTTTTCGTTATGTAAAATTAAATCAGAATAGTAATTTTATGCAAACTAAGGACAATGGAACAGAAACTATTTCTACATTGATTTCAGGCTGTTTACCACTACTTTAACACACCCGTGCGACAAAGTGCGTTTTTCTTTCTTCAAAATGGCTACTATGCTGATGAAAATCCATGATATATTTCTCATTTACACTGCAAACATAGTTTGAAAGTGCTCATTAGAACCACCTCATTGAGGCTGTTCTAACGAGTACCCACAACCTATGTCTTGGAGCAGAAATAAGAAAAATAATGTATACCTCTTAAACCCCAGTTTTCTCTGTATAAAGTGGGGATTAAGGGGTTGTTCATTTCAGGGACTTGTTCCCGATATGATAGTCCCTCTTAAAAATGGGTCTACTGTTTAGGAAAGGATTCACTCACAGGAGCAAATTCATTTCTTTAAAACTTGATCCCTACTGACAGGCAAACAAAATATTTAGAAACTTTAACAGTAGCCTCCCCTTCTAAGAAGCTAAACTCTTACCCGTAACCTATCTCTAATCGTGAGCACTGTTTCTTTGTCTGACCAAGAATAGCTGAGGAAGACGTGAGATTTTGATTTCGCTGATCGTGGTCCTGAAACATAAGAGTATGAACCGCTTTTAATCAGAAGCCAGTGATAATCATGGAAAAAAAGGTGACTGTAAGCATAACCCTTAAGCTGCCGAGACAATTGCATCATAAGGGGAACAGGAATACTTGGCAAATTTTTCCGCCTTTTTTCAAAGGGAGACAACTTTTGGCACTTCCTGTTCACTTTTCTATAAAGTGTCCCACTGAAAAGGGATCTACTCTTAAAGGAAAGAATTTGCTCCTCAGGAGCAAATTCTTTCCTTTAAGAGTTGACCCCAATTGACATGGGAGACAAAAATACTTTTGCAGGAGTTGTTTCCCCTGAAGGTGTACCCATACCTCTTAAGTCTTGTCTGCTTTTAAGTCGTCTGCTGCATCTTCTTGCAAGCTTTCAAAAAAAAAAAAAAAAAAAAAAATCTGCATATAGGCAAACAGTGTGGACCCAGACCAGACTGTTCCAAGAAGGAGCAGTCTGATCTGGGTCCACACTGTTTGCAACAATGACTTTTAAAGCAACTGGCAGATGACAAAGCAGACGAAGATTGCTGTCATGAATGGCATGATTTCATGGCATTCTATCCCTACCTGCTGCAAGGACAGCAGGCCTTGCCCAACTGTAATCCAATATCAGTTGGATGCCCTAGTGACACAGGATACACATCACCTTTGCATTACGATTACACACCCGTTTGGTAGAGTGCATTTTTTCACACCCCAAAACAGTCATTTTTCTGATGGCAATTTGTGATATTATTCTTATTTTTAGTACAAGCATAGATTGTGGGTGCTCGTTAGAACTGCTTCACCGCCTCATTGAGGCGGTTCTAATGAGTACCCACAACCTTTGTCTTGGAGTAGAAATAAGGAAAATAATGTTTATCCCCGTAAACCCCAGGTTTCTCTATTCAATTTGGGGTTTAGAGGGGTGCTCATTTCATGCACTTGTTCACATGATGAGATATATGTTACCTTTGCCTCAACAGCATTTTTTTTTCAGATGATTATGTTTTGCATTCTCCTTATTTTCTGCTCCAAACAGAAATTGATGATGCTCGGACAATGACCGATCACAATAGCTCACCCGAAGCCTTCGGCTCAGGTGAGCTAAAAATTAATGGGTTAATGTGTGTGTAAATTCGGGTTTAACGTCGCTTTCAACAATTTTTCAGTCATATCACAATGGTTGCGACAGGGAGCTCAATGCTCACTTTTATAGTGCTGCCTCACTGAAGTATCATGTCCCAGACACATTACATGATACCACACCCAGTCACATTATCCTGACACTGGGTCGACCAGTCCTAGCTCTACCCCGTAAATCTGAGTGCTAAGCGAGGAGCAGCTAGTACCATTTTTAACGATTTTGGTATGTCGCAGCCCGGGATCAAACCCGTGACCTCCCGTTCCCCGGAGCGGACACTCTACTAACTGAGCTATCGGGGCCGGTAAAATTGGGTTAATAGGCATATTCATAATTTTTATTATTTCTGCTCCGAGACATAGGTTGTGGGTACTCATTTGAACTGCTTCGATGAGGCAGTATTAACAAGCACCTGCAACCTATTGAGTATAAATAAGAAAATGTCACAAATTTTCATCACAAACATAACCATTTTGGAGATATGAAAGCATGCACTATGTCACGCAGATGCGTTATCGTAATGATGAAGCAGTTCTTAAACAAGAACCGAAAAATTATATTATGTATTTGATCAAGAATAAAGAAAATAATGTATTCCACTGTAAGCTCTCTATATACAGTGGGGTGTACAGGAGAGTTCATTTCTCTATTACACTGGGGTGTGCAGGGAAGTTCATTTCTCTATTACATTCGGATGTGCAGGGAAGTTCATTTCTCTATTACATTGGGGTGTGCAGGGAAGTTCATTTCTCTATAACATTGGGGTGTGCAGGGAAGTTCATTTCTCTATTACATTGGGGTGTGCAGGGAAGTTCATTTCTCTATTACAATGGGGTGTGCCGGGAAGTTCATTTCTCTATTACATTGGGGTGTGCAGGGAAGTTCATTTCTCTATTACATTGGGGTGTGCAGGGATGTTCATTTCGCTATTACATTGGGGTGTGCAGGGAAGTTCATTGCGCTATTACATTGGGGTGTGCAGGGAAGTTCATTTAGCTATTACATTGGGGTGTGCAGGGAAGTTCATTTTGCTATAACATTGAAGTGTACAGGGAAGTTCATTTCTCTATTACATTGGGGTGTACAGGGAAGTTCATTTCTCTATTACATTGGGGTGTGCAGGGAAGATCATTTCTCTATTACATTGGAGTGTGCAGGGAAGTTCCTATTGTCTATTACATTGGGGTGTGCAGGGAAGTTCATTTTGTTATTTCATTGGGGTGTGCAGGGAAGTTCATTTCGCTATTACATTGGGGTGTGCAGGGAAGTTCATTTAGCTATTACATTGGGGTGTGCAGGGAAGTTCATTTCTCTATTACATTGGAGTGTTTGTTTGTTTGTTTGATTTGAGGTTTAACGTCCCCGTCAACACTGTTAAGGTCATTTTGGAGACGTTGCTTCCAATTTTGTGGGACTTTTACCCGACGTTGAGATGAAATGACATCTCAAGCCCTGTCGCCCAATGAAACCAATAGGGTTTATTAGCATGGACGGTCCGCCTCGCACCGCGGTTCCTGGACAGGCTTAGATCCTCTAAGTGGTTTACCAGTACTAGTGTGCGGGCCGGATTCAGCTCTGCGTGGAAGCATCATGCAGCCCATATATTTCTTCAAGCCCCTATGGGCGGGGGCTTCACATTGGAGTGTGCAGGGAAGTTCATTTCTCTATTACATTGGGATGTACATGGAAGTTCATTTTGCTATTACATTGGGATGTACAGGGAAGTTCATTTTGTTATACCATTGGGGTGTACAGGGAAGTTCATTTCTCTATTACATTGGGATGTACATGGAAGTTCATTTTGCTATTACATTGGGATGTACAGGGAAGTTCATTTTGCTATTAAATTGGGGTCTACAGGGAAGTTCATTCTGCTATTACATTGGGGTGTACAGGGAAGTTCATTTCTCTATTACATTGGGATGTACAGGGAAGTTCATTTCTCTATTACATTAAGGTGTACAGGGAAGTTCATTTCTCTATTACATTGGGATGTACAGGGAAGTTCATTTCTCTATTACATTGGGGTGTACAGGGAAGTTCATTTCTCTATTACATTGGGATGTACAGGGAAGTTCATTTCTCTATTACATTGGGATGTACAGGGAAGTTCATTTCTCTATTACATTGGGGTGTACAGGGAAGTTCATTTCTCTATTACATTAAGGTGTACAGGGAAGTTCATTTCTCTATTACATTGGGGTGTACAGGGAAGTTCATTTCTCTATTACATTGGGGTGTACAGGGAAGTTCATTTCTCTATTACATTGGGATGTACAGGGAAGTTCATTTCTCTATTACATTGGGATGTACAGGGAAGTTCATTTCTCTATTACATTGGGGTGTACAGGGAAGTTCATTTCTCTATTACATTGGGATGTACAGGGAAGTTCATTTCTCTATTACATTGGGGTGTACAGGGAAGTTCATTTCTCTATTACATTGGGGTGTACAGGGAAGTTCATTTCTCTATTACATTGGGGTGTACAGGGAAGTTCATTTCTCTATTACATTTGGATGTACAGGGAAGTTCATTTCTCTATTACATTGGGGTGTACAGGGAAGTTCATTTCTCTATTACATTGGGGTGTACAGGGAAGTTCATTTCTCTATTACATTGGGGTGTACAGGGAAGTTCATTTCTCTATTACATTGGGGTGTACAGGGAAGTTCATTTCTCTATTACATTGGGATGTACAGGGAAGTTCATTTCTCTATTACATTGGGATGTACAGGGAAGTTCATTTCTCTATTACATTGGGATGTACAGGGAAGTTCATTTCTCTATTACATTGGGATGTACAGGGAAGTTCATGTCTCTATTACATTAAGGTATACAGGGAAGTTCATTTCTCTATTACATTGGGATGTACAGGGAAGTTCATGTCTCTATTACATTAAGGTGTACAGGGAAGTTCATTTCTCTATTACATTGGGGTGTACAGGGAAGTTCATTTCTCTATTACATTTGAGTGTACAGGGAAGTTCATTTCTCTATTACATTGGGGTGTACAGGGAAGTTCATTTCTCTATTACATTGGAGTGTACAGGGAAGTTCATTTCTCTATTACATTGGGATGTACAGGGAAGTTCATTTCTCTATTACATTGGGGTGTACAGGGAAGTTCATTTCTCTATTACATTAAGGTATACAGGGAAGTTCATTTCTCTATTACATTGGGGTGTACAGGGAAGTTCATTTCTCTATTACATTGGGGTGTACAGGGAAGTTCATTTCTCTATTACATTGGGATGTACAGGGAAGTTCATTTCTCTATTACATTAAGGTGTACAGGGAAGTTCATTTCTCTATTACATTAAGGTGTACAGGGAAGTTCATTTTGCAGACTTGTTAATGCAGTGTACCATAAAAATCCTAAAAATTTGGACATCTTAAGCAAATTTGTTTCACAATCCTGCACAGAGTTCAGACCGAATGGCAAACAGTGCAGACCCAGATCGGAATGCTCCTCAGAAATGGCAAAAATTGAAGACACTGATCAGACTGGTCCTTAGGACACTAAGGAGCAGTCTGATCTTGGTCTGCACTGTTTGCTTAGGCCTGTCTGTCCTAATACTTAGGATCATTATGGTATAATTTTTGTTGATTTTAGGAATGCTAGATGCTGGCATGAAAGGAAACATCAGCTCGTCTCTCTACAGTTGGGCAACAAGTGTAGGCATATAACCCAATTACATGTACTGCCCAACTCATGTTTTGTCACCTGAGAGAAAGAGACAGTCTGCTGCTAAGTTGCCAATTGTCAGGTGATATTAGTCTAATATTATTGTTATTATAATTGCTGTTATTATTATTACATTACGAAAACACGCCTATACAAATACATTGTAAACTTTACCACGGAGATAACTAAAATTTTGAGATGAAAAATTGTGATTTTTTTCTTATTTCTGCTCAAAATATAGATTGTGGGTATTCGTTAGAACCGCCTCAACGAGTACCCACAATCTATATTTTAGAGCAGAAATAAGAAAAATAGGGTTTACCCCTGTAAACCCCAGTTTTACTATATAAAAGTGAGGTTCAAGGGGGTCAAAATTATATAGGCGTGTTTTCTAATGTATTATTATTAACATTTATTATTGTTATTATTATTATTAATACATGTACTATTATTATAATCAGGAGGAGTAGAAGAAAAGAAGGATCACATGAATGTGAATGTGCAGTCAATAAACAATGTCATGAAGAAGAAGAAGAAGAAGAAGAAGAAGAAGAAGAAGAAGAAGAAGAAGAAGAAGAACGAAGAAGAAGAGTACAGAGGTACAAAGTAGGATGAAAACTAAATATGAGCCAAACAAAAAGGAACTTTTTCTTCTTGAAGCAGATATAGTGGGCTGCCCGCCCATTTCGGGCTTGAAGAAATATATTGGGCTGCATGGTGCATCCATGCAGAGCTGAAACTGACAGCACATGAGTACCTGTAAACCACTTAATCCTGCCCAGGCAAAATGGTGTGAAAGCCCTATTGGTTTCATTGGGCTACAGGGCTTTGGATGTCATTTCATCTGCATGTCGTGTAAAAGTCCCACAAAACTGGATGCAACAGCTCCAAAATCACCTAAATAGTGTTGACATCAATTCAAAACAAAAGATACAGTGGAAGTTATTAAATGAGCCTTTGCATCACATTCTATGCTATGTAATTCCTACATTCCCTCCATAAGTCGTGTGATATGTTGATTTGGAAACATCCACTGGATGTGATACAATGCGAAGATCAAGCCACTACAGTAAAATTTTGCTATTAATACCACCTAAAATTAAGACTAAATCTGATTTTGAAAACTTACTGAGAAGGTTTCAGTTATTCTTTCTTTGTGTTTTCTACACAATGTGTCTCCTATTAAAAGACCACCTTTGGGACTGTTCAAAAGTGGTCTTAAAGACCACTTTTGAACAGTTCCAAAGGTGATCTTTATATAAGAATTTTACTGTACATATATATCCTTACTGGTTTTGAGAATAGGAGGCCTTGCTCAGCTGCAAGCCTATAATTTTATCAGCTGTACACCCTGATGAGGTAAGATGCATGGCACATTTTCCTCACCCAACAATCCCTACCAATGTATACCTTGTAAAAATACCTTGACAACGATGCTTACTAAAGCAGAAATAGTGGTGAGCATATAAGCAAATTAGCAGGGGTTCTTAGAATGTGACAAGAATTCAAGAGTTTGAATACACACCATAGCTTCTTTATAACACTATACTGCTGGGGTCCCAAGAAGAGAACATGTTAGTAAAACAAAAATGTTACACCCAATTCTAACCCTGGTCCCCTGTATAGCCAATAGACAAATCTAGTGATATAATGAGTGATAAATCACTAGGCAGAAGAGCGTGATTTTATCTCGTTTCATGACATCATTCATTGTTACCTTGACATTAGATGGTGTAACATCATTTTCTTTTATCAGTTATGTTATGAAAACAGGTAATCGCATGTGATACAGTAGGTCATATTGGCAGGATTACTTTCAACAATGACGAAAGATAGGGGGAATCTGAAGGAAACAATAGCATTTCCGTCAATTTTTAGTGTGTTACAATCAAAATAGGTCAGCTCTAGTGCTGTGATTTAATGAATGATATATCACTGTTTGTCTGCAAGTAGACAAATCACTCATGCTACACGCTCGTGATTTGATACCCCAAACAGTGATATATCACTCAATAAATTACTGCTAGAGCTGATCTATTTCTTAAACACAAATGTAAAGATTATTTTGAAAAATGACACTTTATGATCATTTCTGGGTCATTTATTTGTCAGTCCACCCAAAGTTACTAAGCAAAGAAGCTCTTCAGTGCTGAAGTCCATGTGATTATCACAGACTTGTAGGAAATGGCTAATGATTATTTACAGAAACAGCCTCACTGTTATTATCAAAGTGAGGTCAGACTGTTGTGTAAGAGGGTTATTTATAGAATCTGGACTGGAATTATGTGTCGGATTGGGCAAACAGTGTAGACCCAGATCAGATGCCGCAAAATGCGGCATCTGATCAGGGTCTACACTGTTTGCTTACATTACAGGAACTTAAGGGTTAAATGAAACAGTCTTAGTCCCATTCAGGACCATTTTTTTAAGTGGTTGCGGGATCAATCCTGGGCTTCTCCAGACTTTTGGATGAGGTTTTAAACTGAGGTCATATCTCTGTATGACCTTAGCTGTTGGTGAGACGTAAAAACTCAAACACTGCCTCCCTCAGGGACATTTTTTTCCAGTCTACATTCAGAGACAATCAACCCACCAGTGCTGTTAGTACTTTGATTTCTATATAGTCTACAATTTTTTGCAACCATGTTAACCCTTATCCTGCTGAATAAATTAATTTGGCCACACCCAGTTCTGATTATCGGCCAATCAAATTACTTGATCCAATGTATTCATTCAATTCACAAACTGCATGACAAGACCGTCCATGCTTAAAAACCTTATTGGTTTCATTGGGTGGCAGGGCTTGAGAGGTCATTTCATCTCAGTGTCGGGTAAAAGTCCTGCAAAATTGGAAGCAAAGTCTCCGAAATGACCTTTACAGTGTTGAGGGGGGCATTAAACCTCAAATCAAACAAGACCCCATGCAAACAAGACCCCATGCTTCTTCAGAAGCCATCTGATCTGGATTCTACACGTTTAGCACAAAAGCCATCTGATCTGGATTCTACACGTTTAGCACAAAAGCCATCTGATCTGAATTCTACACGTTTAGCACAAAAGCCATCTGATCTGAATTCTACACTGTTAGCAAAGGTAGGGATTGTTGTGTTCAGCGGGATATAGGTTAAACAGTGTTATATCCAAAACTATTTATATTGAATAGTGTAATAAAGAGGCTGTGGGGTATGAGCTAACAAAATATTTGCAGAATGTGACAGGAATTCAAGGGTTTGAATAAAATCTGCATGTACTTACTCTCTTTTTCGGCTGCAAAATTAATCAATTTCTACATCAATGATAGACATTCTCATATGCATACAAAGGACAACCCAAGTACATGTATTAATCATGTCAGGGCTGAGGGTAAATATACATATATGCCATTGAAACTTAAAGCATCTAAACTGTGGTTTAGCTCATCATCATCATCAACGGATTTTTTATTAACGTGCAGGTACAGGGGCAACGTCCACATAAGTGGGCCCCCTTCCAGGTAGCTGGCTTGCTGCACGCATGGCAGATCTTACACCAGATCTCCAGGCTTGTCTATCATGAGGATCGATAGCAGAGAGCTTCCATTCTCTGCAATCTCTTTCTGTTAGCTGCTTCCAGGTCATCTTGGGCCTTCCTGGCCCCCGCTTTCCACTTACCTGTATGTCACAGGCAGTCTTGATTGCACCGTTGGAGCGTTCCACATGTCCATACCAGCGAAGTCTTCTCTCTTTCAGGATGAGGTCCAGGTCCTCAATGCCAAGACGCTCCAGTAACTCACTGGACCTGATGGTGACAGTGTCCTGTGGCTTGACATTGCAGATCTGTCTGATCATTGCCCTGTCATTTCGCTGTAGACGTTGGAGGTTTGGCTTTGTCAATGGCCATGTCTCACTGGCATGGAGCATTGCGCTCCGCACACAAGAGCTATACACACGGCCACGTGTCTTGAACGAGAGGTGGCGGGAAGAGAGAACTGGTAGCAACTCCTTGAATTTCTTCCAGGCTGTTTTCACACGTGATGTAGTTGAAAGGTCGCAACCACCCCCTGCAGAGAGCATATCACCTAGGTAGCAGAAGGAAGCTACAACCTCCAGCTTGTCTGATCCGACTTGAACTTCCCTCTGTGGTCTGCCATCTAAGGGGCGTGCAGTTCCTTGGCACCGTGTACACCTGTACTCAGGGTCCTCTATCAAGCGTTTGAGCCCACTGCATTTCTTGTGCACCCAGAACTTGCAGCCATTACAAAAGATACTGTTGCTGCCAACTCCAGTGCGACATACAGCGCATGGGAACTGGCCTGTACTCTGCAAGAGGTCCAGACCTGTACCACAGATCATGATCTTTGTCTTTCCTGCATTCACTCTCAGCCCTTTCGCCTCCATTGCCTCTTTCCAAGTTAAGAGCCTCCTGACACATTCCTCAAGGGATTCAGCTATGATGACAAGGTCATCAGCATACAGGTCCTCCCAGGGGACTCCAGAGCGGAACTCGCATGACAAGGCTTCAAGCACAATGATGAAAAGCAGTGGGCTGAGAACAGAGCCTTGATGAACACCCACCTTCACCTCGAATTCTTCACTGTAACCATCACCAACGCGGACACGGCTCCGAGCATTTGCGTACATCCCTTGGACCAGTTTCACAATCCACTCGTCCACTCCAAGTTTTCTTAGTGCCCACCAGATGACTTTCCGAGGCACTCGATCAAATGCCTTCTCCAGGTCTACAAAAGCCATGTAGAGTCGCTTGTTGGCCGCCAAATACTTCTCTTGCAGCTGTCGGACAACAAAAATTGCATCTGTTGTGCCTCTTCCTGGGACGAAGCCAAACTGGGAATCGTCGATGGACACCAACTGCCTAATGAGGCCATCCACAATCCTCTCCAGGACTTTCATGACCTGTTCTGTCAGCTTGAGACCACGGTAGTTGCCCCGTTCCAATGCATCGCCCTTGCCCTTGTAGAGACAGACAATGAAACTCTGTTCCCAGTCAGAGGGTACCTTCCCATCACGGATGATTGCAGCTGCAAGGTCACGGATCATCGAGGCACCCGCATCACCTGCAGCTCTTATCATCTCCACCACTATGCCAGAGGGACCAGGTGCTTTGCCAGTCTTCATCTGAGAGATAGCCTTCTTAACCATATCAATAGTGATTGGGATGGGTGGCCCTTCCACTGGTGGCTCATCAGACAGGTGGTCTGGGTCCCAGTCGAACTCAACATTGAGTAGCCTTTGGTAGTGTTCTAACCAGGCCCTCTGCTTTGAGTCATCACTCATTGACATCTCCCCTGCATCATTCTTTACTGGTTTGTCACCTACAACATCAGCATTCTCTCTTCTCATCTGGTTAGCAAGGCGGTATACTTCTGAGGACTTAGGGTCAATATTCTTGTAGATCTCCTTCTCAGCTTCTTGGCGAGCATGGTGCACCGCACGTCTGGCTATGCGTTTGGCCGCAAGATATGATGCACGGGTGCCCTTACCAGTCTTCCAAGCTTTAAAGGCTTGCCGCTTGGCTGCTATGACCTTATTAACATCCTCATTCCACCACCAGGTTTCGCGACGCCAGCGGTGGGGCCGAGTTGTGCCACACACCTCTTCAGTTGTCTTGAGCAGACCGGTCTTGATGCTGTTCCATATATCCTCAGTGGTAGCATCTGCTACAACTGCCGAAGCACTCACATGCTGGCTGAAAACCTCCTGGAAATGATTTCTTGTCTGAGATTCTTTCAGCTTCCAAACTTTTAGTCTGGGGGTGAACTTGCGCTTGGGTTTTGGTGGCACATCAATCCTCATGTCGCATATGAGTAGCTGATGTTGCAGGGCTACTTCCTCCCCAGGGATCACTTTCACATCTGTGACAAGTTTGCGCATTGTCCTGCGGTAAAGGATGAAATCTATCTGCGTCGCTGCGCTTCCTGACTTGTATGTGATAAGATGACTGTCACGTTTCTTGAAACATGTGTTTCCAAGAAGCAGGTCAAAAGCCAGGGCATATTCTAGGATCCTCTCACCCTCAACATCTGGTTCAGGTCTACCATACCCGATCCCACCATGCACTTCCTTGTATCCAGTGCCTGCACGGCCTACGTGGCCATTCCAATCTCCGCATGGGATCAGGAGTTCGGATCCTGGGATCCTGGCAGTCACAGCACGCAGTTGGTCAAAGAACAAGTCCTTGACTTCAGCACTTAAACCACTCTGTGGGGCATACACAGCTAACATTTTGAATGAAATGAACTATCACAAATTCTGTTTTACGGTTCCACTTTAACTGCTCCATAGTTGTGTCACCTTAAAACAAGATTTTCGCCTGTAAAATTCCCGATTTACCTCCGGTCACAAAATTCAGTTTTACGGCCCCATTTTTATGGCTCCGTAGTCGCGTCGCCTTTAAACCTCCTGATTATCCTCCCTAAATGACAATTTTGAATACAGCACTCCTCTAAATGGCCCAAACACTAACTTCTTGTGTACCATTGCCGATTCAAACTCCTTGAAATGCTAAAAAATTCTTCCAGTTGTAGTAACATGTCCATTTGACACAGTGGATTTTTTTCTTATCTCCATAAAGGTTATTTTTCTATTAATAAAATTTGTGTCATTTTTCTTTATCCTCCAAAAAGAGGTTGTAGATGCTCGCTTGAATCAGCTCATTGAGGCAGTTCTAATGAGTACCCACAACCTATGCTGTGGAACAGTAATAAGAAATATAATGTATACCCCTGTAAACCCCACTTTTCTTAATATTAAGTGGGGTTTAAAGAGGTATAAATTACAAATAAGACTCGTGATTTTATCTTCTTTACAACTGACCTCCAAACTGTGATTTAATACTCAACCATTCCAGCTGGAGTTGATCTATTTCTTAACCCATTTAGTACCAGAAACCCCAAAACACATTCCCTGGCAAACAGTCCAGGCCCAGATCAGACGCCGCAGAATGCGGCGTCTGATCAGGGCCAACACTGTTTGCGAAAAGTTAAGCCATTTTC